>CM068374.1:99921319-100521319 GCA_034769895.1 Magicicada septendecula | reverse complement strand
ACCGCTATGATAATAGTGTACCGGTGGACGTCTAACTAAGACAAAATATTTTTAACGTAACAAATTTTTATAAAAATATCAAAATTTATCAGTTAAATAAATTTAAAAAAAAATTTAATGTTAAATGTTGTACCCCTAAGTGCATTTGAAATCGTG
Organism: Magicicada septendecula; assembly: GCA_034769895.1. NCBI lineage: Eukaryota > Metazoa > Arthropoda > Insecta > Hemiptera > Cicadidae > Magicicada > Magicicada septendecula. The sequence continues at coordinate 100,521,163 of CM068374.1, read as the reverse complement.
AAATACAAATTTCATAGTTGCAATTCTCATATTTATAAGCTTTAGTACCTTTATACAGGTGTTTGTCATGTTGTAATTTAAATTATATAACACTGCCAGTGGTGGCCAGTTAAGTCTTATTTTATATAGTTAACCTCATAGTTAACCTCAAAAATCTTGAAAGTTTGCTTTATACAAATAGCAGTCTGGGTGAAATATGGTGGATCCCTTTCCAACTTTTCAAGTAACAGATTAGGGTTAGGTGTTAAAATTCATGTGAAGTATAATAAACGTGGATTCAGTGATTCTGAACAAACAGCAAAACTTGTGCTGGCAAGGCTGACATGAATTTATGTTTAGATTATGCATTTCGGTGCATCGGGGAGTGAGCTGCTCAAAGTTTCTGAGGCATAAGGAATACGGTTAACTTCCTGGTTTTAAATACTATAGTACAGTTCTTCACAATGCTGTTAAGAAGATATGTGCAGATTTAAGGAGGCAAGCAACAGAAGAGACTGCGCAGAAAACGGTGGTGATAGAAACATTACTATGGCACTTGATGGTACATGGCACTTCTCAAAATGGCGTGGTAACAGCCAAAAGTGTAAACTCAGCAAAGTAGGCTACTTGATGTAGAGGTGCTATCTAAATTTTTTTAGGTGTAAAAACAGATTACAAAAAAAACATGATGCTGATTGTGTAGCTAACTACTTGGGTGTTAGTGGTGGTGGTACAAGGCGTGATCAATATGTTTTGGCTGTCTCAGTTACATCTCGATTCACTGAATTACAGTCGTAGGCTCTGCTGGTTCGTAAACACTTACTGCACGTGAGCGCAAACAAAGACAGATGGTCACGATCGTATTCAGCGCATCTACCGGAAGGTAGCGGAACTGCAGCAAACCGAGAGAAGATTTTCATCGCATGTTAATTGACCTATCCCGTGACAGTTGAAAGCACACATCGGTTTGTCGATGTAAAAGTTCCATATGCGATGTCACGATCTTGCAAACCTCGCCATGTATTGTGTAGCTTATGGTGAACAACTGGGTTGGTTACAATTTACAAAATGTTTTACAAACCTTTAGGTCTACAAGTTTTTTCCTCAAAAGTACTGTAGTTTGAAAAGGTTTAAACATTAGATTTTTTTTAATAAATAATTAAAAAGTTATTAAGAAGCCACTGTTTTCTGAGGGTTGTGCAACTTTTCAACCTTATCACCAGCCCTATCACTGCTGCAATCACCTAAAAACACATCATAAAATGGTTTACGTCCTCGACCTGTACAAGCCTCGGCCTGCTTCTCATTGATTTTATCGATATGCGTAGTTTGTACTACTTAATGAGTGAGAAAACATGGAACAGACCGGAGACAAAGTAGATCGCACTGTGTGAATATTAAGCTTAAAGTCGAAAAATTAGTTGCGTAAAACAAAGTGTGACTGTATAAGACACTGGGTTCAGAAACTTGGACCTCGATTGTGGTTGGTGGGGAACATGGTAAAGGTCTTTGAACAAAGTGTAATAAAAAGATAGGATAGTGTGAGAGATATTGATTGGTTGAGGATCAGAAATACTGTGAAAGTAGACGCTAATGTGTACGAGAAAGAGTAACAGAACATTGAATAAAAGTTTACGCAAATATTCTTCAACGTGTAAAGAATATTTTCATAAAAGTTTGTTCAAAAATATTTATTTTTTAAATTTTTACAGAACTGCAAAGTTCATAAAAGGGAAACTCGAGAGCTCCATAAAAACACAAATTTTAAAGTTAGCTCATTTCATGCCAGTAAAACAGTAGAAATGTTCATTATTATTTTCAATAAACTATACCTATATAATCAGAATGATCAACATTGCACACCACTATATAAAAATTATTCCGATTAGCGCTTTCAAGCTTCACAGCTCATCGTCAGATCAGGAATAGCATATTCCTGATCTGACGATGAGCTGTGAAGCTTGGAAGCGCTAATTGGAATAATTTTTATATAGTGGTGTGCAATATTGATCATTCTGATTGTAATTTCAACCACTAACACAAATTTCTTCATTATACCTATATAGTTTATATTGTCAACTTTTTTTATTTACATGGTTGTGTAACAAAATATTACTGTGTACATATATCAGTTGCATAAAACAAAACAAAACAAAACGTATTACTTTATTTTTAGTATTTAAAATGAGTTTTAAGAATATATGTTTTTATGATATGAAAATCGGTACATTCAGTTTCAAAATGTTTTTTTATTTTTTCTCTACGACCATTCTTATAGTTTTTATGATAATTTACATCTTGCAGCGTCTGATAACAAAAGCCTTCTCGCGCGTCTATCAATTTTTTAGACAACTTTTCACCTTTAATATCTCGTAAATTGTTGATCTAAGAGAAAAAAGTTTAAAACAAAAAATGTAGACCATTTGATGCTCTTTTTTTGGTGCCTTGTTTTTTTTGTAACTTTGTTATTTTCCGAGATAATTACGAAAAATGCATTTTTCGTACCTTCCCCCTCCCATTTTTCGAAATCCCGCATCGGAATTCTGGCGATTTTTTTTTTTTAATTCATTCTCATCCTTTTATCTAGCTCTATCCCCAAAATCTCAAAGACGCCACTTAATTCTATATTTTTTTATCTTCGGTGAATAAATGATATGATAAAGAACGGACAAGTAAGGAAAACAGAATGTAAAAAAGTTTTTTTTTAACCAATGCAGAATTCATAACGTGAAGTTTTGTCTTTGACACTGACAAAACAACGTTATTTACACGAAATGTTGATTTCGACTGGGCGGGCGACCGGTATTACGATCGAAAGTCAATTTAAAAACGATAAAACGGTAGAATATTTTGTAAGTTGCTGACAGAATGTGTCAGTATGAACGTTAACTACCGTGTCGGACCAAACACGAACGATTAAAATTGGATCAACGTTTTATTGCTACATTTTAGTGTTACCGTCGAGAGCGTTAAAAAGAAGGTCACACGAAGTCAGTTTTTTTTCACGTCTCCTGTCACTTAACGCAGACCGTGTTTACAGTTATGTATGGTTTCGCGTCGCTGTGATACTATCTCGCCTACAACCGAGTTTTCCGTACCCGAAGCCAATGAAATGTTTCTGTGTTATTTTTTTTCTCGTCTGCGTAAAATTCAATGCAAATTGTAAACAGTAACACGTAGTTTTTGTGGTCCGTTCTCACTGTCCGCGGTCGTGTCATTGTCCGTGAGACGTATGCACCCGTGGCGACTTTGCTGCCAGTATGACGATTAGCGTTTCCTCTTAGTGTCATATACTAGCTCTATAGATTCAGTAGGCCTTGACATTCTGAAACGAGCGATGACGACGGCAACGATGAGGAAGAAGAGGCGCAGAACGAATAACAGATGGCAGTGGACTGAAACCCCTACTTCTTGCCGAGGTAATAGTTGTGAGTGACTACCTTGTCTCTGACAGCCACAAAAACTTGTAAAAACCGCTTTTTATGTTTCTACGTAAACTACATGCCAAAACTAGGTGTGGAAGCGAAAATTTCACACTTTTTATTTGCAAGTTGCGGAAAAAATGCATAATTACTTATAGCAATACAGCATTGGCACACAATACTGTTTCGAGTTGGTTGCTTTTCAGTGACCTGCACAAAAACCGGGTATTAGCGGAAAACGAGTTCTGCACAGAAAGAGAATGTATAGCCAAGGGTTGGCAATCCAGGCAGTTGAATTTACGTTATTGGATTTTGTTGTACATGACATACATTTTCGGACTGAACGGTGACTATAAAAGTGCGTACACACTGTACAGCTTTAAGAAATAGTATAATGTATGATGAACTGACTCTACTTTAAAAACGTTAAGTAAAGCTTTTAAAGACTTAATTCACTTGCCATTAATTCGTCGGGAAGACGAAATAAACAGAATAGTTCTGGAAGAACAAGATGACGCATCAGACTGCTTGTCGTCACATCAGAGCTATAAATAACGTTACATGTTTACAGCTGGTTTAATTAATTAAATTCTACAACTAGTTCATAACGATATGGCCATGCTGACCTACAATAGTTAATTCTTATAATCAATATTAAAAACAAAACAAGAGTAAAATGGGGGCTTCAAGAAAATTAATTTTGTGTGTGCTTTTAAGAATGGGCAGGTGAAACGTAATGCTGGCCACGGTACTACCTTCCTTAAAGCTCACGTAAGGCAGCCTAACCTGCGTAACTCGTACAATGCTTAGGCGGTGAAAAAAAAGAGCAAAAGAAAGAAGATGATACTTCTAACGTTTCATAACTCGTAACAATTTAATGACTCACCCCTGTTTGTACAAAACAATATTGTCAGTCTAATTCTAGGTTCCATTTACATTTATGTAAAACATAATTTGTGCTTATTCTAAATCTGTTTAGTCCTTAATGTAAGCTGTTTTCTGGTATGTTGCGTTTAATTACACGAGAATCCGGTGTCTCAGTTTCACATAGCAACTCATTAGTCCATTACCCTATAAACTAATCTTACGTAATGGATTAGAGAAGGAAAGTGCAGTTTTCTATACCGGGAAGCGGCAGATACGTAAACAGTAAAAAACAAAGGGGAAAGAATGTGTGTGTGTGTGTGTGTGTGTGTGTGTGTGTGTGTGTGTGTGTGTGTGTGTGTGTGTGTGTGTGTGTGTGTGTGTGTGTGTGTGTGACGCTCTGCTTAATGTATGTTATTGGAGAACGAACGGGTTATAGAGATCAGGCAGAAATCGTGAGAAGATGATACTAGTAGAAGGTGGCAGGTAAATAGAAGAGACAGAGAGGTCGTGAAGTCGCCGTTTGGAGGGGGGGCGGAGGTACAAATAGAAAAGCCGTGTAAGCGAAAGTATGACGCAATTTTGTCTCTGATTTTATTATGTATGCGTCTTCACGCGCGCTTCTCTCCCTCCCTCCCTTACACTCACGATACCGCGCAGCACAGCTGATTAGCCAGATAACCGATCTGTTAGCCATAAATTAATAACACACGAAGGAATCGTCGTCGGCCGTTGTTCGTTCGCTCACCGGTCGGTCGGTTATCTGAACAACGCCAACGTTTCAATGTAATAAACAACGCAAACAAACGATTGTTCCACATTTCGCGGTATGCGTTCGGGCGCATACCTGTACCAATTCAACAAGAAGGCGAGGTGGTCGTGGTGGCCTGCATACTTCTTGCCGTACATACGAGCGTTATGCGACGTAACGTATCGATAAGAATTCGTGATCAAATAGTGTCCTGTCATACGACTGTATGTATATGTTTCCGCTGTTAACGTAATAAACGAAGCGAAACTTTGCCATTTTTTTTCTGTCTCCAAAACAAATTTTGTAACTGTTTTGTTTTGTTTCGTAAACTGTTTAAAATTATACCATAAATTAGTCGAAACCGTAATCGATACCCCATAAAAAGATTCAAACTGTCATAAGCCTTGTTTCCGTTGTTTATAAACGCGCGCGCGTCAACAGGATATTGTGCAATTGACAGCTGATTATAACTTGACGTGTTATCACAGTTTCATTATAAAATCAAAGCAGAACGCTGAATTTCTTTATGAAATTGTCAATATAAAGTGTCGGTTTTAAAAAACTTGTTACACATAAATTTAAAGAATATTTATAGAAACACATTTAGGTTTGTATCCTTACGAAAGGTATTAAGGAATAAAAACCTAATAAAACCTTTCTATTTACTTAAACATTTCGAAGTACAGTATATACTACCACTATTACTATTAGGCCTACTACTAGAACTACTACTACTACTACTACTACTACTACTACTACTACTACTACTACTACTACTACTTCTACAACAGCTCAACAACGGCGCAACAGCTCGTGAAGACCCCTGGTCTCCAGAACGACATGCCTCAACTCCTCTCTATCCTGCGCGACTCTTCGCCACCTTCTGACCCCCCAGTCTTATCAAGTCTTCATCTACACCGTCCACCAATCTTCTTCTTGGCCTCCCTCTTGTTCTTCTTCCTCCTGGTCCTCCAATGAATACTTTTTTTACTACCCTTTCGTCTGTCATCATTCTTTGTACGTGACCTGCCCACCTAATTCTGCCTTGTTTTATTGCTCTGAGACGTCCGTTTCCTTGTGTAGATCGTACAATTCAGCGGATATAATATTGTAAATAAATAAATGTATACACATTCTCACACACCACACACACATTATATGAACCCTGCGGTTTTTGATGGTATAAATATTATTTATAGTAAATAAAAGTAATTATTTATCAAGTTATACGTATCAACACAAATGTTTAAATGTGGTTAGAAGGTGAGTGACCATGTTTTTACTCCCTGCACTTTTTGTTGGACCATCCTAATGAAATGAAATTCCGTGTACTGTATGTCTGTGAAGAAAAACCGCCATTTTTAAAATCGTTAATATATATTGGAAATTTCATATTCCTAGTAAGTTCAACACTTCAATTCTTTTTTTGTAGTGAAACTGTGATAATAGGCCTACATATCAAGTGAGAATCACCTTCCACGTGCACGGTATCCTGTTTAATATTTTTCTTCGATATTAGACACGCTTACATACATTCACATTATTGAGGCGTCACAGAAAATGTTAAAAAGTAGAGGAAACATTGGAGACAAAGACACTGGCGCAGAAAGGGTTTCGTGGCTTGAACCCCCTCCGTGATTTCCGACTCAGTTAATATCTCTAATATATGTCCCAAAAATAATTCTAAAATAGAAATTCGCGTGGGGACAGGTCTAAATATTATTTATATTAAGCAAAAATGAACTTACATGTCATAACCATAATAAACCGGAGTGAAACGTATTCTTATTCGGAGATTTTGAATAGAGAAAAAATAAAAAATAATATTTCTGACTTTCTGTGCCAGTATATTATCTTATGTCTAACAATTTCTGCCATGTTATAACAATTTTCCGCATTGTTAGGCCGTGGTCTAAGTTGTTTAAGTTTTTAACCCAAACGTTTCGTCCATACCGATGTTGGACATCATCTTGGGAACACAGCTCACAACATCCACGAACGAACAGAATTCTGTGTTTCCGCGCCACTGATGATGTTCACCATCGGTGTGGACGAAACGTCAGGTGAAAAACACGAACAACATAGACCACGCCCTAACAACCGGAAAATTGTGATAATGTAAAGCTTACGTTAATTTATCAGTTTCTGCTATACTTTACTATTTCACATCATTTCAGTTCAGGCGTATCCCCTTCCTCCCACACACACTCATGTATTAGCCTAATAACTGTTTCCTAATTATGTGTCATAGTTTTTTCAACACCTTCTTAAGACGTCGTCGCAGCATCATTGGTTTGAGGGGCAATTGTGTGAGAGACCATAATATTTGTCCCTTCTACTTTTATTGACTCCCCCCCCCCCCCCGGAAACTAAATTCTGTATATGCTCACGTGGAAGAACATCTAACATTGTTGAATTTCAACAACGTATGGGCATTGTACATTATAATAAATTAACACCTAAATAAGTAGGCCTAAGTGATTGGTGAAATGATGAAAACCAAAACATAAAATATTGCTTGGTATCAGTTGTCGTATTACGTAAGACGCTGGAAAGCAGAAGTCATACGATGTGTAAACGAAACCGGGAAATTATTTGTTCTTTTCAGTATCGGGCGTCATTGTCGCCGCGATTCAGACCGACAGAAATACGGAAATTATTTTTTGTTTTTTCAGAACCTGGCCGTGCTGTGGTGTACGCGAAGTGAAAGATGGCCGGGACAGTTCAATTACCGCAGAACTGCTCCAGTTCCGATCTTTTTTACTCTCAGAAAAGGTGAAATTAAAAAGAGTTCTCTCTCTCTCTCTCTCTCTCTCTCTCTCTCTCTCTCTCTCTCTCTTCGTCCGTCTGTCCTACGTGTGCGGTCTGCACGACGCTGTTCCGGGGTTGGGAACCGGTAATTAGAGTGCGCAGATTACCGTCAGAGCGAGCCACCGTGCACTCACCTGTCCGACTGCCACCTGTCCAACACGAAATGTACCCCTACGTATCGTGTTTACCATATTTATGGACAACGCCACCTAACACTTTTATATCACTAATTGGTCGTAAATCATATTTTTAAACGCTGGATTTTTTTTTGTGCGGAACAGCTCTGTAACAACACCTTCATGCGGTCTGCTTTATTGCTCCCGGAAGTGAATCCCGTCCGCCCTTTGTTCGCGGATCGGGTAAATATTTCATGACAATTACTTCATTCAGACTCGGACGTTATTTACTGGGCATCGTAAAACTGTACAGAATTATGTCAGTTTCTTTAACCACTTCATACAAATTCATCTTATTTTTTGTCTTGTGTACACAGAATATTTATGTATTTATTTTATTTTATTTTTTTAAGTACATGTTTTAAGAACAACCTTACGCCTTGTTTTGCTTGTACACAACCTCGTCTAGTAATAATATTTTATTAATGTTTTAATTATTAGTTCTAATTTATATGTCATATTTCTAATTAAACCATCAAGTTTTTACAATTCGAGGGACTTATCGAAATATACCTTTCTTACATTAGTTAATTTTGGTTCTTTGCAACTGTGTTATGTAGTCTATTTATTGTTTTCATATAGGTATATATCATGAAATTAATGTCACGAAACTAAAGTAATGGGAATCGCTAAAGTAAAGAATGACGTAAATGTCATAATAGAAGATCAAAAGTTGAAACAAGTATCTAGATTCATTCGAATACTTTTAAGTAGCCTATAATCATTTCGAATGGAAGTCGTAAACAAAAAAATGAAAGTAGAATTGCGCGTGGAAAGGTAGCGTTTAGGAGAGTAAAACTATTGGTTACAAGAGGAATTGATATGAAGTTACGCAAGAGTATTTTATATGAAGGGTTGTTGTGTATACGTGGGACACATGGACGATTAGAAACAGAGAAAATAATTACCTGGAAACCTTTTGTAACGTGGTTGTTGTGAAAAATTGAAAAGATACCAAATGAAAAGCTAAAGCTGCCAAGAAAAGGTAACAAATGGAGGAATTCTCAGGAACGTAGCCTAAGTGAAGAGAGAAATATTATAAGAACCACAAGAAATAAAAAGCAGACTGTTTTGGACACATGTTGAGATGGAACTGTCTACCGAATGTAATAATTGAGGGAAAAATAGAACGAAGGAGATGGCGAAGACGAAGGAAAAGAAGAAGAAGAAGATACGATGTATTGTATTTTTGATGACGGCGAGAAATTATGAACAGGTGAAGAGAGGATAGAACAACGTGAACTGTAACTGTACAGATCAGCTGAATCCCGTATTATAACAGATTCACCATTGATGATGATTTAGGTATATATTACCTTTGAATAAAGGTCATTAGTTACGTGCTACGTGCTTCAAGACCGCATCACTGGGTATGCATTAGCCTATATTTGGATTCAATAGATTTCTTGTAAACAAAAATTAATTAAACTCAACGCTAAATCAGATCAACTCAGTATTGTTATACGCTCTGGTTGTTGGCACATGAGTATCATTAGAACATTAGTTTTCTGTACAAATACTTTATTTAGCAAGCTTAATGGTATTATATTTTTAGTTTCAAATCATAACTGATAAAACGTAATTAATAAAACACAGTTTATAAGGACGCCTTTTTTCTCCGTATCGGCCGTCTAAGGGCCACATGCCAATTTCAATTATTTACTGTATTCTTTGTTCTTTTATTTTTCTCCAATAATATTTCATCTTTTCATTGTGTCTCTTCTTCCTGTCTTCAGTTCACTTTGAACCTGCGTTTTTCTCTCTCCTACCCTGGACTCCTTCCATTTAACACTTTTGCCCGAAAAACTTGCTTCTTCTGCGTTTATATTATTTGTAAATCCTTTTGGACTTATTTAATCCAACTTGATGTTGACTTCTTCCCCCACAGATATTTGAAGATCTGTTTTGTTAACCTATTGTCGTCCTTTTTCTGCGATTATATTATTATTATTTTTTCTAAATCCTTTTGGACTTCTTTAATCCAACTTGATGTTTTCTTCTTCCCCCACAGATATTTGAAGATTTCCTTTGTTAACCTATTGTCGTCCATTCTACATAAATGTCCAAAAAATAATAGTCTTCTTTTTCTCATTGTTTCTGTTATATTTTCTACACTTTGATATACTTAAAGAACGTCATAAGGACGCCTTTATTAATTCAATAAAATGTACCCACACGGAGCGCGCGACACGTACTTTCCAGTGTTTATCAATAAAAAGCGCGTAAATAGGTAGGGTATCAGAAGCGCGTGACTTAGCAATCACTCCACAGCCTTCATGATGTAATGCAACGAACGCTCTCGCTAATGAATAATTTAAAATATACGGTTTATGAAATTCATAATATATATTTTCTTCAATGAAAACTCGCCTACGCCGAGCAGTAATTATGTAATAATAAATATTTCAAATAATTCCTGACGAAAGTCGGTTACTTTTCTATTTAATATTTATTGACTACATGATGTTAGAAAATGAAATCAACAACGTATAACATAAAAACTAATAGCGAATAACGTGTATATAAATCGTCTTAACCTTAATTGCAAGTTCGTGTCTGCTCAAGAGATTATTTTTTCAGCTGATGAACTGATTCGAAAGTGACTACTTATTCTCGTAATGGCAGCTTTTGCTTTTTTACATTTTTTATATTTCTCTTCCGACTGTTTATTAACTACCTTCTGCCGAATTTCACTTGACGTAAATAATGTCAACAGAAATTGCAATCGTAGCGATGCTGAAGAATTCGTGAAGAAAGAAATATAAACGCTTTTCCTACAGGTTCAGAGTACGTGTATTCGTGTACATTAGATACAGTGATAACATGTAAAGCATATAATGAAAATAATATTATTCAATTAAAATTTATTAAATTTATTATACTCAACTAGCCTGGAAATTCATGTTTTTGTTTAGATAATACCAATTAAAGATACGTAATAGGTTACCTGTTTTCGTCACAGATATAATATTAACGGATTAGTAGCCCTAATTAGACTGAGATCGTTACTACACTATGAAGTGCTAAATTAGGTAAATTCAAAATAAAAATTAAGCATCTTTCAGATTATAGGCTTGTTACAAGTCTAGAAAACGCAGAAGAAAATAAATAAAAGTGGCATACAAAGACGTGACACGTTCTAATAGAAGATAAGAGAAATTGAGAACGATACAAGTATGATGATATCCGCGGTGTGAGATTCGACAGATTCTTCTTCAGTTTAATAGCGGATCCGAACAGCAAAGAAGAGCGATATCAGGCAGGAATACTGCCTCTTTGTTTGGCATCATCCCTTAAGAGGAGAGTATTCGTTTATAGGCCTAAACGTATATGCACACGGTGATCAAACCTATACTACAAGTGGTCTTTACAAATGTTCAATTATTCTCGGGAGTTGTCCCAAATTTTTAAACTTTTTTTTTTTAATTAACTAGTTTGCTCCCCGAGTTGCAGAACTCACTCCCTATTTTGAACGAAACAGGGCCTACATTGATTATTACATAAATGTCGATATTAGATAATTTTTCAATTGTGGGAAAATTACAAAAATCCCGATGCCTATAATATTTCTTTCCGTAACAGAATCGTAGAGCACACAATCATACAATAAACGCTAAAAATTCGAAACATTCATATTTGGGTTACAGTTCTTTTCAGTCTAACTCCCTGCTGGATTTTCACAAATTTTTCACTTTTTTATATTTTAATTCTGGTCTTAGAATCTAAAATTTTTAAATTACCAAAATTGAAACAACATTCAGATGACAGTTAAAGTTCTCGTTAATTTCATAAAATTTTCTTTATTTTGGCACCTCACATGAAATTTTTACAGAGTTATCAATATTTCAACCCACTTTTTAAACGTCGAAAAATTTTGGAATTTTAAAAAATGGACACTGTATTCAGGCTGTGGTTTAAATTCCCTTTAATTTGATACCAACATTGTCGGTTGCGACTTTTTCACAATTCTACCTTCGACATTTTTGCCTCCTACTCCTATATTTTTGGAGTGATCAATTTAAAAAATAAATAAAATTAAAATTAAATAAAATAGGGTTCTGTAGGCTACAAGTATAGAGACGCATGTAAGCGGTTGACGCGTTCAAATGTTATTGTGTACATACTCCCAAAATAACAGACAGATAGAGAGACAAATGCCAACGGTCGAGCCAGAAGTGAGTGAGACTCTTTTCGCTCGCCCAACAAAACTCATTCTGTAAAGTTGACAGTATTTTAATTAATTTCAGTTTGTTTTATTCATAGGAAATTTAATTTTAATTATTATTTTAGATTCTCCAAAATTTCAGTTAGGCTTTCAGCAGTTATTTCGCTCGAATAGTGGGAATATCGTGGAATATGCCTACAGTTCCTGTTAAACGGATATCGGTCTAAACGTTGACGAAACGAAACTTAAATATACTAGCTTTTGGGCTTTAAATATTTCGATCATCGGGAAGCAGTCTGTCTAAGCATCAGTAATTGTTTTCTTTGTTCGCGGACAGTTTAAAACCGTTCTATTAGCGTGACTTGTATAAAGAGTTGTATTGAAAGTCTCAGAGATTGGAACTTCGCTCTTACAGAAGACAAACAGAATTAAACAATTTGCGAGCAGTCGTTAAAGAGAGTGCGGAATTCTGAAAAGCAATCGCGATCCAATAACCGATGCCAGAACTAGTCGGTAGGTTGCACAGCCGGTGCTGCGAACATCTTCAAGTGAAAGTAAACCAGTCCACATAATTGTCCTTGCCGTGATCTTTGAACGCGCTCGGCGCTCATCTTCAACGCTCAATTCACTTCACTTCTTCACTTTACTTTATACACTATCGCCGGCTCGTTACGTCATTTTCGCTAATTACACCGTGGCAACGATATCTGTATGATTGCTGCAAGTTATACAAAACACACACACAAATACACTCATAGTTAACTTTTTCAAACCAGGAAGTTGTTGACATTTCACTATCTCTCCTGTAAAGGTCATTTCCTACACAGTAATGCTGCGCATTATCAGCAGATACAAAAAAACAACAACATTACTTGTACAAAGTAAGAGAGTTATCGTTAGTTATTACTTAAAGAGAGCGTAAGCGTTTGTGTTGTTTCGTAGCGTTTAACAAAACCGATTATCCACCACGCCGGGGTCTCCGGGTTCAATCGCTTTCCCGACTGGAACACATTAAGGGTCACGTGTTCGATTACACTTCGAATCTATAAATTTTAAATAGAAACTAACGCAGTAAATGTCGGCCCAGATAAGGAAGTACGCGTAGTAGTATATCGCTCACAGTTCAACGTCGATGTTATTATTAAGTTTTATGACTGATCGGACGCGATCGTTCCATACTCGCGGTCGATATTTAATAGCGTCGTTTCCAATACATTTTATTTAATCACCGTAACTTTATAAAGACACTTCTTGCTGCTCTACGATGTGAAAAGTGATAAGTTGTATTTAATTAATGGCACTCATATTTATGACGCGTTTCGGACTCGCGAAGTACTACACGCACGCTTAGAAAGTAAGGCGTAAATGGACTTTCCAAAAAACAAAGGTCGACTGTTCGACTGCGAGAGATTTTAAGAGCAATAAAAGCATAAGGAATTAACTTGGATGCTGCATGTCTCAGATTACCAAGGATCTCACCGACTGAACACTGGAAAGAGAAAAAGAAGGAAGGTCAGGAACCAGGTGGTAGAGTACCGATATGTGGGAGACGATATTCACACATATTCTGACACATATTGGGTGTAAAGCAAAACGGGCGAAAATGAGTAACGGTCTGCGATTTTTAACCAATATTAATTCTTGCCCTGTATCGCTCTATTGTGTGTGGAGGCTTCATGAAACAAATAGAATTATTTATTTTCAATACCAGAGTCGAATAGAATTTGAAACAGTGTGTGAATAAGTTCACTTAAAACTCTAAAGTGTGGCACAAAGTCTAACAGACAGATGGAAAATCTGCAAATGATAAGAGTTGATCTCTAAATACAATTCAATATATGACTAAGGTACACTTGCGCGGTATCTGAATTTTGAAGTATTCTGAACGCAAAGATTAAAGAAGAAATTGGTACAGATAACACGAGAGACGATATCGTAGTGTTGCAGTTCTACGGCTTGCCAGGCATTTCTCTTACAATTTTGGAAGTTATCCTCTCGTCCTGCTTCTTAACTTCCGATTGTTACCCCATCATCTGCTGATTTGATCGATCGATAAAAGCAAATTAGAGTCGTAACGATTACAGCACTGGGCAGAGACGCCAAGATGATGGCTCGCGCGCGCGCGCGCGCGCACGTGTGTGTGTATGTGTGACAGAGAGAGGGGGAAGAGAGAAAGAGTATATAATGCAGTAATTCAGTAAAACCAAAATCAAGAAGTTACTTAGTTTTCGATTTCGTACAACTCTTCCGAGGGCTGGTTTTGTCCCCTTCATTGATGTGACTAAATTAGCTTACTTTGGCCAGAGTAAGACAACGTAAAAGGAAATTTGCGCTTATAGAAGAAATCTATTATTATTTCGATGATACGTTACCAGTGTGTCCTAATTACGTGGGACATTGAAGATTTTCAACAATGAAGGACGGATGACGGTACCCTATGCTTCAACAAAACGCCACTCACAGGTATTTCACGGTGAAAACTTGTCTCCTTAATGTTATATATAAAACGAGTGTGTATCCTTGTTATAAGTTTTCTCCTGACGTACAGAGTGAGGCAGAAGTGGCTTGACAATGTGCCCGGTTGACACTCTGTGATAACTTCACATGACGATAGGTTTTGCGAGCTTTTAGCCAAAATATGCTAATTAAGTTTGACACAGTTCTAGAACATTTGAAACGAGGTTCCGATAACGTTTGTTGTCGTCATTAGAACCTTCATAGAAATTAAAATAAATTACCTTTAGGTGACGCAGAAATAATCAAGACATGTACGACACGTTAAATATTTATGGAACGTTATAATTATGATGTTGCGTTAATATAAAAATAAAAATATATGTGTCATAATTATTACGATTAATTTTGTAACGTATACAGGCACATTCAAAAAAACACCCATTACGTGTGTGGGCCTATTTCTGTATTGCACGCATGCAAGTCCAGACGAAGACAATAATTTTGTCAAAACGTGATACATCTTTTAAAATATTGTTTGGTTAATGACAAGACTTTCCGTTATTATTAATCCACGGTCACTACTAAACTAACGATAATCTCGAGTAACAGGCGACTTATAGCCAAATCAACTTTGCGGCGGGCCTATTACGGAAATGTACTATTAAGATATTTTCTTCGTAACTGAGACATGTTTCGAGTATCAACCAGGATGCTCATCATCACCAGCCATGTTGGTTTGTTGTCTCTTGTCTGTTTGTTGTCTCATCGTCGGACATCAAACTAATAATGGCTGTTGATGATGAGCATCCTGGTTGATGCTCAAAAACTTGTCTCAAGTAAGTAGAAAATACAGTGGAAAACGTTTAGCGCGAAATGACGGGCACCACCTTCGCGTTAAACGGACAAAAAGCGAAAAAATGAGATAAGTGAACAAATACGGTATAGATTACTTACTGTTGTGCATAAAATAAAGCAATAAAGAGTATTCAGAAGGTATTTACATATAAACGTTTTATTTATCCTGTTCAATAATAGCTGGTTAATTTTTGGGAAAAATATGGTTAATTTTTTTAAAATTTTGGTATACACGCACTGTAGCCGCTCTTCACTTACTCTTACGATTTAGGGTTTCTTGTCCAGTAATGTAGGACGTTTTTTCAAGTTCCTACAGTGACAGTGTTCAATTTCTTTTAAAATAAATTCGTTATTTTCTTTTGGACATGATTCTGCACCACTTCATTTTCAACAAATTGTTCTATTTTATCAATGTGGTCAAATACTTCACCTTCCGAGTTGGCTTCTAAATATCGACGAACACTGCTCAGCAAAGGAAGCATTTCGGATGCGGCAGGAAGTCCTAAATTTTCACCGACATTTTTCGTGTCAAGTTCGTCGGTACTCTCATCGCTTTCACAGTTTTTAACTTTCACTGTTTTGGGGCGTGCATGTATTGATTTAATAATTATGCAACTACTGAAAGCCAGCAACAAAACTATTACAGTAAAATGTTTCGTGTTAACCTATATTTCGTAGGTAAAACTTTCGTGTCAACCGTACAAACTGTGATTGTAAAATAGAAGCAACTATCGGGCCCTGAGTCATATTTCCTGTTACCCGTTCTCGTGTTAAACGTACAAACTGTCATTGTAAAATAGAAGCAACTATCGGGCCCTGAGCCATATTTCCTGTTACCCGTTCTCGTGTTAAACGTACAAACTGTCATTGTAAAATAGAAGCAACTATCGGGCCCTGAGCCATATTTCCTGTTACCCGTTCTCGTGTTAAACGTACAAACTGTCATTGTAAAATAGAAGCAACTATCGGGCCCTGAGCCATATTTCCTGTTACCCGTTCTCGTGTTAAACGTACAAACTGTCATTGTAAAATAGAAGCAACTATCGGGCCCTGAGCCATATTTCCTGTTACCCGTTCTCGTGTTAAACGTACAAACTGTCATTGTAAAATAGAAGCAACTATCGGGCCCTGAGCCATATTTCCTGTTACCCGTTCTCGTGTTAAACGTACAAACTGTCATTGTAAAATAGAAGCAACTATCGGGCCCTGAGCCATATTTCCTGTTACCCGTTCTCGTGTTAAACGTACAAACTGTCATTGTAAAATAGAAGCAACTATCGGGCCCTGAGCCATATTTCCTGTTACCCGTTCTCGTGTTAAACGTACAAACTGTCATTGTAAAATAGAAGCAACTATCGGGCCCTGAGCCATATTTCCTGTTACCCGTTCTCGTGTTAAACGTACAAACTGTCATTGTAAAATAGAAGCAACTATCGGGCCCTGAGCCATATTTCCTGTTACCCGTTCTCGTGTTAAACGTACAAACTGTCATTGTAAAATAGAAGCAACTATCGGGCCCTGAGCCATATTTCCTGTTACCCGTTCTCGTGTGAAACGTACAAACTGTCATTGTAAAATAGAAGCAACTATCGGGCCCTGAGCCATAATTCCTGTTACCCGTTCTCGTGTGAAACGTACAAACTGTCATTGTAAAATAGAAGCAACTATCGGGCCCTGAGCCATATTTCCTGTTACCCGTTCTCGTGTGAAACGTACAAACTGTCATTGTAAAATAGAAGCAACTATCGGGCCCTGAGCCATATTTCCTGTTACCCGTTCTCGTGTTAAACGTACAAACTGTCATTGTAAAATAGAAGCAACTATCGGGCCCTGAGCCATATTTCCTGTTACCCGTTCTCGTGTTAAACGTACAAACTGTCATTGTAAAATAGAAGCAACTATCGGGCCCTGAGCCATATTTCCTGTTACCCGTTCTCGTGTTAAACGTACAAACTGTCATTGTAAAATAGAAGCAACTATCAGGCCCTGAGCCATATTTCCTGTTACCCGTTCTCGTGTTAAACGTACAAACTGTCATTGTAAAATAGAAGCAACTATCGGGCCCTGAGCCATATTTCCTGTTACCCGTTCTCGTGTTAAACGTACAAACTGTCATTGTAAAATAGAAGCAACTATCGGGCCCTGACCGATATTTCCTGTTACCCGTTCTCGTGTTAAACGTACAAACTGTCATTGTAAAATAGAAGCAACTATCGGGCCCTGAGCCATATTTCCTGTTACCCGTTCTCGTGTTAAACGTACAAACTGTCATTGTAAAATAGAAGCAACTATCGGGCCCTGAGCCATATTTCCTGTTACCCGTTCTCGTGTTAAACGTACAAACTGTCATTGTAAAATAGAAGCAACTATCGGGCCCTGAGCCATATTTCCTGTTACCCGTTCTCGTGTTAAACGTACAAACTGTCATTGTAAAATAGAAGCAACTATCGGGCCCTGAGCCATATTTCCTGTTACCCGTTCTCGTGTTAAACGTACAAACTGTCATTGTAAAATAGAAGCAACTATCGGGCCCTGAGCCATATTTCCTGTTACCCGTTCTCGTGTTAAACGTACAAACTGTCATTGTAAAATAGAAGCAACTATCGGGCCCTGAGCCGTATTTCCTGTTACCCGTTCTCGTGTTAAACGTACAAACTGTCATTGTAAAATAGAAGCAACTATCGGGCCCTGAGCCGTATTTCCTGTTACCCGTTCTCGTGTTAAACGTACAAACTGTCATTGTAAAATAGAAGCAACTATCGGGCTCTGAGCCGTATTTCCTGTTACCCGTTCTCGTGTTAAACGTACAAACTGTCATTGTAAAATAGAAGCAACTATCGGGCTCTGAGCCGTATTTCCTGTTACCCGTTCTCGTGTTAAACGTACAAACTGTCATTGTAAAATAGAAGCAACTATCGGGCCCTGAGCCATATTTCCTGTTACCCGTTCTCGTGTTAAACGTACAAACTGTCATTGTAAAATAGAAGCAACTATCGGGCCCTGAGCCATATTTCCTGTTACCCGTTCTCGTGTTAAACGTACAAACTGTCATTGTAAAATAGAAGCAACTATCGGGCCCTGAGCCATATTTCCTGTTACCCGTTCTCGTGTTAAACGTACAAACTGTCATTGTAAAACAGAAGCAACTATCGGGCCCTGAGCCATATTTCCTGTTACCCGTTCTCGTGTTAAACGTACAAACTGTCATTGTAAAATAGAAGCAACTATCGGGCCCTGAGCCATATTTCCTGTTACCCGTTCTCGTGTGAAACGTACAAACTGTCATTGTAAAATAGAAGCAACTATCGGGCCCTGAGCCATATTTCCTGTTACCCGTTCTCGTGTTAAACGTACAAACTGTCATTGTAAAATAGAAGCAACTATCGGGTCCTGAGCCATATTTCCTGTTACCCGTTCTCGTGTTAAACGTACAAACTGTCATTTTAAAATAGAAGCAACTATCGGGCCCTGAGCCATATTTCCTGTTACCCGTTCCCGTGTGAAACGTACAAACTGTCATTGTAAAATAGAAGCAACTATCGGGCCCTGAGCCATATTTCCTGTTACCCGTTCTCGTGTTAAACGTACAAACTGTCATTGTAAAATAGAAGCAACTATCGGGCCCTGAGTCATATTCGTGTTACCCGTTCTCGTGTTAAACGCTTTCCACGGTATCTTGATAGTGCAGTCATACAGTGTAGGCCTAAAGTTTTATATATGCCTACGTACGTGTGTGTGTGTGTGTGCGCGCGCGCGCGTTCTTATATAAATTTAATACCAGTATTGATAAAGAGGTATGAAATTAATACAACAATGTATATAGTCAAGAACGACGAAAGAAAATATAATGAAAATATAGGCAGTAATATAGTAATTATTTACTTGCACGAAACTCAAATTCAGTAAGGGTTATAAAGACCAGTCAACTCTTTGTACATTTTGACTTAAAGGTTACCTGTGATATTCTATACAGTACTTTTTTCAATATCACTGCCCGCTCAGTTTGAAAAATATGTATTTTATATTTTTAATAAATTGTTATTTTATTTTGTATTTTTAGTAAATTGTAATTTTTCTATAATTTGTGTCTATTTGTTAATTCACTGTAGCCTACTGTTTAATATTATTTAATTAACGATACTGTATAAAATACTATTGTACGTATATTATATTATTTGTTTAGCGTCTTTCACGTAGGCTATACGGTGTTTTCAACAACATTTTTATTATATTTTTCACAGTATCGTATACTGTGAAACAGTTTCACACGTTGGTAAAACGGAACGTATTAGTACCAAGAGGTTCGCATAATTGGTATAGAATAAAGGAATCTATGAGAAGCGTTATGAAATGTTTCGTACAAAACGAAAATATTTACTTAATATACATACACAGTACATTCTTACATTGTTGTATGTATGCACATGTGCGAAAGGTTAATTGAAATATACGCGCACTATCAAGAAGGCACTGGCACGTGTGTTAGTTGTGATAATTACAATAACAACATTGTGGAAACACGACATGAGCGTACGTACGTATTGGCTATATTCTCGTATATATTAGCCGTTGGACGCGTATGCGTGTGTGATGGACGCAAAGATAACTGTTTACTGCTTTCATTGCTTGTTCCTGACTGCCAATACCCCCGGTATCGTAATTGTTTATCGGACCTGCAGCACTTCAGCGTTATTAACTGTCAGTTAAACCAACTCCTACACTCGCACACTGGAGCCGGTGTTCCCTGCCGTGCCGCAGATTAGATACCTCTCGCTTTTCTGGCGTCCTCCTAGGGAAAATGTCCTGACGAAGCGTGCACTCGCCCTCATAACAACAATCGATTGATAGTTTGACGCTAATTAGTAAAGTTTTTTGATTATTAACTTTCGACGGATTATTCCACAAAAGACGGACTGAAGATCGATATTACTTTTAAGTGAATCAAAAGACAAGCAGGAAGATGTTGCTATTAGTACAGAGCCACCATCAAGAACAGAGATTCAAAGGGCCATTAAACAACTTAAGAATGGCAAAGCGGCAGGCATGGACAATATCGCACCGGAGGCCTTGAAAGTGGATATGGGTACTTCGGTTGAGATTCTATTCCCACTTTTTAAGAAGATTTGGGAAGAAGAGAAGATCCCCTCAGATTGGAAGAAAGGACTGTTGATTAAGCTTCCGAAGAAAGGAGATTTATTAGATTGTGATAACTGGAGAGGGATTACCCTCCTTTCGATACCAAGTAAGGTACTCTCACGAGTAATTCTTGAAAGGATAAAACAGCCAGTTAACTCAAGGTTGAGGAAAGTACAAGCAGGATTTAGAGAAGGTTATTCCTGTACGGACCAGATCAATACACTGCGTATAATTATAGAACAATCCACGGAGCTGCAGTCGTCACTGTATATACTATTTGTAGATTTTGAAAAGGCGTTTGATAGTGTAATGAGGAAGAAGATGTGGAAAGCCATGAAAGAGTTTGGGATTCCAAAGAAAATTATTAAGTTAGCTCAAGAAATGTATGAGAACTACACATGTCAAGTTTTACACCAGGGGATGTTGTCCGAGCCCATCCCAGTAGATAAATTAGTGAAGCAAGGATGTTTGCTGTCACCAATATTATTTATTATGGTGCTGGATCTCATGATGAAGAAGGCAATGAATCGCCGAAGAGGAATTCAGTGGGTACTGACAGATAGGTTGGAGGATTTGGACTTCGCGGATGACCTGTGCTTGCTAACCAACAGTTTTAAGGATATGGAAGCAAAGCTGAACGATTTAAAAACCGAAGCATCAGAGGTGGGATTGAAGATTAATGGAAAGAAAACCAAGGAGATGCGTTATAATAACCGCAATAAGGCACTATTATTTTTAGGAAGCCAAGAGATCGAACAAGTCAAACAGTTTTGTTACCTGGGAAGTATGGTCACCACGGAGGGAGGAACCATAGAGGATATAGGAAATAGAATAAATAAGGCTAAAGGAGCATTTGCAATGCTGAGACCTATCTGGAAATCAAGGGAACTTAACACCAATACCAAACTACGCATCTTCAATACAAATGTCAAGTCGGTACTGCTCTATGGGTGTGAAACTTGGAAGACTAACAAACAACTGATTAGCAGACTCCAAACATTCGTGAACAGAAGTTTGCGGAATATCCTGAGGATATGGTGGCCACAAGTTATCTCCAATGAAGAGCTGTGGAGAAGAACCCATCAAACACCCATTGACATTGAGATGCGTCGTAGGAAATGGAAGTGGATTGGGCATACATTACGACGAGATAGAGACAACATAGCAAGACAAGCCCTGGAATGGAACCCACAAGGTAGCAGGAGAAGAGGCAGACCAAGGAACACATGGAGGAGGAGTGTAATAGCGGAAGGGATGGAGAAAGGAGGGAAGACCTGGCCCGAGATCAAGACGATGGCGCGGAACAGAGTCCGGTGGCGGAAGTTCATTGATGCCCTATGCTCCACTTAGGAAATGCAGGAATAATGATGAATGATGATGATGAATCAAAAGTTGTAAAGGATCGAATAACATTAATAATAAGTGTCTTACCTAATAAATTAATGCATAAGGCTATGACTTATAGCCGGTCTATTAGGCCGTGGTGTAACGCTGTAAATTTGATCAGACGTTTCGGCCTCACCATTAGAGGCCATCTTCAGTGGAAAATTGTGGTAGTTGTTCGTCAAAATAACCCCACTACTGAGGCAAAGACTATGATATATGTTGCATATCGCCTCAGTAGGCTACTAGAGTTATTTTGGCGAACAGCTGCCACAATTTTCCACTGAAGATGGCCTCCGATGGTGAGGCCGAAAGGGCTGGTTTAGACCGCGGCCTAACAGCCCGGCCAACTCTTGTTTAGTTAATGTTGACGCCGCCCGTGAAAGCCTTAGATCAAAACCACAACTCCTCCTGTTCATCCCAGTAGATGTTGTCTGATCCTGGATGCAATTGGCCGTTGGTCTAACATTCAAATGGTAATCTGTTATACGTCAAGTAATTACAGTGGAACTTGCTTATAACGAGATTCAAGGGACGGCACAAATGTGCTCGTTAAAACCGGGTGCTCGCTACATCCGAGTTGTCGACTCACAAGACTAAATTTTTATAGCCTACCGTGATTATCGAACACACAACAAAAAAGTCTACTATAAAAGAGGCTTTGTACAATAAAATTTTTACATGTTTTACATTCTTCGCTTAAAAGTGAAATTCAGGCTTTAAACATTTTTCAGACGCTAACATTCTTTGCTGAATATTGGCGTACAGTGCATTCGCGAAATATAGTAAAAGTAAATGTGTGGTAAAAACTTACCAAAAATCAGCCGACTATATGACAAAAACGCAAAACTTTCTGTACCACATGTACAATATTTATTTTTAAATTACAAGAAAATTCACTCTAATTTATTTGTATTTTTGTTCTTCGTTCTAAATGGAATTATCAAAATTATATTTCGCACATATAACTTAATGAGCTTTAAAAAGTCATCTATTTTTGTTTGTTTAGTAATTTTGTACCCGTAGATATCAAAACAGTTTTGTAATTTATTTAAACATTCCACGAATTCATCACTTACATTATTAGTTTCACTAAACTGCGTTGATGATTTTAAAGGAATGTTTAAAATGCTATATTGTAACGAACTTTGTTTGACGTTAACCCACGAACACGCCTGCGATAAAATGCACGTTAAAACCAAGTCTCTAATGCGTTCCTACTCGTTAAAAGCGAGTTTAATTATCATTACTAAGATACAAAACCAAACAAATCTCGTAGTTTTGCTCGTTACATCCGAGTTCTCGTTATAAGCGAGCTCGTTATTCGCGAGTTCCACTGTACACATTTAAACAGACCAAATAATTCAATAGTGTATTGGTGTATTTTAACTTGTTACACGTAAATGTGACATACCGAAGATTGTCAAACCTCTTAACGAGTGGTACGAATTTTGGTTTCGTATGCGTTGCCTGGGTCCCTATTTCTATAACCGGCGTCGTGGATCACCGTGGAAATAAAGTCCTAAAAAAAGGTTTATGAAACGCAACGACCTTTTGAACAAATATTACGGGAACAGGAACCGAGAACGACGTAGCAGTCAACCCTCTATCGGTCACCCGACGGCTACGTTCTTCATGACTGCTCGCAACGTGACTTGACAAGAGATGATTAACATGATACCGTCTGCATTGGAAATAGCTTTCAACACGGACGAGCGCACATACGCGCGCAACACACATTGAGCACGGTGGTAATATGTTGATACAGGCACTCGCAGAACGAAGAAGAAGGAGGAATTTCGTACGGTATAAAAATTCTTTTTCCATTTGAATGTCAGCGCTGAAGGCTGACAATACAGCACTCATTATTTCATTATTGCATACGGTACTCGTAATAGCTCTTATAAAGCAATAAAAGTAAAAAGACTATAACTTTAATTTTTTAAAGTCACTTCCTGAATTCAGATGCAATCGAAGAGGTGAAGAAATATCCGTTTTCTGTGTGAATTGTCGATAATACTAGAAAACGTAATTCACTATCTACGTTTCAAAAAGCTATTAATTTGGATATCATTAATAAAGATTTCGTGATAGCATCATCAACGCTTTCCAAATTTAATTTCTACGCACACGCTCTTCCATTATGTTGTTGTTTTCGAAGAAGTATTTAATTCACTTGAAACGCAAAAATTAATAATCTGTGACGTTTACGGTATCAATTACGATTAAATTTCACCGCGCGCTTTCTAAATCGTCGATACGATTTCAATATTTCACTGCAAAACGCCTCCGTCAAACGCAGCGGACGGGCTGATCTGGCATCGGACCGTGTCAAATGGTGTAACTTTGCATTACAGGATCTGCTCGATTTGCAAATCTGTACGAGACTTTTCGTTTATTATTAAAGACGTATTATTACTGGTCTCGTGGTTACGAAACGTGTTATTCGTTCAAAAAAAGGTGTCGTCAACATTAACACTATATGCCATCCGTCGGAACCGGATCCACGTAACAAGTACATACATACGTACATACATATCCGGCACTACAGTCCAAGACGGACCTTGGCCTCCCTAATGATCCGCCTCCAGATAGTCCGATCATGTGCCTTAGTCTTCTACGAGCCGCCACTTATCCTAGTCAGGTCTTCTTCCACGTCGTGTTGCCATCGTTTTCTTGGCCTGCCTCGTCTTCTGCGCCCATCTATATGCCTACTCACTTTCCTTTTGGGGAGTCTTTTGGTTGTCCATTCTTTCTACATGCCCTATCCAGGCTGATTCTTCTGGACTTTATAAATCGGACGATATCACCCTGTTTTAGAATTGAGTCTATTTCTTGGTTAGATCTTGTCCTCCATTATCCATTACAACATACTGGTCCGCAGATTCTTCTAATAATTTTGCTTTCGAAAGTCATTAGAGCCTTCTCATCAACTGCTCTTAATGTCCAGGTTTCGGAACCGTATGTCACCACACGCCTGCTCTTTGCTCTGTACATTTTCAGATTAGTCTCTTGGGTGAGAAGACTAGATCTTAATAATTTTACTAGACCAAAGTACGTTCTATTACCCGCCATTATTCTCTTTGTTATTTCGTTGGCATTCCCAATCAAGACAGGAGTTGGACAGGGCGATGCATTGTCGGGTGTTCTATGTAATCTGGCACTGCACAAAACAGTTAAAAATTTAGATCCAAGGGGTACAATCAGTACCCGTAACGCAAATCCTGGCATATGCGGATGGCATTGCACTTATTGGGGGAAATCTCCGTATAGTGGAAGACGTTTTTGGAGAACTAGAGAAAGAAGGAAGAAAAATGGATGTTAAAGTAAATATGTAACATGCAGAGGGATGTTACTTTTGTAGCTACATCATATCCGTAAAGATTTATGCTCTTGTTATATCCTTTTTTGCGAAACAAATATAAAATGGAAGACTTTATTTATACACACATATATACTTACAAATTTTCAAAAGTGACTAGCCCCCCCCCCCTACCAGTTAAAAACTAGGGTCATCTCTTTATGTGAGTTCCGTTTGTGAACAATGGATCTTAGTGGACAGGATGTACTATACTATATTTGAAGGTTATACAAGATGTATAATTGTTCAACTACTAACCTTTATAGTTAATATAAAAAATAAAAATAAATTAAATTTTATTGGTGGAGTGCCCGACCAGTGAATTACATATTACTATTGTGTATTCCACTTTCAAACAAAGTTTAAGTAAAGCTTAGGCGCTTTTAAATACCCTGACTTCCAACTTCCTACCGTACTTGTCTTCCTAAACCGTGTTTTACTCTTATTCCTCTAGATTATACTCTTATTCCTCTTGACTAAACACTAGTTCGGCTTTAGAGATTCTCTTATTTTCCATTCTGATGAGACCTTTTCCCTTTGAGACTTTCAAGAGAACGAAATAATTTTATGGACTCTAAGAAAGTTGCCAGCGTCCCGTAGAGTAACGCCGGTTATTCTACAAATTTTTAATTCATTTTGTGCATAATCTTGAGCATATCGTACAGTAATTCTAAATGATAGTGGCGGACGTAGAGAAAAAGAAGAAAAACCGTGCAATCTTGCCCTGTTAGAAAAAGTCGCTCTGTTCCTCTCCTCCCTACTCACACAGAATAAGTACAGTATACACGTATTTTATTAATTATCTTTATTTTGTAAGTAACTCTTAAGTATTTCTTGCAGGTTATTATGTTATGAACAATTCTTCAAGCATTAACTATTTCTGCAAGTAAAATTATGTTGTATTATCAACTTACGCACGTTTCACTAATTAAATCAGCATCATGAGAAGTTTATAAATGAATTAACAAACAATTGAATTGATTCGATTACAATATAAAATTAATGGGTCTTTATATCCAATACAAATCCGTTATTTTTTATATTGAAATCGAATCAATTCAATTGTTTGTTAATTCATTTATAAACCTCTGATGATGCTGATTTAATTAGTGAAACGTGCGTAAGGTGAGAATACAATATAATTTTACTTGCAGAAATAGTTAATACTTGAAGAACTGTCAATAATATTATTAATTGCATAATAGTTGAAAATTTTTTCTTAATAGTATTACTAGTAGGAGGTTATCACAGGAAGTAAGTGAAGTTATAGATTATTTGTATTTATCCTCGTGGTGAAAGGTCATAGTTTTCTGTTTACCTATAAATGTTTATGTAAGTACAAACGTATGCAACAACGTTAGAAAATAATATGTAGTTATTCGTTTATTAAGGAAATATGTGTATACACAGTTTTGTTTATTTGTTGGGGTTTTCTAATAGGATTAATAATTGCAAAAAAGTTAATTGTATATATGTGTGTATATGCGTGTGTGTGTGTGTGTGCTCGCGCGCGCGTGATATTTATTGTTCTACCTTCTCTACAAGCTACTTACACCCTACTTTATTACTTTCTGAATAAACATCCTTAGGTCTCTCAAACCATGCTCGTTGGATTTTCTTTAATCAATAAATCGACAACTTCTTAACTCCATTTTAGTTTTGCCGTTTTTCTCTTTTTCTTTCGTTTGTGTAGCTACCACGTCCTTATCGTAACGTCCGTGTGATCCTGCCAGTCTCCCTACCTCTTGTGATCTAATGATCGTCCCATATCAACCTTTCTTGCTCAGGTGTAAGCCTACTAACTCGTTTCATACTATCTCGTGTTTCATATCGGAAAATCTCTTCCTGTCTTCCTATGTCTAGTTTCAGCACGTAGTTTAAAACACGGAAAAATGCCCCGACGTTTCTTTATTTTGTCTAGAACATTATTTTGCTTCAAATACAAGAAGTTGTTAACTCCTTATGTACGTATTCCGAAAATATTTGAGCATATAAGTAATTAGAGAAAAATTCACATACACACGCGCGCGCATAGCATATCAGAGTTATCTGCTCTCCGGATTGTGATTGCGTCATATTCCTTCTGTGGCGTCTCAACATGTACTCTCATTTTTTCGTGAGAAGTCTTCATCAGTAAGAGTAGACGTTGGATCGTCAGTAAAGAGTATTAAGAAGGACCAGATCCCAACTGACGGCACGGCAGAAAATACAACGCTGGAGATAATATACACACACGCGCGCGCGCGCGCTCTACATGCACTCGCACGAGCGCACACAGTAGATTAGATTAGTTACATAATGCAATCACGTAATAGTGTCGATAATTTAATACAGTGTTAGTAATATAATAATACAGTCAGGTGATATAACACAATCCGGTAATGGTGGATTTCATGTTAATTCGGTTCAGCAAATCCTTCGTCCTAATGGTAGGCAGGTAACGAACTCATGGATTTCCGTGACCGAAGCGTTTGCCGGTATCCGTGTAAACACTGTAGGCCTACATCGTTTAAAGAGCAAATATCCATTCTATATTGGACAAAGTATAGAGGTAATGTTTGCATGTCGAGAGTGAGAGGGGAGGGTCATCAACTAGACTGCTAAATGGATAGGTCACGACTCGAGACTGTCGGAACAGATTACAGACTTCAATAAACACATCGTATTACCGTTTGGTTGACGCAACAACCATGCACCAATATTTCATCACACCTTCTCTCTCCCTCTCTCCTTCTTCAGTTCGCTTCTTCTTCTTCTTCTTTTTCTTCTCCTCCTGCTTCTTCATCCGATTTTTACTACTTGCTTCTCCACTCCGCGGCCACGTATCTACTTAGTATTGTTGTTGGATTTGTATTCGTTTATTTCAGGTCGTTTCACTTTAATAAAAAAAATGTTTCTGATGCTAGCGAAACGTTCCATGCTCTGGTCTGACCCAATTTGCGTGTTACTATTGAATCAATATTTATTGACGAATGAGTAATTTCATAAGTTATTAGCGAAGCGTTTTATGAGTTTCCTTCAATGAATCCACACAAAACCTTTTCCCATTTATTGACTCACGGTCAACTCTAAACCAAGGATTTATCAGAAATGTGAGACGCTAAATATCCGTAACATTAAGGCGTGCGTTTCTTCAGATATATCGTGGATTTGTTGTCACGTCATCCAGCCGGAACTTGGGATCAGCGGACGTCATGAGTTCCTGATCTCGTCACGTAAGCATCACGGTATTCTATTCGCCAAAAATTATCTTAGACGTACCGATTGCCAAATCGTGTATTAGTTCCCCCGAAATGGGCCAGTTTTTAAATCCATGAAGCGTCATTGTCACAAACATAAATACTTCTTGATTCTGAGGAATAAAGTTTGAATCGGTAGGAAGTTTTGAATTCTTACATTGGCAGCCTAGTAGCTACCTCGGCAACTCCTCCGATTAAGAAGAAGCAACAAGTCACCGTGGACTCGCATGAACCACACGATTTTATACTCCCAGAAAAAATTCCTTTCACCTTGGAGAATTCGCAGCAACTATCTTTTCCTTGTGATCAACGCACCACATTAAAGGATGAAAATCGTTAGACCAGGGGCGTATTTAGGGGGAGGGGGGACGAACGGGACCGGACCCCTTGCAGAGGGTCGACAAAGTTGACGAGGAATTTTGTTTATCTCTTAACTTTTAGGCCGTTTTATTAGTTTTTCAGTAGTATAATATAGTAGTATTTTTTTTTAAATATACTAACAGGTTTATTACGCAGCATTTGCGTATACGTTTGAAATATGTAATATAGGGAAATGAATTCAGTCGATAAATATGTTGTCAAATAAGTTTCAGTCAGTAAGTTTCAATAAAGTGGTGTATTTTTCGTCTTGTTTGAATTAGGAGTCTCTGTAATTCCAACTTTGTCGCGTTTACTTGCTGAACTGCTACTTGTCATGTTCCGGACGAGGTTTTCCCGTGTTCCCAACATTTTCAAATCCTAAACCACGACCTCGTTTAGGACTTGAAAATGGTGGAAACACTGAAAGGCCTCATCCGGAACATGAGAAGCAGCATGAATTGTTCATGATATCCGGGCTGTTTGGCCGTGGTCCATGGTTTATAACAAAACCAAACGTTTCGGCAGCTCCACTGGCTGCCATCATCAGTGGTATAAAAATCCTGCACGCCGGGTGTTTACGTACAGGCCCACAGTACTGTGGTATAGGCTAAAGCTGTCCTGCCATGCTACCTGTACTTATAAATTCAGAAAACAAAGAATTCTTGAAAATCAGAAATCTTGTTTCTGATTGGCCGATGATGCTGTTCTTACCTGTGCGGGGGTTGAAATTAGTATAACAATTAGCACAGCTGCATCGCGGGAAATCAGCACAGCCTTCCCCACAGTACTTCTCGGAAAACAAGTGAGTACCTAATGGCATAGCTTGGTGCGAGCCAATCATACACCATCTTTATTGTGATTGGCTGATGGTGTCATTTCTACCTGTACGTGGGACTTTGCTGAATTTATAAGTACAGGTAGCATGGCAGGACAGCTTTAGCCTATACCACAGTACTGTGGGCCTGTACGTAAACACCCGGCGTGCAGGATTTTTATACCACTGATGATGGCAGCCAGTGGAGCTGCCGAAACGTTTGGTTTTGTTATAAACCATGGACCACGGCCAAACAGCCCGGATATCATGAACAATTCATCTGACACCGGCCGTGAAAGCCTGAGGAATAATTTATGAGAAGCAGCAGTTCAGCAAGTAAACGCGACGAAGTTGGAACGATTATTGTTGATGTGTCATTACCGTTTACATTAATAGAATTGATTTCAGGAAGTTATCACACGATCTTCAGCCACTTAAAGATACAGTAGTAGTATTGATTAGTCATTAAGTTATTTTTTCTTTTGTTTGATTTTCTCTTCCAAGGCCAACTTCTAGATACGCCGCTGCCATAGAGTTTGCAACCTTAAAAAAAGATCACAGTTTAATAGACTAATACTTGGCTAATTATTTTTTTAATGGACATATTTTTCAGTGAAGATAATCAAATAAACAATGAGATGAATTAACCGGTAAAACGATAACAAATGGACTAAAGCATTTCAGTCAAGTAACCGGTTCGGAAATATTTATTATTTCACTGGAGATGAAGTAAAATAATCACTTCTGTAAACATTTATTTGTTGTCCGTTACGAATTTCCTTTAGCAGCGGTCATTATTAGTGGCGGTCACACAGGGTTCTGATCCTTATACTCTGTTGACCCTACCTACCGTGACCCATTTCTCTCTCTCTCTCTCTCTCTCTCTCTCTCTCTCTCTCTCTCTCTCTCTCTCTCTCTCTCTCTCTCTCTCTCTCTCTCTCTCTCTCTCTCTCTCTTCAGCTCCGTGTGTTCTCATGATCTCTTTAAGTCTCGCACGGTTCTTTCTTTCCTCTGGGTAAGCGCGCGCGCCCGCGTGTGTGCGTGTGTACCGGCCCCGCATGTAAAACCAGAAACCTGATAACGTGTATATAGCGAGCGAGATACTCGCACCAGACACGTCGTGATTGCAAATATATTTACAACTCGTCCGGCCTGTACACAATGTGTTTTAT
The DNA here is from genome assembly GCA_034769895.1 of Magicicada septendecula. Taxonomy (NCBI): domain Eukaryota; kingdom Metazoa; phylum Arthropoda; class Insecta; order Hemiptera; family Cicadidae; genus Magicicada; species Magicicada septendecula. Next base: position 100,490,218 of record CM068374.1, on the reverse strand, counting down.
GTGAGCCGTACCCGTCTGAGCTCGTTTCTTTGTGTGCCGACACATTTTGCGTAATTAAAAAAGAAACCCCCGCTTCTTGCTGCGGTCCGGCAGAAAACATTGTGCGTTCCCGGTTATCAGTTACAACGTTCAGTTATTGATGTTATTCTCTATGTTATGTGAATGTAACGATTTGAGTAAAATGGTCAAACGAAAAGTCAGTTTTGCCTTCACTCCAGATATGAATATTATAGATTCGCTTGCGTCCCTTTGTGTTTTTATGTAAATTACAAGAATACGATATTCGCACTTATTTTATTTTATATACAACATACCTTCTTCTTCTTCTTCTTCTTCTTCTTCTTCTTCTTCTTCTTCTTCTTCTTCTTCTTCTTCTTCTTCTTCTTCTTCTTCTTCTTCTTCTTCTTCTTCACTTCAAGGATTAGGTTATATAAAACTGTTTCGGCACCCATCCCACCACTGTCTTCTCTAAGCTGAAATAATTTCATTTGTGTGTTCTACTTCGAGCTCTGCTCTGATCTCCTCATTCCTTATTCTATCTTGCAATGTATAGTTTAAAGTACTTCGAAGAAACTGCATTTCAGCACTCTACACCTTGCCGCATTCCTTTTTTATCATGGCCTAGGCCTCACTCACATATGTCAATGTGGGTATTGCAATTGTCTTATAAAGTTTAATCCTTGTGTTGTGCCTTGCTTTATTTACACAGCATAGGCTATTTCGGACCTTATTGTTTACACCTATCTTCTATTCCTGACAAATACAGACGCGCGTGTGTGCGTGTGTGCGTGATCCTATTTATTTAGAATTCATTTATGACGGTTCATATTATATTGCACAGGGTCAATGTTTTCCAGTTCCGGTACTACGAGAAATGGGACATGACAATTAAAACATTTGTATTTAGAAATATATGTCTTCCTGTTACAATATATCCATTGAATACGGTAGGATTAATAGGTATCCAGAATTTTTCCAGCGTTATTTTCAGTATATTGTAAATTGGAAAGCCACAGAGGGAGAGAGAGAGAGAGAGAGAGAGAGAGAGAGTATTTAAATGTTCTTCTAACGACTGTTAAAAAGAAGAATTTTCGTATCGTTAATAATGTTTCATTGGACATTATTGAAAATTACCTTTTTTATTAAGCACAACGTGCTTCTAAATTACTCGTGTAGATGCAGTGGTAAAGAGGGTAAACGGTGTAGTCTTTTAAAAGGGACGCTTTAGAGTTTTTTAAAGCTCAGTCAGTTTACACCCAATACGGATATTACGTGTGAACAGAAAAATTAAATTCGTTTTTCAATACGAAAAACAGCTAGACAGGTGTGTTTGTATGAGGGTATGGGAGGGAAGCGGGACACACAAGCTTGTGTGCGACATAAATGTAGATATAAAGAACTAAGTAGTAACGATGCGTGAACAATTCTGTGACTCATAAAGCAGACTATTTTGGCCGGTCACCAAATGACAGGCACTAAACGCTTTGGTGAAAAGTAACCAAAATAAACTAAAAAATAAAAGTCACCTACTACGTCCCCAGAGTTTGTTTACTACAACAAATATTGGACTCAGAAATTTTGAACAAAATGAAACTCAAATGATGAAAAGTAGTGACAAATTTCAGAACGCCATACCGATCACCACCGTTAAGGGTAGAACGACTTGCATAAATTATTAGACCGTCTCTGAATTCTCAACGAACGATAGTTCGGCAGAAAATTACACTCTGAGAAAACCTCCGTTACAATTTTTGGTAAAGAAGCAATTTACCAAAACTGCTTCCTTCGTGATCCTTAACAAACACTGATTTATGATTCTTCCATGACAAATGCGAATTTTCCTTACGTATATTTATTAGATTATTCCAGTAAGTTTATTACGTACGTCATCAAGACCGGAGTCATTGATAAAAAATTGATATCCAGGCTGTTTGACGTGGTCGATTGCTTTGTTCTGTCATTATCTAAACGCTCCAGCCACCCACCCGAAGCCTTCTTCAGTACAAATATTGTATAAAGTGTACGACAAAAGGATGGAGAGCCGAAGGTATCCGTAACCGAGGTAAAAGGAAACCTTTTTTTGTGTAATGTCTTTTATTGCCTATAATTTAAGTCTACTAAAATATGTGGGTCTACTCAAATAATATGTCTATAATATGTGCGTCTACTCAAGGTTTTCTACCGACGTCTGTCCACCGGAAAACAGACACTCAGCAGCACCTTTTGCCGTTCAATGTTTTGCAGCCGAGAAAGAAAACGACGTATCCAAATGACGGTGGGATATCTCGTACTCGGCACAGTGTAAGGATATAAGGATACAGTCCAAACAATATGCCTTATTTTGTCTCTCATCAAAATTGACAGTGATTATTTATATGTCGTGAAATATAGCTGAATGTCGAAGTCTACACCACAATTCTTCGTAGGGAATAACGACATTTTAAGGATTATTTTAAAAATACCAGTCGGCACGTTCGTTAAACCGTAATGAAATGGTGTAATGTAAAGGCGCGTACACACTAAGCAAATGAAGGGTAGCGAACGAATTCGTTCGGTCAGCGTGTACATAGCAACAAACCCCTTCATTCGCCTTCGTCAAGGTTCTCAATTCGGTGGCGTATGGTAGCCTTCGTTCGTTCTGTACGTGACTACAAACATTCATTCGTTCAAAAACTAATTGCAACGTTCATCTACAAAACCGTACGGAACCGAACTGAAGCATACGGCTTCGTCCGTTGTATAGTATTTCCGTTTTTAGTTCAATCCTGATGTAAACAAACCCACGTGGCAAATCTGAAACGCTATTGGTCAGGGGTGTTGACATTGTCCACACAGTTATGTGTTACGCGCATGTGCAAAATGTCTGTATAGTCATGTGAGTGTTATCTTACCACTTAAATCGGGGCACGTCGTTTTAAGACTTCCTCCTATCACTGTATTCTGAGTTCTATTGAATTAATATGGAGCCAGTTGAAAGATAAGTTTCCCGTCACAACACAACATATAAGCTGCCTGATATAAAACAATTAATGGAGAAGGCGATATATGAAACAACGGCGGACAAGTGGCGTAATTGTATCCAGCGTATAATCAAGGAAGAAGATAAGGTGTGGCAACTGGCCCACATTACTGACATCGTTGTGGACAATCTTATCAATAATAATGTTGACTCAAGTGATGATACAAGTTCCGACACAGATATGGAAGGCATTGATTACTAGTAAATTAAGGATAAATAAATCACCTTATATCCGTCGTGTGACTTCGTTACGTCGATTAAAATGACACTCTGTTGTCCGATCGGCTTCGGCGTGGTGCGCACCATTTAGAAAGCGAGTCAATTACATAGTGGACAATTATTTGTAATATGTGATTTTAACTATTTAACGACCTCAATAGAGCGATTTAATCTGATGATGGAGCAGATGTTCCGAAACGCGTCATTTTAATCGACGTAACGAAGTCACACGACGGATATAAGGTGATTTATTTATCCTTAATTTACTATTCATATGTGACTTGGATACCAAGAACTAATATGCATTTTGCATTGATTACTCTCTGACAGCAACTGATAATATACAGTATATTGGTAATTATCACAGCTTCTATTTTTGTTTTAAACATACTTTACTTTTTTTGTTTTGCTGTGATTATTAACCGTTCAAAAAGCCATTAACTAGTGTTATAAAATATTTAAATGTCTGTGTGACACTGTCACACAAATTTTACTTAGGTCAGGACAAAATATTAAATTTACGTGTGTTTATACAGTATCAATATTATCTATAACTTGTCTCTACTCCTGTCAGAGTTACAGGACTCTAATTTAAACAGCAAATAGCGTTCCAGATGTGTCACGCCTATTTGTTTACATCAGGATTAAACTAAGAACGGAAATAGTATAAATATGAACGGCACAACGAACGCCGAATTCCTTCGTTGACATTTGATCCGAACGCCTTCGCTATCTTTCGTTCGCTTTCGTTCGATTAGTGTGTACGCGCCTTAAGAAAAAAACTTTAAAGTTGGAGCGCTTTCGGGATTTAAAAAATAAAATTCAGATAATCTCACGTTTGTAAAGATTCCAGTGCTGCAGGCGACGTGATGTCACTTAGAATCAACCACATTATCAACCACGTTTAATTTTTCGTTTTCAACAGGCCTTACATATAAGCAGGCTTATCTAGTCTAATGGCGATGTTTTAGACCGACTCACATAAACTCTTCTGTAATTTGTCACGAGCGATAAGATTTTCACAGCTGCGTAACCACAAGAACACTAGTTTTTATCTCGTGCTCGTTCATCGTGGGATATTTTTAATACCGTCGTTGACATAATTTAGAAATTTTTTAAAAGACCTAATAATTATAATTATCCGATGCAATCTGTTGTTGATACAGTTAGCACGGGCGCGCGCTTCACCAATTTCGTTGTTGTCCACCGTAATTGCGCTCCTCTGACAACACACGGTAATGGACGGTTTAAACAAATTAGAGTAATTTTCATTAATTATCATTGCAAAACAGCAGCGGGGGGAGTATACGAAAATATTTTAATTGTATCAATTTATCTTCGAGACAGAAAACAAGATATAACACAGGTTAAAAGTATTTTAAAAAAAACGAGTACAGGAAGGTTTCGTAAATACATATTTTCCGGAATCACAACTAACAGCCCGGTAATGCTGTTTAATTAACGCCTTGGTCATTAATCTAGTTCAGAAGATGAAGCTGAATTATTCATACGCTAAACAAAATTAATCGGTCCCCGTAAAGTGGTACAACGTTCCTGGCCCATTGTTGGAGTGAACGGACCCGTGGAACTACGCTTTTAGTGGAATTAAGTCGTCCGTCCGTACAGCGGCAAAAATCGTATTTCTTAAAATCCGACGTTGCAAAAATTAATCTGCAGCAGCGTTCAAAGTAAACGTAGAATTCAAACAACCCGTGACGAAAGTTCCAAATGGTTACATTGTTTTTATAATATTAGATTATTATCTTTTATTGAGGAGCGCGCGCGTGTGTGCGTTGAGCGTGTTGCAAAAACTAGAAATGGTAGCTGGACTTTACTGTCGTTTCATCACTAACAAGCCTAGGCTGTACCGTTTGCAATCTACAACCGTTCCTTGTCAGGATCTCCTTGGTTTTTGAGAAACAACGTAATCCGTGGAGGTCTTAGACTTTCCTCTCTGTCTGCCTTTGTTCGGTCGGTGGCAGTAACTCTCTTTGCTGCTGCCTCGCCCTCTACCTTCCCTTACCTAAGGACCATCAGCCCCTCAGAGCCACCCCCCCCCCCGATCCGGGTCAAACGCCCTCGTGAGATTCTTGATGACCCGTCATAAAGAAACTCTCGGGCTCAACTTCTGTTACACCGCTTAGCAGCTTACATTCCTTCACCCCGTTTCTCTAACTTTCCTCAAGGACCTCTCCTAATATGCTGAACACGGTGGTTGTTACCTTCACCACCGGCACCGGGGCTCTCTGCCTCGCTGAGAGCGACCGACACCTCAATGCGTCTGCCTACTGTGTTCAAGACTGGTGACACTGTCGCCTGGATCAACACAGCCGCAGTGCCACGACGTAAAGCATTCCCCTCCCCCCCGCCATCAAGCGATAAATCGCGTTGGTGGTCACCCTTTCCAGTTTTAGAATCCCGTCGAAAAACCAGCCCAGTTATCTTCCGGCAACCATGGGCTCGACCCAGATACTGCAACCAAACCACGGGTGAAAAGTCGCGCCGCTACCACAGTGCAATGCAGTGCGATACTGTCGTTTCAGTTTAAGTAAGCTCCTGTGGATATGATCAGATTAGAATTGACAGAACATTTTTTTTTCAAATCTTTGCAACTGGGTACAGTAATATAGTGCAATTATTTTTTCATTTGCTTTACGTTAAATTGATTGAGAATACGTTTGTTTGTCGGTCTGTGTCATATTAGGTAGATTGGGAACTAAAGTGTTTGTTTGTGCCCGATTGGACGGATAGTGGGGAAGATCGTTTATTGGCTTGTATCCGATTGAGCGGATTTGAATAAGGTTGTTTCTGTTTTGCGTCCAGTCGGACGGATTATGAATAAGGCTTGACCGGGCTTTGGCCTGATTTTGCCGGATTGGCTGTGCTTTGATTAATGTTAGTTGTTGCTTTGCGTCCGATCGCCGGACTGTGAGGAAGATCGTTTATCTGTTTACGCTCGTTTCGCCATCGACTTACGATAGTGCAGACGGATTTCTTAAGAAACATAACCCTATGCTGACAACAGCTCGGATCTACGCGTCACTTGGTTTCATACGTGAGCAAAACGTGACGTATAAGTTATTGAATAATTTCGTTTGTGTGTAAATTGTAGCCGCCTATCGTTAAGCAAGATATTGTCTGTCTAGTTTGGAAGTATAGTTATGATGCATATTTGGACAGTTTGTAAAAAATAAACCAGACGACGTGACGCGGAACGTTTTCTACACCAGAGCATACAGCAGTGCGATAGAGTAACGTGTATTCAATATTCAAGTTTACAACAGTTCTCTTGAATTTTCACTTCCTCGCTTGATCAAACTTCGAACAGCGACGTCAGAACACAAGCTGCTCTTTGCATCCCTCGGAGCGCGACGAATAAATATATAATCCACAGAAAATTGTCACCAATGAAAATTTAATTTGCGAACGATGCCGATTCAGGCGTATCCTTGGTTACACGGTCGATAAGCATTTCTTGTCGCCGATGGGTTTTTTTCTTTACTGTATAATTTCCACCGTATAAAATCTTACAGTGGTTCTTTACTGTTGGTGCTGTGCAATAAGATGGAGCTAAGATGTCCACTGAAAACTGTTGGCTAAGATTGTATTTTTTTACAAATTGTATTTACGATAATAAGTGAACGCAAACTCTCAAGACAACTCCTGTCGTATTTGTAAGACATGTTAATCGGGCTATTAGGCCGTGTTCACGGTTCCTGAAATGCAAAACGTTTCGGTCGCACCAATGGCGACTATTTTCAGTGTAACAAGATAACAAGATAACGATAGATATGGCGGTAACAAGATAGAACGGCCATATCTTGTTATCGTTACCCCCTAAATAGTGGACTTCCATTATCTGCTCCAGTTTCGTTGTCCGCTACTAAGTTTCACCTCTCTGGCGTTGCAGCAGTATCATTGCTTAAATGTTAGGTGTAGAGCTCGCCAATTATGTTATTTACACAAGTTGATAAATTTGTGCAGAAGCCTTTGCGGATCATCTTCCTGGCCAGCTACGTCAAAGAGGTTATTTGTGGGTGAAATTTTACGCATGTGTATATTTAATATTATTTGAAACTACTTGCATTGTTTAGTTGTAGCATAAAGCTACCATGAAAATAATTGTTTATTTTGTGTTTTCTTCTGCACGTATCATTGAATTTCAATCTTCAATATCGTCAGAGTTAATAACAGTTTAATTGTAATGTAAACATTTGTTTATTACAGTGTAACTTTATAAATGTAATATCTTCAAATAAATACAACTGCAAGTAGGTTTATGTACACCTGACGCACATTTCACAGAAACATTCAATTACAATTAAAAAACCTCTGAAGCTACAGAATAATTTCTGGCAAACGTGCATCAGGTGTAAATATATCTACTTGCAGTTGTATTTATTTGAAGATATTACATAGGAGACCTGCAGGAAACTCAACGAGTTACTTACAAGGGAATAATGAACTTTATAAATAAATGTGCAACAAATATTACATTATACATTAACGGTTATTCATTCCGACGATGTTGAACAGTAAGGTTCAATTAAATGTACTCAATAAAATACAAAATTAAACGAATACTTGCGCTGTAACTTTATATTACAGTAAAATAAAATATTATACAAATATATTAAGGAAAATTTTAACATCTAAAACAGAAATGGGACAGTATTTCAGAGTAATAGAAAAATTAAGTAAATAAAGATAAATCTGTTTACCTTTCTGTCTGTCTAACATAGTGGTCACAACAATTAATTATTTAAAGTAATTATCAACGTGGGATTGCTGTAGAAAGCTCGATTATTTTCTAGCTGTCAGACCCCTCAAATAGAAGTAGGTGACAATATAAATAAATATATAAGAGACTTCTCGATAGAAGTAATTTATTATTACAATAGAACCTCTGTTAACCGAAACAAAGGGGGAGGCGGTTTCGGATAATCAAAATTTCTGATTATAATTAAGATGTCATTTTAAGTTTCAGGTATAACTGAAGACAATACAGCCCTACAATATAATCGAAAGATTTTAATAAAAATCAAACTATTTATATAAAATCAATTTTAACACTAGTTTTATGATTTTGTAAAAAAAAATTTTCCTTTTGCTTTTTCTTTTCACCCACATTTTTGTCTAAAAAGGATCCAGGAGGTGGTTGACCTGACGGGTGACGCTCTATGCTTGCTTTATATCTCAAATTAAGGAAACCTGTTTGTTTTGAACAGAGCTATCATGACAAATCACACTTTAAAAACAATGTTCATTACATTAGTTTTCGTGTTTTATCCGGAAAACAAATTTTCATTGTAAAAATGGGGAATACATAATTTTTTTTTGGTCGGGCGTTTCTGTTAAACGGTATTTCGGTTAAAAGTGTTTCGGTTGGAGATTCTACTGTACCACATTCTTTTTGCTTTTGTCCAACTAGTAGATGTTTCTGATGCCATATCTGTTTTGTCCACTGCAAATAGATACCGCTACTCCTAGAAACGTACTGGATAATCGACGTTCCCTTTAATAGATGCCCTACGGTGCTGTTGACTGAACAAGACATACTGTACAGGCCCATCCCTCATTATATGCTTAAGATATCACTTGAATTTTTAAACACATTAAATAACTAAAAACAACAAATAACTAACTACTATGTAAGCAAATAACAGAATACTTTATATATGAAGCTTGTATATATGTTTTGTGTTGTTTACGAACATAAAAGCGTAAATTGCCCGTTTATGTTTCAACCTCGCTCCGGGTTGAACTAGCCGAGTACAATAAAGCGGGTCCAGCAGACATATAATGCAAATAAAATGCAGTAGTTATTATAATCGCGTAGTACTGAGGCCGTAATACCGACGTATAAATTCCAGTAATTATCTGCACAATAATATTATTATTATGGCGATACAAGTTCGCCAGTGAATTTAATCATTCAAAATAAGCATAATTAGACTATTCTTTTACTGCTCATAAATAATTAAATAATTCAGTGTGATAAGGATCTCTTTTTTTCGCGTACGGAAAAACTGCAATCACACAGAGCAATCGAATAATTAGTCAACATGAGGTAACCTTTTCTCGGCAGGAAGACGTAGTTGTGTACACACAGGGAAACGAGCGAACAATAAAGGAATCTGCATTTCCTGAATATTAATTAATTAGTCTAATAACCAGCTTTTCCATAGCCGCTTAAACAATGAGTTGTTTTATTTTAATTCTAGTATATTTACACTGTTGCGGTCGATGCGCGCGCAACTGTGAAGCAGTGTACATTGTTGTGCGCAACGGCTCAGCCAACGCATACTACGCTTTGTAAAATATTATTATTAATTATTATGATTATGATTATTATTATTACATTATATCTGAGTGCAGTTGTTGCAGTTCCTATAGCCTACAGCTCTTGCCAGGTTAATTGGTTCTGTTTCTTTCAACGAACTGTGACCGTTTCGTTACTAACCTTGTGCCCGCTGATAATAAATGTTAATTTAATTCTCAATTTGACTTTTACATATCCATGAAATTTTTCTTCAGTACCTTAGGATTTTTCCATAGTTTATAGTACTATTTAATTTTAATATCATTCCTGGAATACGACCAACCATTGATAGTCGTCGAAACGTTGCACAGTTTTCTAAATCCCCACAGCCTGGCCAAAAGCCAAAAACTTAAGTTTTGACATAACGCATTTACACTTTTAAGTCATATAGAAGGAAAAGTGATCTGTTATCAATTTCAGTTCAAAGAGGATAATCTGTTTACGTACTCCTATGCAGCCAGCAATAAGTGATATTGGAAAGAGTAGCATTCGTAGCCAGCGCAAGGAGGAAGAACGTTGTATTTGAATTGCGTACATCAAAATTATAATGCGTATGTATAATCGACTTCAATTTTGTAAAATGAATCCTTCAAGTAAAATGAATAGAAAAAACATATATTTTAAATACCACATTATTAATATATAGGTCAAAACAATAAAAATATAATTTGGTAAAACTTTTAAAAAAATTGAACGAGTAACTATTGAAAATTAAGAGCCAAATGCATAAGTTCTGCAGAATTCTGCTAAAATATTTATTGTACATTGTAGTTTATACTCTTATTTATTAAAATAAATAAAAACCAGCTGACTTCAATTGGCTCCACAGAATTTAATAAAACTTTTGTGATGAAAAACACAAATACTAGAATTAAATACGTTTAAACGTTAGAAATTTGAAGGCATTTACTATTAGTATTAACAATATTCAATTGAACAAGTAAAAAACTTTTATGTCGGTTCGATAGCGTTTTTATCCTCCATTTTTTTTCTTTAACTAATATGCTTCCTTAGCTGCACAACTCGCTCACTGTTTTTAACGAAACACATTTATTATTTCGATATTAGATAATTTTTCAATTATGGGGAGAATTACAAAAATTCCGATTTCTCTACCATATAGAATTCCTTAGGTTTTCACGGCCGGCGTCTACTTTGGTAGAATTATTATTTGCCGGACTGTTAGGCCGTGGTCTGCTGCTTATGTTCAAAACAGACGTTTCGGCCCCCACCATCGAAGGCCACCTTCAGTATCAGAAACGATTAAACAATTGCCAATGTGGCTCTATCTCAATACCGCCTGAATTGGCGGACATCTTGCCAATTTTTTAAAACGTTTTTGACACTGAAGATGGCTTCCGACGGTGGGGCCGAAACGTCTGTCTTGAACATAGCAGGAGACCACGGCCTAACAGCGCGACAAATAATAGTTCCAACAATGTTCTCTATTATAACTTTAGCAATAGGCTATAACATTTGTTCAGCACACAGTCATACAGCAAACACTAAAAATTCCTTTTAGTCCTGACACTCTGCTGGATATTCACAATATTTTTCAAATTCTTGTTCTCTTTTTTGGACTCTGAAGTCCAAAAATTTTGAAATTCCGAAAACTTAACACTGCGTTCAGACGTTAGTTAAAATTCTCTTTAATTTGATACCTACGCGAATTTTTGCGATTTATCAAACTGTTTACCCAATTTTTGGGCACGAACGTCCAAATATTTTGAAAGTTTCAAAAGTGAACTCTGTGTTCAGATTGTGGTTTAAACTCCATTTAATTTGTTACCTCATATGGGATTTTGCTATTTTTTCAAAATGTTGCCGCCAACCCCCTATTTTTGGAGGGCGAATCTAAAAAACAAATAGTTCTGTAGGGTGAAAGTATGGACACGCGTGCCAAGTTTTACGAAAATCGGTTGATGCGTTCAACAGTTATCGTGGAGACATACCTCAAATAGATAGATAAACAAATGCCAAACGGTCCAGTCGAAACTGAGAACTCGCTTCGCTCCCTGTTCCCTAGGATAGCAAAACGCTGGAGAAGTTTGCCCCGGGACAGACAGCTTGCCTAATCATCCAACGATTCGTTGAAACTCGCATTCGTTTATGGTTTTACCGGATAAGATAATGGTCGTCATTATCAGCTGACATGAATCGCTTATTACAATCTACAGAGCTCAGTCATATATCTTGGACAGTGTCATTTGGTTTGGTCTAGGTCGCCTCCACATCTGTCTCGATGACATTTGCCGAACCCGTCTCTCGCAAATAGGCGTTCGCAGTACCGCCTAGCGCTGTTGATGTGTTTCAACATCCTACAGAGCGACAAGTCCTACGTCATTCTCACGCCTTTATTGACGATTAAGCGCACTACACAACACTTTGTATTATATATTTAAAATACAAGAACGTCTTACACTGTATATAAAAAAAATGCAGGAATTCGATCATACCGCTATCAATTTTGAAAAATTAGGTAATACTCCAGTTCGGGTTCCACAAGTCACGCGTCCTCTACCAACCGGGACGTGTTTCTTAATTTGTTTTGGGAATCGGGAGGAAAGTACTCTCTTGCTGCGACAAGAAGTCTCGCAGTAGGGGAATATACCTGGTGCGATTACGCAAACCACTTCTCAACCTGCAAATATAAATTCACCCAATACAGTGTGGCACATGTGGTTTTGCAAAGTATAGTTACATTAACGGCTGCTTTTTTTTTATTCACTCAATGTGTAGTGCGCATATCAGTCTTAAAAAAAGAAAGTAAAACATTAGGCTGGCAAATAACCAAGAAATCGCATTTACTAGGGACTTTTTTATTGCGTTTTTATTGACAATATAGCGATTTAAACACATTACTGATCGTATGTAAGCATTTTTCTCCGTGGTGGGAACTCTCAGTACAAGAGCAGTATAAGCAGGGGGACAACATTTAATTCTAGACCTAGACATTTTGGGTTCGAATCCATTTCATTGTTGACAAATTTTCGCGACAGATGAATGTCATAAACGGTGTTCCAATCCTGCCTTGATTCTTCATCAACAGGGAAATTATTGAAGCCGGTCTAACGCAGTGCTAGCCACATCGACCTACTTGTGTACCGTGGACCAACGTAAAGTAGTTTGACTTGCACTGACTTTCTGACAAGAGAGTAGGACATGTAACTTGTTTTCTTTTTTGCAATCTCGTGCAAATTATGCGTTAGAACGTGATGTTGATTCCACATTCCACGCGATTGAATCAACTGAAATCCCGCACGTACAGTGCAAAACAATACAACACGGTGCAACCCGGAAACAAGGAGAACGTACACCACATTCAACGGACAAAACTATTCTACACAATAAAAACGCGTAAATGTACATGTGAACTGTCGTATCCACGCGTACTTACGTAACGTGTAGGCTAGTTACATGCACACACAGTGTTATGTGCTCTTGTCTATGTACTGTCGTATACACGCGTACTTACGTAACGGGTAGGCTAGTTACAGTGTTATGTGCTCTCGTCTATGTACTGTCGTATACACGCGTACTCACGTAACGGGTAGGCTAGTTACAGTGTTATGTGCTCTCGTCTATGTACTGTCGTATACACGCGTACTTACGTAACGGGTAGGCTAGTTACAGTGTTATGTGCTCTCGTCTATGTACTGGTGTGTTAAGAATGCGTTTTAATGTCAACGGTTTGAAGCGCAATCGCCGTGTGCCGCATACTTCATACTCCAGTAATCAAAGTAATAATGCACTTTTACCGGAAGCAGGCGTGATTTGTTATGTCGCTACTCTGCAAATTGCTATACATTACAATTTATGACACGAGTAATTTATAGCCGTAAAACCGATTCTGTTGTCATTCCGACTGGTAAAACAAATTCCGCAGCACGTCGCTGGCAAACAAACCGTCAACAGTTGCCTGGCTACGGATAGTTCCCTCGTTTGTATGCAACTCGCTTCATATTTTATGTTTTAAATGACGTTTCCTCCGTTTCATGCTTTGTCTCAGCCAGATTTTGTATTCACCAGCCTTCGGGTGTATATTCGCAAAACGATGGAAATTCTACTTCGAACGTCGTCGAAAAACGCACTTTTTACGAAGAAAACGATAAGAATTTCATTAAAATATGAGTATTAAAATGTTTAGGGTTCTGGTTGACGAGAAAGTAACGAACTTGAAATTATTACTCTACCGAGTGGCTTTCGATTATACCCTCGTCGTAATATTGACTAGGTGCAGTAAACAGGAAGCAATACATGCTTTTGTTTAGCGAGGGAAACCGTACTCGTATTTTCCTTGAAGCAATGTTACAACTTTTCCTTCTTACAACAAAAGACGTTTTTACATTTTCCAGTTTTCGTCTACTATTCAGCGTCCGTACACTAGTGATGTTCCAACTCTCACGATGTTGGCATTTTTCAACATTCTCTTCCTCCTCGGTTCTCATGTGCTTGTATCGCATGAGACAGTGGTCACTCGAAAATACGACTGTAGGCATTTAACTCCGGGACATTGCTTCACAGGACCTTCCATGTTGAACACAACATTCAATTCAATTTGTAGTGGCTTATCCTTGCCTTCCGCATTATGCCGTTGGCAGCTCTAGGTTTCTCAGCTATTTCTCACTCCAGGGACAAAAAAACGCCTCAACCTTCATCCGTTCATCCGCCCTCTTAGGAGGCCGTTAGCACTTGGTGATCCCCTTATCCTGGAGGGTACTAGGTCCCGATATCCGTTCGTTGTTTGTATACAAACGTTGCCTTCTGCCTACCGCGGGGAGGTGAGTGGTCGATAAGTTCTGTGGGGATGAAATGAGATTGTAACGAAAAATGGACAAAATTAGCTAGAAAGAAAGGGTAAAAAACGAAGAAGTGCTTAGGAGAATAAATGAAGAGAGAAGTATTATAAGGGCCATAGGACAAAAAAAAGTGAATTGGATTGGTCACATTTTGAAAAGAAACTGTCTTCAGAAGTTGGAAATCGAAGGAAAGATAGCAGGTAGGAGAGGACGAGGAAGAAGGAGATATGATGTGTTAGCAGATTTGATGATGAGAAATTGTTAACAACCGAAAAGAGCGGCACATGGTAGAACAACGTAGAGAGTACAGTTCAGCTGAAACCTGTGTTAAGACAGTTTCACCGATGAACAACAGACAACACACAAAAACATTACGGATAACAGAGGTTCTCGGAGATTCTAAACAACAAAATCTGTATAGGTGATTGACAACAACGAATAACTAATCATTAATTTAATTGGGGACAGATTTGGTTACATATTATGATCACACAGTCACATGATCAACCTCTTGTATGCCTTTTCTCTTACAGAGAAGCAGCTCTAACACAGCGTTGGCGTGTGCATGATGGGGAGTAAATGCTATGGGTGGCCTTAAATGAACAGCCATGGGTTAATGAACAAGGCGTGTACCAATGCCAGAGAGCTGCCACGAGAAGACTTAACTAAAATTGTAAGTCTGAGACGATGTTGGAATCAGAATTGGAATGCTGAGGAAAGTCGGACATGTTGTTGATGAGTCTCTGTCGGAAAGCAAAGATTATCTCATCCTGAAGCGCCGAGAAGAGGAATATGGATTAGACGCGGAAGACGTAACGTGTAAGCCTATTGTCGTACCTCAGTGAAGACGTTCAAACACCACTTACTACATTCGGATCCTTTCGTTCGTCTATTGTCTATTACCCTCAGCGTTATTTCTGGCGAAGTGGGAAAAAACGTTTACTTTAAATTGCGATTCTAAGAATGTTATATAGTTGGTAAGCATTTACTTACTTAGAAATTTTAGCAGTATTTCAGTAAAACTGTCTTTCGGGCTGTTTGGCTGTTTGG
The DNA here is from genome assembly GCA_034769895.1 of Magicicada septendecula. NCBI lineage: Eukaryota > Metazoa > Arthropoda > Insecta > Hemiptera > Cicadidae > Magicicada > Magicicada septendecula. The sequence continues at coordinate 100,474,809 of CM068374.1, read as the reverse complement.
CTGTTTTGGCTGTTTGGCCGTGGAAAACCAGAGGGTTCGACTGCAGCTGCGGCAGTCATCTTCAGTGGTCTTTTGTTCACAGTCGTGCTTCCCCCAGTGAATGGCCTCCTCAGGTAGGAAATTTCGCAGCAGGACTGTAAACAGAAGACCATTGAAGATGACTGCCGCAGCTTCAGTCGAAGCCTCTGGTGTTTTAAGAAGACGACCACGGGCCGACAGCCAGCAAGATAATTTTCACTGAAATTGACTCCGGCCGCAAAAGTTTTAAATTTGTATTTAGCAGTAATTGCTTTCCTCGGTGATCTCAGCAGCAACAAACTTTAGTTAACCAATTAACTAATCAACGTTTGGTGTTGGCTGTGTAAGTACATCTGCAGCCATTGTTTTTACTGAACAGACGTCACCGTAACCACCGGACTGTACTCGTTACATCGGACGTCGTATGTCCCGCCGGTGGGTCTCGTAAGCTGCCTCAAACCGCTTTCCAGTCTTTATTTTCTTAATCTGATTAACGCCTCTGACACGTACGGGAGCGCGAAGAACAGCGATTTATTCGACTTCGTGTGTGCACACAAAACGACAACGCCTATCGACCAAATCGTTAAATTAAAACACTGCAAATTTCCAACCGCGTAATTAATTTATACGCGATACTGTATTTTCACATTCGCCTGGACTTAAAGAGATGGTGATCAGCGAAGACTACAGTTTACCACGGTTATACAATATTAAATAGGGTAAAAACAAGAGGCGGCCATTTTACTATGCTAATGTATATACACGGGTGTGTGTGTGTGTGTGTGTGTGCGTGTTTGTGGCTTGTGGCTTCTTTATGTTTTGTGACATGGTGGACAGACCGGCTCGCTTGTAATGAGTCTCAAAGAAATGTAAATTGCTGCATTGAAAACATGGTGTTGTTTCAGCAAGCAAAACGAACCGAGACAAAGAAATAACTAATAACCGAACCGAACTAAACCAGCCTATACCTTATGTGCATTATTGTCTTCTTAAATCTCTCTCTCTATCTCCATCTCGCACTATCTCTTTCCGTTCCTTCCTTTTATTACGTACACATTTTAGTTTATTTTTCCGTTTGCTTTACTAGTCTTCGATCTTTGCTTTTTTCTCCTCCAAAGCTTACGTATTGTCTCTGTGTACTCGTATATCGAGCAAGTCTCTCTCGGGCGATCTCATTGCTCACAGCCTGTTTCAAACCTTCTATCCACATAACTCTTTTTCGAACTTATTCCTAACAATTACGTGCCTTTTTATTCAGAATACTTTGTGTTAGTTTATAGTTTCATGGCAGCAGTGTTATGTACACTTTTTTGTGCATATGAAACAATAGTATTCACGTGTCATATACATGTATTTGCGATTTGGAACAACCGTTGAAGTTGTTTTTTGTATCCCGGCTTGCAAGCTTTACGATATTGCCAATCATCATCCTTCAGATTTCTCTGTGCCATTGCATTCCTTATGCCTTTTACCAAATCCTTTCGCGGCCTCTTTTTCTCCACTCAGGAGGGGCCCATTCTAGTAATTTCTTTGGTCATCTGGGCACGTGGCCGTCTTAATATTTTTGCATCGGTTGTGTCATTTATAATGGTATATATATATATATTCATTATTTGTGTTATTTTTTTATTATTTTTATTCCTATCTTGCAACGTAAGCCTGTAGCACCTTCTCCGGTACCCCACTTCTATGGCTTGTAAATCTTTTTCTCATATGTTCTGAAGTTTTCCTATATGTTAAAACAATACTTTCCACTATTGTCCACGTATCATTTGGGGTAGTAAACCCGAGAGTTTCGTACGTTGAACGTTTGTCATTACGAATGGACAAACCCTATACAACCCGCCTTGTGGAAAAGTAACAGTCACGTCCTTATCACAGAATAGTAGTAGTAGAAGTAGTAGTAGTTCCACAGTACCTTTGACTTATTGTTATGTCTATAGATTTAGACCGGATTAGGTGAAACAGTTGAAATAACACAGATGAACAGACAACATTTCTCAGAACGGCGATTGGTCGGTTAAAACTTTGCCATTATTTTCGACCAATATTTGAACACATAATTTAGTCTTGACATCCTTACGTGCATCATTCACTGTACAAATCCTTGAATTCTCCCCTTCTATACTCATCTGTAAGCAGAAGACGCAATCTACTTCTCGTTTTTCCTTGGAATTATTAATTGTGTTGGTGTCCTGGATGCTTCTTCATTGTGACTTTGTTTACCCTACTCTTAGTTACTCACGTCTGCTACTTTTCACCTCCTCCGTTGAATCATTAAACGTCTTCTTTTACGGTATTGCTTCCATTCTTTCCCGCTTGGCTTGCACTCTTGCCGTATTTTCTCGCTAAAGACTTTTCTGTACAATTCCTTCAATGTGTCTCAATCAAGCACGTCTGTATTCATTTAAGAGTTTCTTTCTGTCTGATTCAGCTGACAATTCGTACGTATTTAACAAAATACATTGGATTTCGCGAATAACAAGTTCGCTTATAACGAGAACTCGGATGTAACGAGGTTTGTACGAGAGTTATTTGGATTTGTATCTTAGTAATGATAATTAAACTCACTTTTAGATTAGAGACTTGGTTATAACGAGCATTTGTAATTAAAAATAAATATTGTACATGCGGTATGGAAAGTTTTGCGTTTTTGCTAGATAGCCGGCTGATTTTTGGCAAGTTTTTACTACACAGTTACTTTTACTACACTTCCCGAATGCACTATACGCCAATATTCAGCAAAGAATGTTAGCGTCTAAAAAATATTTAAAGTCTAAATTTCACTTTTTAGCGTAGAATGTAAAACATATCAAAATTGTATCGTGCAAGGCCTCTTCTATAGTGACTTTTTTTGTTGTGTGTTCGATAATTACGGTATAATTTTAGGCTTGCTAGTCGATAACTCGGATATAGTGAGCACCGGTTTTAACGAGCACATTTGTCCAGTCCCTTGAATCTCGTTATAAGCAAGTTCCACTGTATGTGCTTTCTGTATCAGCTTGACATATTTCCGATAGTTTTATTTTCAGATTTATCATTAATAAATTCTTTTTTGTTGTTACTATGAAGTAACGTTTCGAAACGTTATTTTGTATGAATCGCTGTACGAACGTTTAAATTTTTCCGCTTCTAAACTCAGGCGCTTCGCAATTGTTATTTTAATATCTCTGTTCATAAGGTAAAGAGCGTGTAGATTATTATAAAACATATTGGGAAGCTCACCTTACGTGTTGTGCGCTTAACATGCAAATGCGTTACGTTATGTATGCGCGCGTGTGTGTGAATTGAATATTTATTACACGCTGAACTATTTTGCATTAAAATTTACATAACACATTACGGACGCTTCATCGTCAGGTGAAGTGTTCTTCGTCTGTGTGCGTAAATTCATCAACGTCTCGATGCAAAGCGGCGTTAACGTGCGGAAAAACTAAACGCGCGCGTTGATTTTTACCTCGTTCAAACGAACAAGGTAAATTATTTCCACCTTACACCTGTATGTTCAATGCTTATATGACGTGACGTCATTATACAGTCATAACAAATGCCACGTTTTTAACTAAGAAAGTTTTTACCGCGCTCTTACCTGTTGTGGGGTATTTAGGACGTAGGCCGTAGCAACGCCGTAACTGGCAACGTTCGCTGGTAAAGTTGAGATTTTCTCATACGTTGTTCCTTTCACACGTGATAACAAATATATAACACGTGTGAGGTGAGGTTGACATTTTCAAGAACCAAACTAATAAATTTGGAGTAGAATTTTCGCTAGGCTGGAAAATGACCGACAAGGGTAGGTAGGGTCAACGGTGGTAGTTCAGCCGAACAGACCGCGGTACCAGATGATGAGATGCAGACCGAAAGGAAACATGCCTCTACCCCAGATCCCGTTCGTGCAGTGTCGGTCAAATGAGTTAATGGAGCAAGGACATCTGACTCCTCGAGGCCCTCAAGTAGGGTTTTTGCATTAAAGTATGGCTGCAGGGACGCCTTTGCAGACTGGTACAAAGTCTGCAGTTCTTCGACGTCACCAGGTGAAGTACGGCTCGAAGAGTCCAACCGCACAACCAGAGTCTGCAGAAAAGTAGCCCCCAACGACGAAAGTAGGGGACAACTTTGCAGCCATCGTACTCAAATATACCCCCCCCCCCAAAAAAAGGGGAAAACATTGTGAAGTTTTTTACCGCGTTTTAACTTTTCAGTAGGCCTAATGTTATTTGAGACGACTCAGCAACGTAACTGATTAAAACGAATATTTCGATTCTCTTTTATGAGTATCAAGGCGCATGAAATTTTGTTCTTATTTACGACCTTGTTTAGGTCTACGCCTAAAATTTAAATAAGCAAATATTGACGTGTTCATGAATTCGTCACCAGTTCCATCATTAATACTGGTTTGCTCTATGTTCGGTCATCTTCAACGATTTCAGTGTCTTCAACAATTTTTGTCCAGGTCACTGAATCTACAGCACGTAACCAGATTATGACTCCATCTTGGAAAGTGACCTTAACGGGTCTTAGTGTCTCTTGTCTACTTCGTGAACATCTGCCATATCTTCTTGTCTAGCCAAAGATGTTCTATCTTCGATTTTATCTTCTTGATCCTGTAAACAAAATCATCTGCTCTAGTTCTGTTGTGTGCTCGTTAAACTGTTTCCCTGCCTCGCCTAGCTTTTCCTAGCAAAGCCGTTTCCATATGTACAACACACAATTAGTGATCGTAACTTTGTCGTGCTTACTTGCCGTCATGGACCGGACGAGGCCTTCGAGTGTCTCCACCATTATCAAGTCCTAAACCACGACTTGTGGGACTTCTAGGACGTGGTTTAGGACTTGATAATGGTGGAGACACTGAGAGGCCTCGTCCGGAGCATGACAGGTAGCAGTTTGGCTTGTAAGCACGACAAAGGTGGAATTACAGAGACTACTAATTCATATAACAAGATGAAAAATTAGTGACGCCATAGGAAATTTCTAAACTGCGTACAGGCCTTTGGGGAGTATATTATTGCGCCATAACAAAACTGTATTATTATTTTGATTAGCCTGTCCGTTAAAACTGTGGTAGAAAGTTCAGCCACAGCCCTGGTATTAGCAAAGTTTTTTAACAGAATATCAACAATTTATCGGGCGATTCGTAGAAAAGCCTTAAGGTTGTTAGTGATATCGAATGAGTTCCGTGGAGAATGCTATTCATATTTTGTTAAAAAAAGTAATATAAAATAATTATTTACAGAATTAAAAAAAAAAACGCTTTAATGAATGTGTGTTCATTCGTCCAAACGGGAGATAGTAATTATAAACGCATGGGTGAAAGTACCGTCAGAGTAAGTAGTAAACGCTTTATGTGTTAATGCGGAATGGACACGAGTCCATTATCCGTTCGAGAGAGAAAAAAATATAAAGGTTAGATCAGGATTACTCATTTCTCCCCTTTACTTTCAAGGATTACGACTGAGTGAGCTTGTTCGACACGCAGTCACCGTGTCCAGACAGTTCGCTTTCTACACTTCCGGTGCGGTTTCGGAGATCACTTCGTCCAGCTGCCGTCGACGTACTCTCCGTCCGGCCTGCTAAAGATCGATCACTTTCCGATACCTACTTCATCCCGTTTGGCCAGCCCGTTAGGCCCCTTTTATGGATCCGATTTGACTCCGATTTCTCTCGTGCGGCAAAAAATATCGGAAACGGGTGTGAACATACTCTTTCAGCGTTACCAACATCAGTACTGAAAATGAACCCGTGCATGTTGTATTTTGAAGAGAAAAAGGAAAAGAAGACGGGATGTTCATTCTATTAATTATGTACGATATGTAGACTTGTGCTTCAACCCATTGTTCCTTCTTCAAATTTCTGTTATTATAACCTTCGGAAGCGGGACCCCATAGTGCTCTACTGTTTTGAATTTCATCAGTGAGTCTTTCTGTATTAACGACTTCCATATTTACAAAACGAATTAAGAAAATCACACCACGACGCGAATATCACCGATTACTTGGCACAACTGGCTCAACTACGTTAGGCAGGAAGGTTAGTAACGCCAAGTCTGAAGGTCATACGATACAAAACTCGCGCGAGTGCATAAACGGAACCATTACTGCTCACGTATCTAGACAACTCGTCCGATTTTTTATCTGATGCGTTTCCTATATTACACGGCGATATGTTTTTGATTTCACAACGATAAATTTATCGTACGATGTGCATAGAACGTCCCACTTCTTTCTATTGTTCTACATGTCGTACGATTTTTTATCGTAATTTATTGGAATTGGATTGGATGTTGGACTTCGGGAGACATCTGATCCAATTTCTGCGCTCTGTCCCAGTCGTGGATGTCTGCTTCGGAATGGACATGGTTGACTGACATCTATCTCTCATAGGAAGCAATTAATTGTTATTCCCCATCTTGATGTTTTATGTGGTCATATGAATTTATTGCCGCTCATCTGAGTGAAATGAACGCATTTTCTACACTTTATCTGTCCACCTGCGGACTGTACAATACGATTTCAAGTAAATAATTGAATTTAAGACATGGAAGTTTGTCCATTTGACAGTTTGTTCAGTTATCGTTTATATACAATGTAATAGATAAGCTGTAGATTAGCTATCCATTAGATTAATCGATCTTATGTCGATGACCTATATAGCAATAAAATACTTTTAAACTTGTTATTACTGTCTCAAGAATACAGTTGATACTAACAAATATACACATATGATTAATTCGTAACATATTATAAACGATTATATTGATAAATGAAACATACATATTAATTAAACAGTTAAGGAATCAGCATACTTCATGATGCATACTCAAACGCTTACTCTTAAAGTTATAAAACATTCGTCCATTTTGAATTATTAATTACATAAACAAATTATTCGAATCTCTACATTTTAACAAGCTATTATTCATAATTATTAACGTCTTTGGTGTCCTGTGTCATAGTATTACAATGTCCTTCTGACACATGGTACACTTCACAAATCACTTTCTGTATATGTTGATGTTTACATGTCTAATTAACATAACGAATGACAAATATGTGATGATCATAAACACAGTTAGCATTGAAATACAGACTAAACACAATATAGTAAAATGCACATCATTATTTGGTTAGCTGGACTGGCCGCGCGAGCAAATTACCTAACCTATGTCTTCTGCTGGTCGCCGGGAGTCGTCGCTACCATTCGTGTTATCTATACTTCCTCTCGCTGGCTCATTTACATTTAATGCACTTTAATTTGCCGTATGTTCTACAAGCTCATACGTGGCTTTGTTTTAATTTCATTCATTAATCTTATACTCTTCATTCATCAATATTCATCTCTAATTATTTTCTTTGGTTTATGTATTCCCATACAACCAATGTATTTAATGTATTTTATTCAGTACTATCTGATTTCATCATTACATTTTCAAACATTCTTAAAATCGTCTTCTTAATACGTTTTCATTTATTCATTCTTGAATTATATTTGTGATGACATATTTTTATGTCCTGTCAATATAGTGCTGTTACTAACGTACGCATTTTTGTTTGTAAACAGTAAGGTGTTTGACCTTGGGTTTTGCGTCACATATTTTTCCAATGGCCGGTCGGCCGTCCCCGTTATTCCGGTACAATGTGCTGCACTTGTGCGTCTAAGATTTATGACCATTCTCCGTCTCGTTCTATGTGAGTGAGTGAGAAGTGTGTCACACCTTCCCTTTTGTCGACCCTCCTCAGGCCAGCACGCGTTGAACCGTTTTCCTTGGCTTAGACAACCCTTCGCAGCGGTACTACCATTGTCTACGTATACATTGAGTAGTTTTTGCCGTTTTTTCCAAGCCTGTATACAATTCCGTTGTTCGACAGTCAGTTCACTGCTCGTGTGCTTACATAATAAATTTTTGTTTCTTAGGTTCCTAAGAAATCTTACCTCGAGTGCTTGGGCTCTCCCTCCAGTACTATCACGATCCTTTACGATATTTTTAAGTCGTCTAGTAGAAATTTTTCTTCTCCTCTTCCTCATGACGTTTCTTGTCCATGATGAATATGCATACGGATCTTGTAGGTCCTTCCGTTTCACGTCATCCATGGCTTGCGTAAATTTGCTTTTAGCCTTATAACATGCGGTATTTGTTTCAGCTTTAAACTTTCCCTTCATGCTTCTTATTGATGCAGCTCGACTACTTCGCCGATCTACGCTTATTTCACGAGCTGGATACTTCATCATATGATTCATTGATGCCGTATCTATTCTCGTGTTATTTAATTTGTACCTTTTATGCATTCTACTTGGTAGTAGTAAATTTTTACTATCTTTATCCATGTCTGGATAATCCTCTTCCCACTTCCTCATATACAAAGGAACAAAGTCATTTTTCTTCTTAATCCATTTGTTTCTTGAACTTACGTTAGATCGAATAGTTGATAATTTCTTAGTAGCTGACACATCTGTAAAATCAATAGTGTCATCAGTATCTTGTACTTTCTTCATATCTTCGTAATTCTCATTCACCACTTCTTCATGCTTCTTCTGGACTCCGTTTCCATCCACGTTCCAGGTATCCTTGTGTTCACGTATTTCTGTGCGAAACAGCGTGAACTGCTCCTTCATATGTTGCGTAATTTCTTCTTTATAATTATTAAAATTTTCGTTAATTTTATCGAATTTTTGATTGATTTCCTCCTTCTGTTGATCGAATTTCCGATTGATTTCTTCTTTAATTTCTTCTTTCTGTTGATCGAATTTCTGATTGATTTCTTCTTTAATTTCTTCTTTCTGTTGATCGAATTTCTGATTGATTTCTTCTTTAATTTCTTCTTTCTGTTGATCGAGTTTTTTGCTCATGAAGTCCATCAATGATCGCAATGTGACTTCTTCTTGTTGTTGGGACTCCGGTGGTTGCTGTGACTCCTGTCCCCGCGCTCTGACTTCTGACGTCTCCTCAGTCATATTTGGTTCGACTGAATTTTCTTCGCTGTTGTCGGGTGCGCCCAACTGGTTGTTAACGTCAAAGTCCATGCTGTTAGAACTACCGCTAGCCATTTTAGCCTTGGTTCGCGTTATCATTTACCAGTCAAGCTGACCTTACACTTATTTAATATCTTACGTACTATATTATTGTAATTAATCTAAATACTACTGTCTGCTCTCTTTTGCCATGCGATGGGCGCCATTTACATTTAGTGATGTAAATGTAATTTACATTTGTGGTAATTAATTGTGTAAACCATTTACATCTAGTGAATATTAATCTGTGCTAATTATCTGCATAGATTAATTACTCATCAATTATGAATCATATTAATTAAAGATTTATGTTGTACGTTAAATTTGATATATCTAAAAGTTGTTTCTATTCGTCAGATTAGACTCAACACAGTGACTAATTAAATACGATTTATGAGTCTATTAATCGGACGTCTCAATGGTCGAGTTTGTTGTGTCCATTGATACTTAGTATACGTTGTGAGACTTTTCGTGTAATGCTTAGAATGAGATACATCAATAATAAAGGTTAAATTTCAATAATGAACGCAAGAATAATATAAATTAACTACTTATTTATTACACTTGTTACTTAAGTAAGTGACTATATCCTGCAAATTACATACATATTAAAACGCATGATATAAAATACAATTTATACGATGTTTCCTGAAACATAAACACATGGTACATTCAAATGCAGTAAATAATGCACATATATAAAACATATACGAACAATAAACAATCAACAAATATACTTATTCCTACCTAAATGCGTTCATTATTCTCAGATGACGAATTACGTTAGTGTTATTTTATAGATTTCATGATTCATATGATTCATATATATATATTCTCGTGGGGTTTGTTCTTTGAAAAGAGGCAACAGAACAGTAGTATATACTACTAAGATTAAATAGACATAAAGCTTATCTTTTGAGAATGTTTATCCAATATTCCGCCGTTGTGAGAAGACATCTTCTGGATGATTCGTCGAGGATCTTAATCACTGTTATGAAGAGCACTAATCACTTCACTTCACTAAAGCTCCACTCCCGTCACGTGTACGGTGTTGTGGTAACCCGCTGATGTCGAGTATCCGGAGTTCAAATAGTGAGGTGTTAATGTTGTCATTAAACTGAATTGTTCTGAAAGTTTGCCGTGTTTGTGTACATGGTTAACTGTTCCGTCTATCTGGATCTAGCGCGTACTGTGTTTTTTAATTGTTTGATACAGTTCATTCAATTAATCGTTCAATATAGTGACACATTGTAATGTGAGGATGTTTGAAGTGTCACTCACTGTTCTACTTTGAAATGTTAATTATTTGTGTTATTATATTCGCGTCGGTTGTAGTTTCAAGTCCCGTGCGCACTTATAGTTTGTGTTTGTCGCACAGAATTGTGTATAAGTGTGACTATATCGATGTCTCTGTTCACTTATGAATTTACTAAATTGTGAATTCGGTCGGTCGCACAAACTGTTTCTATCACGGACCGTATTACTGTTCCGACTATAATCAACTGTCTGACTATCGTACTAACTTCTGACTATTAACTGCGACTTTTGACTCTTAACTTTTAACTTTTAACTGCCAACTGTCGCTCCGCGTCTTCGCAAAACAGTTTTATTGAAACATCTTACCCATAAGTCTAAGTTTTGGATTTCTACGCCTTCTCGGATTCTTGATTGGTCGTACAAATTCCTACTCTTCTGCAGATCTCATCCTCTGTTTCACGATTCGTCGTCCGAACCCTTCTTACTCTCTCCACGAGCTCTTTTAGAAGATGCTTGACGCTGGTTGGTCGTCGTCATCCCCGGAGTGTTTCATGTGACGAGCGTGGTACGGATTCTAAGAAACTAGGGCAGTTTTCATGGCCTTCTGTCATCCTTTGTTTAGACTTTCCCTAAGGTTCTGACCGAGCTTTTGTTAACAGACTCCAGAGTCCTGGTTAATTGTTTAAGTTACTCGTTGTTCGTTCCGCCGATTATCAACCCTTCGTTGGCGTCATTCTGGTTGAACTCTACTTTCCGGTCGTAAATCTCAGTAAACTGTCAAAGGTTTGTTTTCATGCTGTGCAGGATGCACTGGCAGTATTCACTGAGTTACGTCTATTGTCTATTTCTTCGTTAAAATTGCTCTGTACTCCTTTTGTAACATAGTAAAGCCTTTCATAATTGTGCTCATACGCTTCACCTTCACAGCAGGCGTTCCGTCTCCATTCCGTGTAACTCGGCAGCTGTACGAAGTCTTTGTTTCAGATTGCTGGGTGCTGTAAATTGTGACAAACTGCTAGCTGTCAGCGACGCCCTGAAATTCTTATTGTGTGTTGTACTCAGACGTTTTTTCTTTGTCTTCGCACTGTCGTCGGGTTTGACGTGCCCCTGATTCTTCATTATTTACGACCTGGGCTTGTGTCCGTTGACTTGAGTGTGGGAACGTGCCACTTGATCGAGGAATTAAAAATTTTTTTTAAATTTCGATCATTACATTGTCCCCAAATTGGATTGGATGTTGGACTTCGGGAGACATCTGATCCAATTTCTGCGCTCTGTCCCAGTCGTGGATGTCTGCTTCGGAATGGACATGGTTGACTGACATCTATCTCTCATAGGAAGCAATTAATTGTTATTCCCCATCTTGATGTTTTATATGGTCATATGATTTTATTGCCGCTCATCTGAGTGAAATGAACGCATTTTCTACACTTTATCTGTCCACCTGCGGACTGTACAATACGATTTCAAGTAAATAATTGAATTTAAGACATGGACGTTTGTCCATTTGACAGTTTGTTCAGTTATCGTTTATATACAATGTAATAGATAAGCTGTAGATTAGCTATCCATTAGATTAATCGATCTTATGTCGATGACCTATATAGCAATAAAATACTTTTAAACTTGTTATTACTGTCTCAAGAATACAGTTGATACTAACAAATATACACATATGATTAATTCGTAACATATTATAAACGATTATATTGATAAATGAAACATACATATTAATTAAACAGTTAAGGAATCAGCATACTTCATGATGCATACTCAAACGCTTACTCTTAAAGTTATAAAACATTCGTCCATTTTGAATTATTAATTACATAAACAAATTATTCGAATCTCTACATTTTAACAAGCTATTATTCATAATTATTAACGTCTTTGGTGTCCTGTGTCATAGTATTACAATGTCCTTCTGACACATGGTACACTTCACAAATCACTTTCTGTATATGTTGATGTTTACATGTCTAATTAACATAACGAATGACAAATATGTGATGATCATAAACACAGTTAGCATTGAAATACAGACTAAACACAATATAGTAAAATGCACATCATTATTTGGTTAGCTGGACTGGCCGCGCGAGCAAATTACCTAACCTATGTCTTCTGCTGGTCGCCGGGAGTCGTCGCTACCATTCGTGTTATCTATACTTCCTCTCGCTGGCTCATTTACATTTAATGCACTTTAATTTGCCGTATGTTCTACAAGCTCATACGTGGCTTTGTTTTAATTTCATTCATTAATCTTATACTCTTCATTCATCAATATTCATCTCTAATTATTTTCTTTGGTTTATGTATTCCCATACAACCAATGTATTTAATGTATTTTATTCAGTACTATCTGATTTCATCATTACATTTTCAAACATTCTTAAAATCGTCTTCTTAATACGTTTTCATTTATTCATTCTTGAATTATATTTGTGATGACATATTTTTATGTCCTTGTCAATATAGTGCTGTTACTAACGTACGCATTTTTGTTTGTAAACAGTAAGGTGTTTGACCTTGGGTTTTGCGTCACATATTTTTCCAATGGCCGGTCGGCCGTCCCCGTTATTCCGGTACAATGTGCTGCACTTGTGCGTCTAAGATTTATGACCATTCTCCGTCTCGTTCTATGTGAGTGAGTGAGAAGTGTGTCACACCTTCCCTTTTGTCGACCCTCCTCAGGCCAGCACGCGTTGAACCGTTTTCCTTGGCTTAGACAACCCTTCGCAGCGGTACTACCATTGTCTACGTATACATTGAGTAGTTTTTGCCGTTTTTTCCAAGCCTGTATACAATTCCGTTGTTCGACAGTCAGTTCACTGCTCGTGTGCTTACATAATAAATTTTTGTTTCTTAGGTTCCTAAGAAATCTTACCTCGAGTGCTTGGGCTCTCCCTCCAGTACTATCACGATCCTTTACGATATTTTTAAGTCGTCTAGTAGAAATTTTTCTTCTCCTCTTCCTCATGACGTTTCTTGTCCATGATGAATATGCATACGGATCTTGTAGGTCCTTCCGTTTCACGTCATCCATGGCTTGCGTAAATTTGCTTTTAGCCTTATAACATGCGGTATTTGTTTCAGCTTTAAACTTTCCCTTCATGCTTCTTATTGATGCAGCTCGACTACTTCGCCGATCTACGCTTATTTCACGAGCTGGATACTTCATCATATGATTCATTGATGCCGTATCTATTCTCGTGTTATTTAATTTGTACCTTTTATGCATTCTACTTGGTAGTAGTAAATTTTTACTATCTTTATCCATGTCTGGATAATCCTCTTCCCACTTCCTCATATACAAAGGAACAAAGTCATTTTTCTTCTTAATCCATTTGTTTCTTGAACTTACGTTAGATCGAATAGTTGATAATTTCTTAGTAGCTGACACATCTGTAAAATCAATAGTGTCATCAGTATCTTGTACTTTCTTCATATCTTCGTAATTCTCATTCACCACTTCTTCATGCTTCTTCTGGACTCCGTTTCCATCCACGTTCCAGGTATCCTTGTGTTCACGTATTTCTGTGCGAAACAGCGTGAACTGCTCCTTCATATGTTGCGTAATTTCTTCTTTATAATTATTAAAATTTTCGTTAATTTTATCGAATTTTTGATTGATTTCCTCCTTCTGTTGATCGAATTTCCGATTGATTTCTTCTTTAATTTCTTCTTTCTGTTGATCGAATTTCTGATTGATTTCTTCTTTAATTTCTTCTTTCTGTTGATCGAATTTCTGATTGATTTCTTCTTTAATTTCTTCTTTCTGTTGATCGAGTTTTTTGCTCATGAAGTCCATCAATGATCGCAATGTGACTTCTTCTTGTTGTTGGGACTCCGGTGGTTGCTGTGACTCCTGTCCCCGCGCTCTGACTTCTGACGTCTCCTCAGTCATATTTGGTTCGACTGAATTTTCTTCGCTGTTGTCGGGTGCGCCCAACTGGTTGTTAACGTCAAAGTCCATGCTGTTAGAACTACCGCTAGCCATTTTAGCCTTGGTTCGCGTTATCATTTACCAGTCAAGCTGACCTTACACTTATTTAATATCTTACGTACTATATTATTGTAATTAATCTAAATACTACTGTCTGCTCTCTTTTGCCATGCGATGGGCGCCATTTACATTTAGTGATGTAAATGTAATTTACATTTGTGGTAATTAATTGTGTAAACCATTTACATCTAGTGAATATTAATCTGTGCTAATTATCTGCATAGATTAATTACTCATCAATTATGAATCATATTAATTAAAGATTTATGTTGTACGTTAAATTTGATATATCTAAAAGTTGTTTCTATTCGTCAGATTAGACTCAACACAGTGACTAATTAAATACGATTTATGAGTCTATTAATCGGACGTCTCAATGGTCGAGTTTGTTGTGTCCATTGATACTTAGTATACGTTGTGAGACTTTTCGTGTAATGCTTAGAATGAGATACATCAATAATAAAGGTTAAATTTCAATAATGAACGCAAGAATAATATAAATTAACTACTTATTTATTACACTTGTTACTTAAGTAAGTGACTATATCCTGCAAATTACATACATATTAAAACGCATGATATAAAATACAATTTATACGATGTTTCCTGAAACATAAACACATGGTACATTCAAATGCAGTAAATAATGCACATATATAAAACATATACGAACAATAAACAATCAACAAATATACTTATTCCTACCTAAATGCGTTCATTATTCTCAGATGACGAATTACGTTAGTGTTATTTTATAGATTTCATGATTCATATGATTCATATATATATATTCTCGTGGGGTTTGTTCTTTGAAAAGAGGCAACAGAACAGTAGTATATACTACTAAGATTAAATAGACATAAAGCTTATCTTTTGAGAATGTTTATCCAATATTCCGCCGTTGTGAGAAGACATCTTCTGGATGATTCGTCGAGGATCTTAATCACTGTTATGAAGAGCACTAATCACTTCACTTCACTAAAGCTCCACTCCCGTCACGTGTACGGTGTTGTGGTAACCCGCTGATGTCGAGTATCCGGAGTTCAAATAGTGAGGTGTTAATGTTGTCATTAAACTGAATTGTTCTGAAAGTTTGCCGTGTTTGTGTACATGGTTAACTGTTCCGTCTATCTGGATCTAGCGCGTACTGTGTTTTTTAATTGTTTGATACAGTTCATTCAATTAATCGTTCAATATAGTGACACATTGTAATGTGAGGATGTTTGAAGTGTCACTCACTGTTCTACTTTGAAATGTTAATTATTTGTGTTATTATATTCGCGTCGGTTGTAGTTTCAAGTCCCGTGCGCACTTATAGTTTGTGTTTGTCGCACAGAATTGTGTATAAGTGTGACTATATCGATGTCTCTGTTCACTTATGAATTTACTAAATTGTGAATTCGGTCGGTCGCACAAACTGTTTCTATCACGGACCGTATTACTGTTCCGACTATAATCAACTGTCTGACTATCGTACTAACTTCTGACTATTAACTGCGACTTTTGACTCTTAACTTTTAACTTTTAACTGCAAACTGTCGCTCCGCGTCTTCGCAAAACAGTTTTATTGAAACATCTTACCCATAAGTCTAAGTTTTGGATTTCTACGCCTTCTCGGATTCTTGATTGGTCGTACAAATTCCTACTCTTCTGCAGATCTCATCCTCTGTTTCACGATTCGTCGTCCGAACCCTTCTTACTCTCTCCACGAGCTCTTTTAGAAGATGCTTGACGCTGGTTGGTCGTCGTCATCCCCGGAGTGTTTCATGTGACGAGCGTGGTACGGATTCTAAGAAACTAGGGCAGTTTTCATGGCCTTCTGTCATCCTTTGTTTAGACTTTCCCTAAGGTTCTGACCGAGCTTTTGTTAACAGACTCCAGAGTCCTGGTTAATTGTTTAAGTTACTCGTTGTTCGTTCCGCCGATTATAAACCCTTCGTTGGCGTCATTCTGGTTGAACTCTACTTTCCGGTCGTAAATCTCAGTAAACTGTCAAAGGTTTGTTTTCATGCTGTGCAGGATGCACTGGCAGTATTCACTGAGTTACGTCTATTGTCTATTTCTTCGTTAAAATTGCTCTGTACTCCTTTTGTAACATAGTAAAGCCTTTCATAATTGTGCTCGTACGCTTCACCTCCACAGCAGGCGTTCCGTCTCGATTCCGTGTAACTCGGCAGCTGTACGAAGTCTTTGTTTCAGATTGTTGGGTGCTGTAAATTGTGACAAACTGCTAGCTGTCAGCGACGCCCTGAAATTCTTATTGTGTGTTGTACTCAGACGTTTTTTCTTTGTCTTCGCACTGTCGTCGGGTTTGACGTGCCCCTGATTCGTCATTATTTACGACCTGGGCTTGTGTCCGTTGACTTGAGTGTGGGAACGTGCCACTTGATCGAGGAATTAAAAAATTTTTTTAAATTTCGATCATTACAATACAAATGTTGATAACATTAAGCATAGTTAATGCGAACCTGTTGATATTTTCGGTCGGGACGCTTCGGCCTTCGTCGGAACTATTCGTTTCTGTCGTTAAGCTGCAATGTTAGCGACCGTTCAATAAGAAGTTCGACTTTCCACGTCTCCGAATCGATTAGTGTAAGTCGGCGCCTGTAATCGTACGAATCTCGTTAATTAGAAGTGAAACCGTTTTCTTAATACAGCTTTAAACATATGTAAATTGTTAGGGGAACGAGCGCCCACTGCCAATCGTAAAACCCGAACTACACCACTATCACTACCTGGGGGGCCAAAGAATATCGCTTGCCCTAGGTCTCACTGTTCTCTGACGGGATCCCTAATACACTGACGGTTGCAGTCAACACACTTTGAGCGGTCCTTTAAAATTGGCTGCGATTCTGTGTTCAGTATCGGTACGTTTTCTGATCGCTCCCGAAACAAAAAGTGAATAATATGATAACAATATTAAATTCGAATTCTGATTCAAATCGGTAACTCAATTATAATAAATAATCAAAAATATATTGATGGTCGTATGTATTTAATCACATTTACGATTTGTGGCTATGATGCCGATACCAAGAGGTCGTTATGTCGAACGCAACGTTCATCCACGAAGTTAACAACAATAATAAAATCTCTAACGTAAGTAATGTAAAACGCTTATTTTGATTTATTTATTTATTTATTTTTTTTTTTTACTTATCGGCCATCTAAGGATCACATGCCAATTTCAATTCTTTACTCTTTGTTCTTTCCTTTTTTCCAATATTCTTTCATCTTCTCACTGTGTGTCTTCTTCCTGTCTTCAGTCCACTTTGAACCTTCGTTTTTATCTCTCCCACCCTGGACTCCCTCCATTTTCAACACTTTTGGCCGAAAAACGTCTCTGTCAATTGCTTCTTCTGCGTTTATTATTTTTTTCTAAATCCTTTTGGACTTCTTTAATCGAACTTGATGTTGACTTCTTCCCCCACAGATATCTGAAGATTTGCTTTGTCAACCTATTGTCGTCCACTCTATATAAATGTTTTTTTTTTTAATTTTATTATGATTATTTTTTTTACTATGTTGAACTCAACCGACACCGCGGTGACTCCTGTTCGAGGTTGCTAGGGTCGACTAGAATAGAAGATTAGACTATTTAAGAAATTAGAACTTTATTAAAATAGATTTTTAAATTAGGTTTTCGCATCTAAACTCGTCGATGTTACGAGCTTTCAGCCTGAAACTGTGAGTATGATTTATAATGAAATTAATTGTATGACACGGTTAATGTATTATTGTCGACAATAAAGCACGCAAGCGTATTGGTCTGTGGTCGGCGCTCGGCCTGTTTGGATAGCGTACGCACACAGGCCGACGACAACATCTAGTCGGCTGTGAAAAAATTAAATAGAATTTATAATATGGCGGCCGCGCTTTGACACAGTGAACGAGCCGGTAAATCTTTGTTGTTCGTTACAATGTATTAAGCGTAAAGAGAGAGAGAGAGAGAGAGAGAGAGAGAGAGAGAGAGAGAGAGAGAGAGAGAGCGAGAGAGAAAGGCTTTCCCCTTAATGCAGCTGCGTGATTCATAACTGCCCGGAGAATAATGTAGTTGTGCGACGCGGTATTACATGCGTCTCTATTGTGCGTGCTGCTTGCTGGACAACGGGGTCCCGTAATTGACCAAAGCCGGTGTAACACGTTTCCTGCGCGCAGAACGCGACCCCTGTTATGTACATCGTTTTGCGCGTATTTTGACGAGTATTTCCTGAAGGTCTGCGCCTGTAACATATTTTCGTAAAATAAATAATACGTGTTTTGTAATACGAACAGTACCTAAGAATTATCATAACGTTGAAGCTTTCGCGGTCGGAGTCATCTTCAGTGAAATTATTTTCCGGGCCGTTGGGCCGTGGTCCTCTTTTTGTAGCGCCAAACGTTTCGACTGCAGCTGCGGCAGTCATCTTCAGTGGGTCTTCTGTTGTGCTTCTCAGACGACAGTGAGTCTTCGTGACCGATAACCCGACGACAGCGGGAGATAACGCGATAACACTTCACTGTCTCATTTTACTCACTAATTCTCTCTCTGTCACATACATGATTCCGTTGTTCTAGCCAGCCTTGTTGCAGACGATGTTCACACTATGAAACACTGCACAAGACTGCTGTGCACTGCAGTGTTCAATGTCTCTCATCAGGTCTATAAATTATTGTTGGTCGATTACTGTTACCTCCACGTATACGGTGTTCCGTTTCAACATTCGTATTCAGCCTAAACACAGAATGCTCCACAAAGTAACATGGGACCTTTTTTACGTCATTCTGTACAGGTGAAAGTAAAGAAAACAGTGCGAACAACTGTAGAATTGGAAAGATTTTGTTTCCAATTAACGGCTTCTACAATTTTAGCTTGGATTTAACGTACAAGCATAATTTTGAATTCAGATTTGCACATAATGCAAATATTATGACTCGTAATAAAATTAATGATTTTTAGATTTTAAAACAGCAGAAAATCGGTATAAGATGGTGCTAAAGCTACATCTGAATAATTTATTTTTAAAAATCGCATTGTTAGATAAAAATTGTTTTTTTTTTAACAAAATAGCCTTGAAACGGCTCGTTTAAATTTTTAATAATAAGTAACTGTAAGAGTTTCAAAAACAAAAAAATTCTCGCCACTAAATAATGAAAAACAATTTCTTCGTATTTTATATAAATGTTTTGAAAGAAACAAGCAGAAGAAATTATAAATGGATTTTGCATTCAGTAGTCATACTATGATCTTATAATGATTATTTGTTCCCAACTTTTGCAGTTTGTGTTAGGTTGTTGTATTTATTTACAAAAACTAAATGGACATTAATTTAATGCTCATTCGTTATTTAATAAATGAGAATTCTGTATTTTGTGGAAACTTTAAAGTCCTTTATTTAAAAATGAAATTTTATTTTTGAAAACTTATTGAATTGTACGTTTAGGGCCATTTTATTTCTGCCCCGACGAAACATAAGTTCATCAATTTTATAATAAATTTAGTAAGCATATGCGAATCCTGACTCCCAAGTTCCGTTTTTATGTTAAAATTCGGGGCGCAATATGAAAATAAATCGTTTCCTGACACACGTTAACATGAATTTTTTACTCTACTGTTACGTGGAGAACATGTCTTGAAAATATTTCCATTACTTCATGAAACATCTTGTATAATTTTTGTGTTTTTTTAAATTGTTTTAAATAAAAACTTTAACGTTCGCTCAGAACAGGCTTTCACCTGTAGATGCCATTTAATGGTCAATCGGCATTAAATCCTAAATCCATCTGCATTTGTTTTTTAATTTTGTATATTCCGAAATTTAATTTTAAACTTAAATGTAATTGTTTTTCACAATTAATGTTGGTCTATTAATATATGGAATACGAGGTCTTAAAATTACTATTTTTTTTTTATATATATAATAAGACCATGCTGAAGGCTATTTCAAAACATGCTTATAAACTTTACTAATATACGAAAATCACTAAATTTGTATATTAATGTGTTATGTATATTTTGTAGAAAGAGTGGACATATGATGTAAATTTAAGCAAGAACAATATCCGATTTCATGGTGATATAGTACAGTGTATTCCAATTCACAGAACCGATCCTACTAACTTAAGTGCACGATACGTTTACAGTAAATAAATACAGCCTCTACTTTACAGTACTCGACTTTCGGACAATTAAAAGAGTTTTGAACACGTTTTTGTGAACTCATTATGTCCGAAAGTCGAGGAGCTCCTGTGTTTAAAGTTTTAGGCCTCCCAGTTTAGCATATAGATGGGTTTCAGTAGACCTTATTAAGTCGTAAGATGTTAATGCGAGTTATTTTGATACGGGTTAAGCCAGTGTCAGTATGGGTTAAGCACTCCTGGATCCTATTCTTGTTTCATGAGTTGCTTAACAACACATCGAAAATACCTTATCTCACATATTAAATACTGTTTAAGGTATTGTACATGACACGATGTGCAAGCGTGCGCTTGTCGATGTGACCGTCCTCCTCCACGCTAATGTTTTGCCCATTAGACATTAATAGATTTCGAATGACGCCCGATCCAAAGGCGCCGACGGGTTATACCCCTCCCTCCTTCTAGCCGTAATCTTTTAATAGAAATTTCATTAATTTTTTCCATCTTGTTCGTCGTCCCCGTCTCCATGGTATTTAAGATGTAGTTTCTTTAAAATGGCAGGTTGTTTAATGTTATTCGTGATCTGGAGCGGTCGGGCGGTAAGTAATAAGGAAAAGATAGAGTTCGTGAAATGGGGATTAATTATTGAAGTTGACGTGAGAGGACAAAGCTGCCAGCAGCGGTGAGGTCGTGATTCGAAACGTCATCATCAGCGCGTCGTCTTCGTCGCCTTCTCTTCTTCATCAAGTAGTTCTATGACAAAGCAAGTTGAGGTCAACCAACCAACCACCGACTGTCTGCTCCCGTGATGGATGTCTAATCTCTTTCTTTCTTTGAATCTCTCTCTCTCTCTCTCTCTCTCCCTCTCTGTCTCCCCCTCTCTCTCCCACTCTGTTTCTCCCGCTTCATTCTCCCTATCCCTTCCTGTTTCTTTATCTCATTTAAACTATTCCTCAGCACATCTTGTCCTAGGCCTCCTAATTTAAAGCACCAATTTCCTTTTGGCTTGATAGACAAATTTTGCTTTTGCAAACGTAAAATAAAAGAAATTCGCTATTCGTATCGCTTAATTTTTGAACACGGCTGAATGAAATGTCGCGTTAAGTACCATCACGTTTACCCGTTTACTCAAGTGACTTAAGGGGGGGGGCATATATGATGAATCTATAAAAACATACATGAACTTAAAATCTAGGCCTAACATTTTTTGTCGTTTAGGGATTATGCTTGTACATTTAAGTAAAAAGTGAATACAGTAGTTTGTTTTTTAGATTTAGTGTGTATTGTCAATATTTGCTTTATGACAACATTCTAATTGAAATATAATTTCCTTTTATTTCATTGTATATTTCTAGATTCTGTGACCAAAGCATATGATTTTATTTTAATAAAAACGTATAGCTTTTAAACTTAATAATTTTTTAAGTTTACGTATTTATTTTGTAATTTAGGTAATTCGACGATCGAAGCGAGTTCTCAGTTTCAACTCAACCATTCTGCAGATGTAGGCCTATATTTATTTATATCCCAGTTTGGCGTATGTCTCACGATAACTTTTGCACGCATCAATCGATTTTCATAAAACTTGGCACGTATTCTACACTTCTACCTCACAGACCACTATTATTTTGACATTGATCCCCCAAAACTTGGGGGCGTGGGCTGGGCTCAAAAATATGAGGGATGAAAATTTTAAAATTTGAATATCCCAAAACTTCGTGTGGCATATCAAGTTAAAGGAAAACGTAACATAAATCTGTATATATTGTTGCGTTTTCGAAATTACAAAATTTTGGACACCACGAGGCCATATATGAGACAAAAAATGTTTGTAGTAAAAAATTTATGCAGCGTATCTAGGATAAAGGGGATTTTAACCCAAATTCGAATGTAGTATTTACTCTAAAAACTTTTTAACGTTAGAGACGTCACGGGCCAAATGAAAGTAACCATTTTAAGAAAATCGTAAAAGTCTATGTGAAGCATCAAGTAATGTGGAATTTCGTTCAAAATACAACTCGGTATCTTCAACGATTTTACTTTATAATATCTGCCAACACCACTTGCAAGTTTTGGATCGCTTTCAAAAAGTCTGTGAGCTGTATTTGTAGAAAACTCTACAAATTGTTATTAGTTGGTTTTGTTGTTAAAAGTATTAGATGTAGGCTTATGGAGAAATCTATGGAAATATATATGAATTTAAAATCTAAGATTAAATTAGTTGTCATTTAGGTGTTATGCTTGCAAATTTAACTAATAAAACGAATGCAGTATTTCGTTTTTTTTTTAGATTTTGTGTTTATTAAATGACTACCTGCTTTACAATTTCTATTTCACACACACACGCGCGCGCGCGCGAAGTTTGTGATTTTTCTCATAATTGGAAAATTATCTAACACTGAAATGTATGCCTATGTACGTGTTTCGTTCAATAAAGTGAGCGACTTCTGCAGCTGAGGGAGCATACTAAGATCAGGTTTTATGACGTTTTCGCGATCGGTTGACATGAATTGTGATTCTAGATTCGTCATAAAAATTCCAACGGCCCACCCTTTTCGGCAGTATACGGCGTTAAGTAGGCCTGTAAGCGTCGATCGGACGGAATACAAGCGCTGTCGGTCCCATTTTAGAGAATTCGAAATGTTATTCTGTCGTTCGCGGAATGTTAAATTGGGTGTGCCAAAAAAAATGCAATACGATCCATTTAGATTTTTTTTTTTTTAACTTTCCGGCGGTGGAACAACTAAAAATGAAAAAAAAAACAGACAATAACATAAAACGACCGAGCAGTAAAGAAATGTTGTTAAAAGCGTTTACAACTTTATTAACATTATTAAGCGATAACAGTACAACTACAGACGCATTATTTTGTTCCTGTAATCGTTATCGCTGTTTTCGTTTTGTTTGTCTCCTTTAAAAACGCAATAAAAACAGTCACGATAAAAACGCTGTGTGTGCGCGCTAGTTTGTCCGTAATTATTTTGCAACGTCGGCCGCCACAACGAACGAGCTATATCGTCACGTTAAAAAGAAAAGAGAAAATAAAATAAAAAAATTATGAAGAAAATAATAAGCAATATCTCTGTAGGTCATTGCGTGTGCCCATATTTGGGCGCGAGCGATCAAACGCAAGAAGGTGACCGAATCAAATAGAGAAAAAACTATAGGCTACCTACCTCGTTCAGTTGTGTGTGTCCGCGCGCGCGCGTGCGCTCAAGCGCATATGAGCACCTTGTTTGCGACGACGACGACGACCACTTTGTGTATAAAGTCTACTATAATAAAACCGTAAATGTCGTACAAGCGCAAAATGATTTAGGAGAACGTTCACGCCTTCCCTCTGTGTGTGTGTGTGTGTGTGTGTGTGTGTGTGTGTGTGTGTGTGTGTGTGTGTGTGTGTGTGTGTGTGTGTGTGTGTGTGTGTGTGTGTGTGTGTGTGTGTGTGTGTGTGTGTGTTAGATTAAATCGCAACACATACGCGCGCGCGTGCGCACCCCCCCTTTTTACACCTTGTTACGCCTCTACACTGTCTCCGTGATTTATATTTATACACATGTGTGTGTGTCGGTGTGTGTCGGTGTGATAAAAAGAAAAAAGACTTTAATAGCATAATTGTAAACAGAGCTTCGTACAGGTGTAAATGAAACAAGGTAATCTTATATTCTTGAGTTCTTGAGTTATCTGCTGAAGCCTGCAGTGTGGTTGATTGCTGTTTTTTTATATATATATATTTTTTTCAGTTTTTAAATATTTTATCCTGCCATGAAAGAGACCAATTATCCGGAGCGCATCTTGCTTGTAAAATCGATTTATTGCTGAACACAAGACTTGATCCTGTTGGAACTGTTATTATTTGGCGGGTTGTTAGGCCTCTGTGCAGTTCGTAGTCTCTACCTCAACGCTGGAGTGTTTGGCGGCCGCCGTGCCAATTGTTCCGACACTGAAGATGGCTTCCGACGGTGGGGCCGAAACGTCTGTCCTACGCACAAGCAGTACACCACGGCCTAACAGTCCGGCAGATAATAATAGTCTCCAACAGTGTAGACGGCGACCGTGAAACCCTAAGGAATTGTATACAAGTCTTGATATTACGACACTTCAAACACTCGAAACTCCGAACATCTGATCGAACTGTTTCATCATCATCACCACTACCACTCCAAGGACTAGGCCTCAAATAGGCCTTAGACCTGTTTCGGAACCCATCTCCTCCTCGGTCTACCGACATCTCTCTTCCCAGTATAGGGCGATAACCCAAGGCAGCCACAGGTAGACGGTTATCAGGCATGCGATTTAAGTGTTCACACCATCTCCTTCTGTGGTCTTCGATCTTCTGGTGCAACGATACAATATTTAAATCGCGTCTAATATCCTCCTTCCTTCTCCGATCCAAGAGAGAACAGGCTTGCGTCCCTCTTAGAAATTTCATTTCCGCTTCCTGATCCTCTGCACGTCCCTTTTACCAAGAGTCCATGTCTCTTGGTAAAATTTCATTCCGGTATCCTTCCGTGTTTTACTTTTCAGGTACCTATGAATCGTCCCACAGATGCGTCCAAATTTTGTTAGCTTAGTATCCCAATCAATATTAGTTCCATTGCGATATTAGAACTCAGGTAATTAAAATGACTAACCTGATCGAACTATGTAATGTGTAAAACTTTCCTCTTTTCTTCGACGTGTTTGTCTTCGGTTCATTTTGAACATTTTTTTAATAATCTAATGAATATATTTTAATTAAGAAAGTTGTGTTAGTGGTTATAATCACAAACAGAATTATCACTGTTGCACACCACTATAGACAAATTATTCCGATTAGCGCTTTCAAGCTTCACATCTCATCGTCAGATCGGAAATATTTCCTATTCAGATTTCCGTTTATGAATATATCTCTATATCCGTATATCCGTATGTGAATCTGTTTGTGAATATATTTTAATACACGTCGCGTGTTTAAAAGTCATGAAGCCTGCGAATATTAAAAGGGATAGCCTAAAGGTATACGACAAGGTACGGGCGAAAAATCAGAGAACTGCCTGCAAGGAACGTGTTTCTCTTATCAAAATCCTTGTGAGCAAAACGTAAAGAATGCGCGTAGCTAAACATAAACGGCCCCCGGAAAACTGTATCCGGAACGTGTTCCTTCTGAAACTTAAATGTGAACTGGACACTGACAAGTTCTTGCCCATCCTGGTTCTCCGTCTATCTAAGCCATCCTCTATCCTAAACCATCCGTCTATCTAAACCATCATCGTCTATCTAAACCTCCGTCTATCTTGATCATCCTCTATCTGCCTGTCCAAACCATAATAAAACGAAGTCTATTACTGTTTTCATTTTTAATTGTAATTTTATTATTATTAATATACAAACTGAAAAAAGTGTCGAGTAGACTTACACAAGTGGGAGGGTCATTCAATAATTAAAAAGCTGTAAAGGGAAAACGGTTTATTTAATCGGTATGACAATTTTTTTGCTTTTCAAAATAATCCCCCGTCATTAATACACTTATCCCATCTCTGAACAAGCTTTTTATGTCTAATCCAAAGAAATCGTAACGTTAATATTGGAACCATTTTAGGACATTTTCTTTGACCTCGTCGTTGTTATAAAACTTTGTACCACGTAAATGCCTCCAAGAGCGGACCAAACAACTGGGTTAGAGTCTCCCAGCCTAATGTATTGATGATTTCATATGTTAACTGAGCTGCGTGTCAAAGGGCGTTATCATAAGGCAGAGCGACGTCTTTCCGTATAAATCCAGGACGTTTCCGCATCATAGCCGGCTTTACTTCATTGATAAGCATGTCAGAGTAGTATGTAAACTTACTGTTGATTATCTGGTTATCTTCTTAAAAAAATCACAAAAACGTTGAAACCTTAATTGGGCGTTTAAAACGGTGCTCATCAGTCACTGAAGTTCGACCATTTTAAACTTTTCTACCAGCTTAAAAAAAAATTTCCGCGGCTTATTTGGTGTTGGTCAGTCATACGAGAGTAAATTTTAGCCAGTTTTTCACCCTCAGAAAGCAAAAACCGTCACACTGCACGTTGTTCAACTACAGTATTTCCGAAACTTCAAGAGGACGTTAAACCAGAATTTGAGGTTATAAACAAAACAATGCTAATCAAACAGCTGATCAGAACTCATTACAGGGATTCCAACTTACAGTTATCGTACTCTACCTACCAACTGTTTTTCCTGTACAGCTATTTGTCTCTTTAATTTTGGAATGACCTTCCTAGTAGCCTAAACTTCTCAATTACGTATGATGATGTCTACAATTATAAATATGTGGTTGTATTAGATCATGGTTGCGTGGATGAATTGGGTGATGAAAACGATGATCGGTAATTTTTAACAGAGTGGCCTACCGTTTACAACGCCTGCTTTCGGGACCGTAAGGCCAGTAGCATTTATAAGGCCAGTCGCTCCAACTTTTATTCTCAGCTTCGGATTGCCTCTCCATAGCACGCACCAATTCTCCAGTTAAAACATCGGACTGATAATATCAGTTCGATCATATTCGCGAGGCAACGTTAACATAATTTCGCGAGCTAACAGACAGGTGCAACTATGGTAACTGCGTTGTTTTTGACAGACATGTATCAGTCATGTACCCCGAGAAAGAGAGAGAGTGAGTATGTGTGTGTGGTAGTGTGCTGTTTAACAGGCAGTAAAACCAGCCGGCATCTGGCGGCAGCAGAGCGCACTTCACCTGACAGCAACGTAATAAAGTTTTTAAGACACTCAAGTGAAACGTTTTGCTCCAATAATTACTATTATGTCAAAGACTAATCGTTCTTTCCAGTAATTGCTGTTCTGTCAAAAACTACACAACTCTGCTGGTGAATTTATCTCAACCGTGTTTCCTCCGGTCAGTAGATCATATTATGAAAGGTTTAAACAGTGTTGCCTGACCGACCGCGTCAGAACAGGACAGCTTTCAGTTCTCGCGTGTTCCGAGAGACAAACCGATTTCCAAAGACTCGCTCAAACGGTAGCTCTGTTGTCGCAACTGGCAGAACTTTCTTTGGCATTAAGAAATTCACATCCGGCACGATGTCTATAAAAAAAATCGTAACACTTGTAATATCGGTTCCATTCTTTTTTGGCTACGAATTTCCTTCCACAGTTGAGACTGATGTAGGCTCAGACGGATTAGCACCAGTGGCGTATCTGGAATTTAGGGGTCCGCGGTCGGGTCGGCTTCATACAAAAGAAGAAACAAGCTAAGAGTAATCAACATTACTACCTTTAAAGTGGCTGAAATCAGTCCCATTAAAGTAAACGGTAATAACATTATAAAAATACGCGTTTTTGAAACATTGTTTACAAGATACTTATTAACTGAATTAATTTTCCTACATTTCATACATTATAAACGTATATGATAATGACTGTGTATACATCTGTTTGTAGGCCTATATTTAAGAAAGAGTTACTACTATAGCGTACACAGCTGAACTAATAATAAAACAGCCTAAAAATTAAGAGATTGACAAAATTCGTCAACTTTTTCCACCCTCTGTGGGGTCTAGTCCCGTTCATCCCTCCTCCACTGTAAATACGCCCCTGATTACCACCAGCAAATGTGCAATTCCAGCTGTTTCGAACATTAGCGGAATGAAATTTTAAGTACCGATTAATTCAATTCGCCATTGTTTTCAACTACTATGAAAAATCTACTCATTCATACTTCAGTTGGACGGAAGGAGGCATATTAGTGTAAAAAAAAAAAAAAGAAAAAGAAAATTGTACTCAACAGACACTAGTGATAAAGGAAATTTTACAAAATTATTAATCCTTGTAGTCACAAGAGCTTTTCCCTGTTTGTATAGGCATATGTGTTACAATAGCTTACACGTCTAGCAACGTAGAAAACAGAACATAATCAGCACACTTGATGCATATAACGAACAAATTTGCATACTTCATATTTTATTAAGCCTCCGATTTGATGTTTCCTTTGTCGTTACT
The DNA here is from genome assembly GCA_034769895.1 of Magicicada septendecula. Taxonomy (NCBI): domain Eukaryota; kingdom Metazoa; phylum Arthropoda; class Insecta; order Hemiptera; family Cicadidae; genus Magicicada; species Magicicada septendecula. The sequence continues at coordinate 100,446,424 of CM068374.1, read as the reverse complement.
AAGGTTTTGAGTCCGATGTTGCAATATATGTTAATACCGATGGAGGCTGCGTTTCGCAGGAAAATCTAATCACAATATCAGGGTCTCTTCGTAATTTTCGAGTTCACCCCCCCCCCACAGAGGCTTAGAGAAAAATGGAAATATAAACTTTTTTTTTAATGTGCCGTGAAAAATGTAGTCAAGGCGAATTAAATAATTAGGGTAATTATGTTAGTTAGGTTGTTATTAGGTTAGTTGTGTAACAACGAACTTTTTAATTACAGTACGCTACAGCTGTCTTGCGATTTGAAATCGCTTCCTGTAAACATTGCTGGTTGTCTGGTGTTTGAAGGATGGTTCAAATGTTTATACTAGTTTTTGAGGTTACGTCCTCTTAGCGGGTAGAATGGATCATCCTCAAGGGTGACGCATTCTTAATAACTTTGTCCTATTGCTGTAGCAGACGTTTCGGCTGCAACGTTGGAGACCATCTTCAGTGTAAAACGACTCCAATAACTGGTACGGTTCGTGGTCCAGTTAACCACAGTACTGTGACATGCGATTGACTACTCTCCGGTTCACTATTATTCCTACCTGCAAGTATTGCCTTACACTCATCATTTTGGAAACAGAAGAACTAGTTCATTATAACTGAGTCGATACGTCAAAATGGTCAATTGATCAGATTACGTACACTCCCACGGACTTTTGGCTTTACAAATGCATAAACTTAAGTACATCTCTCTCTCTCTCTCTCTCTCTCTCTCTCTCTCTCTCTCTCTCTCTCTCTCTCTCTCTCTCTCACGTCTACCCTCAACTGCCCTCTCACCAACATCATGTCCAACATCATGTAGTATACGTGTAGACTAAAGAGAAACATTTATTTTAATTGTGGCCCATTTCCTTGTTTGCTGGTTTCCGATACACTCTCCAATACATTGATGTGTTACATTCATTCATAATATAGAATGGAATTCTTAGATAGTTTTTTCACGGTGCTCTGCTTATTTGTCTCGAGTAGATTTTGACAGGGGAATTTGATCGTCATTGCACACAAACAATTCAGTCTAACGGTACGAGCTACACTAATTATTCTTAATAATTTATTTTTCACTAAGTAACGTTTTTCTATTGAAACATTTTATGGGATTCGTGTAGATGGGAGATTCCGTTCGTCTATATGTACATTTATATATAAAATGAAAGACGCGCGTGTATACTGTTCATGTGTAGGCTAACAGAACGATATTGTGCTGCTATCGTTTATTCTTTTGTTGTGTGTGTTTGTGCATGTGTGTTAAATCCCGCACGTGTTATACTTTGCAACTGCTACTAGAACTGTCTCTTACATCAGTGACTGTGTGTTAGGTATAGAGGAGGTTGTAAAATACCCTTATTGGGTTTATTTTTATTGCACCCTAATTGCTCATTCCAGAAATTTTGTCTTACCCCACACTTTTACTCGGAATAGTTGCTTGATTTTCTTTGTTAATAATCTAAGACCTAATTTTTAGGTAATGCTGGTAGAGAAGGCGGTGAAGAGAGTTTTCATCTTCGGCAAGCAGTACCGCGTCGTCTGCGTAGCACACACATGTGCCGTCTTCGTCTCCGATTGCGTCATCTCTGAGGCCTTTAGATCTTCGATTATTTCGTTCATCACTATACAGCACGTCGACTTTCCTGTTTAGCGTGGAGAGACGTGAGGGGATGTGGGTCAGACCCCTTTGTGGCCACATAATGATGCGACGCACCCTCGGGACCCAACAAGACCGGCTGCTGCCGATGATGAAATCGAGCACAACTGGATTCCAACCCACGCCTCGTCCTCCTCCACAGCGCGCCGCCAACATCTCCGCTGCGTGCGTGCTCCTGTTAACTAACCTTAACTCGTACGTTCTGTAATTAATTAGATCAAACTTGTTTGCTTTATAATCAGTTTGTTATTACTGGCTTTCTGTGTTTTAAATAAATGTAAACAGTACCAGTCTTTACATTATTCCTACGTGTCTATTCGTCTTCCATTTATCCGTGTGTCCTCTTTATTTCTTTTACCAGATTAAGTCTTGTAAAGTTCTCATATGGTTTATCAGACGGTTTCACAAATTACAAAAAAAAAAAGTATGGAGAACCATACATGACTTCCATGTTCTAATTAATTATAAAATTATTTTTAATATGTAGGGCTACACTCGGAACGAAACTAAATATATCAGCATGATTTTGGTAAAAACGCTGAGAAAGATAATCAAAATACGGATTGTACCTAGTTGTTAATATTTTAAAAATAAATAATTAGTTTGATTAAATTATCTTTTATTTAAACAACGCGAAAGAAAGCGAATACCGTCGCCCGGCGTTTGTTATCTGTGAATTCCTGAAAACGAAAAATTATTTTGTTAACGTATCCGTGCTAACATAGCATGGAACGGTGTCAGTTGTTAATGTTTTATTGAAATTTTTAAGTTTTCGGTCGAATAAATTTATAACGTGAATACTAAAAATTACCCCTCCCTCTTCAACTACCCTTTTCATTTATAGATATTTCATCTACAGTGCATTATTATGTCCTTCTTTTCAGGATACTTTATTTATTAAAATTAAGTACTTTACTCTTGTTAAAACGTAAAACGTTGTAGGTAAACTACTCCTTTCCCTTATCCGATCTTCATCAAAATCAATATGCCTTGAGATCTCTACAACTCGTGTACATATGCAAACAATTGTTTGATTCTGTTTGAATTTGCGGCAGTTATCGTTCGCCATAGACAAAATTCTACATACACAGACACTTTACAGAAAATGACTTTTCTTCATGTTTTTAGGGTAGTAGAATCAGAATCAGCCCTTATCTCGAACATGATTTTTTTCGCGATCACCATACTTCCATTTTCTTACGGAAAATGGAATTAAAATGAGGTTACAAAGCAAAAGAAAACATCGGTACGATCCCACAATCTGGCGGTAGTCGCGATTATTTTAAAATTATGTAAAAATAATGAAATAGGACATGAATTTAAATAAACCTGTAAGTACAGATATAGGCCTACTTAAAGCCTATGTGAAAATATACTTACAAAACGGGCTAAAATGTTTAAGAAAATTGAATCAACAAAAAGTAATCACTCAAAAAAATAATAACGCTAGGCTGTGTCTGGCGTTTTCTGCTATGCTTCTCTTGTAACGAAAATGTCTTTTTTTATTCTGTTTTGTTGTAGTATTCTATAGTTTAGGGGAACTACGGCCTGTTATATTTTGTACATTTCAAATATTCATAAATTCATAAAGTCTGAGAAATACAAAGAGAAGCGAGCGTGTTTATAATATTTGCGTCGTCAAAATCACGTCTCTATAAAAAAACTATATTCGTATTGGCTCAGTTATCCTTCTATAATTAAATTATGATTTAAATTTAAATGACACATTTCCAAATGTCCAAAAATTACCTTATGGGAAAATTTAGAAAAAAGGATTTAAATATAAAACAAATAATATATGAATACCAGAACAAATTCAGATTAATACAAAAAATAATAGTATTTTCAAAATTACTAATTTAATAAAATAATAAATATTATATTTTATAATTAATTATATATTATACTTTTATATGCATATATAAAACATTAAATTTAGTCTAAATATAAAACAGCTTTTTTGAACAATTGATTTTAAAAATTTTAATTTTTATATTCGAGATGATAGTTTATACTATCGAAACAATGTTATTTAAAAAATAATAAAAAATATATTATTGTACGAAAAGTTTTATTATACATAATTAAAAATTAAATGCCTAATTTAATTAAAAAATAATTAAAAGCCTAAGCGTTAATGTCATTTGTTAATATTAAAAAATGAAACTAATTATCTATTATGTTATAAATACTTAAATAAGTAAATAGTATTTTTTTGTTAAAAAAATATTGTTTTCCTTCAGAAATGTGCACCCTAGGTAAATTCAATGTTCGGGTTATTGTCTCTTCGTACTTTCGCGAAATTCAGGGCATAAAAATTGCGACCATTAAGCGGGGAAGTACGTTATAAGTTTTCACTTTTATTTTAAAGGCGTAAAGTGGACTTTTATTTTCGTGGGCTCGATTTGAATACATCGGGCCGACGCAGTGATTTGTCCGTTTAGTGACTTTCACCAACAAAACGACAGGTAAACTGAGGAGCTTTTTACGACGTTTCCAAGAGTGCGATCGTGTTTGAATGTTAACATGCGCCCAGCACGATTTGTATTCCGGCTACACGTTTGGTCAGCGCGCGCAGTGCTTTGAACCTGTGTCACCGGCTGTTTCTGAACCGAGTCCAAAACGCGCTGGTTTATCAATACCAGCAGCAGCAGCCTCACCTATTCCCCGTACGGAAACACGAATCGCCGTCTGTCACCTGTTGAGTTTCCACACCGTTACAGAACAAATATCTTTAAATCAGTTTCTTCGCAACTGTTCCCTCTCCCTCCTCCATTAAAAAAAGGTTACGCGATCGATAAGATTATAAACGATTTTGTCAAGTTATAATTTTTATTTCTTCTTAATTCACATAGGACAGTGTTTCTCAGCCTTCGTAAGTCCGGGGCGTACCTTTCAGGGGATCTATAAGCACGGGCGCTGGCAGAATTACTTGTAGAGGTGTGCACCCAGTTTATTTTCATATTTTTGCTAACGCGATGTACTTTAAGCCCTCTTTTACCCTTAAACAAATTATACATGCTTAATTCTACTTACTACTAAATGTAATAGGTTTTTAAGACAGTAAATTAATTATCGAGCCCGACTTCGCGACCCACCAAACGCCTCCTCGGGACCCAGCAGTGAGTCGCGCCCCTTAGGTTGAGACACGCTGGCGTAGAACAGTTGTACACTGCTTTTAACGATGCTATTCGACTCCTAAGTCTGGGTTTACATTCCTCGGTCACTGAGCCGGCGTGTGTGGTCGTGCATCCAGGTTTTGTGTTCATTCATGTGACGTCTGATTTTACAACTGCAAGCTCTACGACCGTGCCGCCGGGCCGTTGCAATTCTGACCTTCATGGAATCAAAACTGAAAATAATTAAAAATAATTTCATTTGTTGCCCATAAACGTATTTGAGTCATTCTGTCTGAATAAAGTGATATTCATCTTTAATTATTGTAAGTGGATGTATAAATGGGCTGCTGCCATATACAGGAACGGTGGATGTGTAAGGTCGGAAGTCAGAAGTTGAGGACTGAACGGTGTCCTTGACACACGCTGCCCCTAAATAAGGGCACTTACAAGCCAAAGTTCCCAAAATCGAGTTGTGCGGTTCCCAAAAGACCTAACCTAATCTTATGTACAAGTTAGGGTCCCTTTCGCAATGACCCACCGTGCCATCGCTTTACGTTAATGTGACGTGATCACATCAGAGCTGATATAGCGAGAAAGTGCGTTGTGGTTTGCTAACTTGGTGGCGTCACCGTCTCATCCGCTGAGTACTATTCTGGTGTATTCCGGCTGCGGCCAGAATCAACTTCGTCTCGCTCATTTCATTTATAATTTGCTTATATATTCTTAAGCTCCATTTAAAAATCACTTGTATATAGTGAAGAAATTTTATAAATGATGGTGTTAAAAATTTAAACCCAGAACGTGCCAACGGACAGGTAGCCTACCTGAAAAATGAGTGATGGATGGAAGTTATGAAAACCTTTATACAAGAAGGAGCAAGAACAGTGGGCACGGTTTATCTGGGGAAAGCATTAGGTACAGAAGGAAAGGTGTGTAGCCAGGAGTACGCTTCAGCCAGAAAACCATATCTGTCTGTAACAATGTAGCCTATAGACTAAATATCTCTACCAGTGTGTGTATGTGTGTGTGCGCGCGCGTGTGTGCGTGTTCATGAAACCAGGAAGTGCAAGAGGGAGACATAAGTACTCGTAATAGTGGTAGTGAGTACTGACATTAAGGCTTGCATTAAGCTTTGTCCGCGTCAGTTGTCAAATGCGTATAATCTCACAAAGAGCGACACACTACGACTAACAGATTAATTGCTGCTCCCGACTCCGAGCGTTCGCCTTTCACTGGTTGCTGCTGGACAGTTGTTAACAATTAATAATTTTATGCTCGCGTAGCTGTTAATTTCGTGACAGAACGAGCGAAAAAAGGTTTCTGTCGAAACGCTTGTTAGTGGAGGAAGAAAATCCGAGTTTCTTACGGTAGAACTGTTTCTGTAATATCTTAGTTCTTTGAACCGCTCAGCTTTTAGGAAATATTGTATGCGTCTTACTAAACGTATTAATCGATTTCCAAAATTATGTTATTAAGCGTCATTAGAGATACAATTGTAGGCATATTGAATTACTCTCACAAAACTAGAAACAAAGTGTGTAATTAGTCTATATTCTGTGTGTGTACGTTCAAAACTTTATTATGTAGCATGAAAGATGCATGTATTTGTAACTACTGAGCTTTAGCGAACAACATCGATCTCATTTTTACTTCCATGTTCCGGAATGGAAGTATGGTGATCGCGAAAAAGTCGTTCGAGATAAGGGCTGATTCTGATTGTACTACCCTCAGAACATGAAGAAAAGTCATTTTCCGAAATGTGTGTGTGTGTGTGTGGAATTTTTTCTATGGCGAGCGATAAGTGCCGCAAATTCAAACAGAATCAAATAATTTTTTACATATGTGCCTGAGTTGTAAAGAACTCGAGGCCTATTGATTTTGGTGAAGGTCGGTTGGGGAAGGAGTAGTTTACCTGCAACTTTGTATGTTTTAACAAGAGTAATTTCTTCTATGACGAACGTTAACTGCCGTAAATTCAAACAGAATCAAATAATTTTTTTCATATGTGCCGAGTTGTAGAGGACTCAAGGCTTATTGATTTTGGCGAAGATCAGTTAAGGGGGAGGGTTAGTTTAGCTGCAACGTTTTACTTAAACGCTGCAACGTTTTGTTTAGCTGCAACGTAAAATAATTAATTTTGATAAATAAAGTATCCTGTAAAGAAAATCATAATAATCCACTGTAGAAAGATAGACGAAATATCTACAAATGAAAAGGGTAGCTGCGGGGGGAGGGTTTCTATGGAAATATTTCATTTCAATTTGTCAAACTTGTCTATTTAAATTAAACAAATTTTAATATAAATCTTAAAACATGGAAGTCGTGTATAGTTCTCCATAGCGATTTTAAATGTTGGTGTTGTTTCTGATATAATGTACTCTTTATAGTGACATGCGGTTAATCCTGAATTGCTGAAGTATAAACAGTATATGAAATTTGTAGGCTTTTATTTTTTGCTTGTCCGTTAATTTTTATTCTACGGTGAAAGTTTGAATTTTCGGTACTCTCTAGTTGTATTGAAATTTTCCGATTCATTTAAGGAGAATCCTATTACAACATATAAACCGTTAAAAAAAATATAAGTACAGTCTTGATTTACAAGAACTTTTTTATTAAGGAATTCTAGGTTTAAAATATATGTAATGTAAAAACGAGAAAACAAAAACAAATCCGAAGGTAACAAACACGGAAAATTTGTAAACTTTTGGCCATTGAAAATCAATTTAAAGTAGTTGCAAAGTTTTTACGTACGTTCCTTAAGACGAACATAATACAGGTTTCCCCCTGCTCTGCCTTGCATAAGGAGAACATTAGCCCTAAGATTAAGTACGAGGTTTAGTCGGTCACGGAAACGAAAAAGTAACACAGCCGAATAAAATAATGTTTTTGTAGCTTGTGCGTCCTGTATTGACGTTTATCGCATTCATGTATGAAATAAACTCTATTCTGTTACACAAACATAAAATCGTTATATGTTATACAGGCGATCTTTTAATATCATTAAATTCACAATGAAATGTTTTCACATGGTGTGAAAAGGGTATCACCAAAGTTCCATGTCTGTATCTGTCACCAACGTTCCGTATCATATTTGTTTGTGATTTCCAGTCAAAATTATTGTGTTTTTGGAAAACAGACCGTGTATTAAAATTTTACAAAATAAAATGTAAATGATTTTTTTTTAATTGTTTTCCATGGAAACGATAAGTTTGTTTTCTTTGGCACTTTTTTATCTGGTGTAATCTATGTAATCTATTGTTAAATGTTGCCAGGAAACGATCTTGCGTAGCGACAATTTCACGTATATTTCATGAGATGTGTTTCGGACGCTAATTTGTACACCCATCGTCAACCATATTTATTCGTCGACTGATGAAGTAGACGAGTGGCTCTAGAATTTGTGTTTATACTGTTGGCCAGTCGTAACGCGTTGAGAACTGTACGTTGTTTGTGGCTTGCGAACGTATTTGGCCGATGTTGTCGATGTTTTTGTTTTACCAGTGTTTCTACTGTTCGGTGTTAAAAAAACCGTTCCGATTATTAGTGCCTTGAATTCGTTCGGATATTAATAGATTATCTGTGTTCGTAATGACTGAGGAAGTCTACGTGTTCATGTTCGAAGTTGTCAATGTTCACCGTATCTACTGGCTCGGCTTCATTGCCACATACAATCTACTTATGAAATGGTTTCCTTTGAATATTCACTTTGCTTGAGAGTGTGTTGCCTTTAAAAAACGTTCAGCGCTCGATGTGCTTTTCCATCCCCCCTCCAGTGCTAAACCGGGTCATTGTTTGTAGAGTGGTAAATTGCTCACACTGAATTGTCTCTGTAACTTATATGTAGATAAAAAAAACAACAACGCTATTACGTTGTCAAACGAAAGTATGCGCACAAAGGCCGGCGCGAGAAATTAAAACGTCAGAAATCCATGCAGTCTTGCCAGACAAAAATGAGGAAGTACGCACACAATACGCGTCCGTCGTCTGGATTGTATGGATGGCGGCCAGAAACGTGATCACACGCGCGCTCGAACACGCACGCACTCTAAGGTTGTCTATAAATCGCTTTTGCCGTGTGAGTGAATTTTGCACACTCATATAGCGCATGCTTGTGCCAAATAATGAAAATAATAATAATAATATTATTATTAATACTGAGAAATGAACAGAGAGAGAGAGAGAGAGAGAGAGAGAGAGAGAGAGAGAGAGAGAGAGAGAGAGAGTTGCATTTTTTCTCAAACGGCAGGCCTTTCTTTGCACAACAAAGATCGATACATCGCGATTTCTTTACAACGTTCGATCCCCTGCAATAATAAAATGACAACCTAACGCGTTATTGATTTATACATAAAGGACGTCAAATTCCAGTTTAGCTTGTCATAAATCAGTTTGCCTGCCCGTTCGAACGTTGACTGTCAGCCCTAATGAATGCCGGCCGATCTACGTGTAAGAAAAATAGCAAAGCTTTAAAGAGGGGAAGACGAGCGCGCGGCACGAAGAGAGACATATTCCAAGATGGCGCCTCAACAGAGCTCAGCTGATCTTAATTACCCACTGACAACCGACAGCCAACTGTTAATAAACAATTGGTCGCAGTACGGCGATTTTCAGCGTAACCTTTCTTCTTCGGCCGAGGCCGTCGAATCCAGGCCTGCCTCACTACAAGTTGGGCTGTTCTCAACGGGCCGCGATAATTCACCTCTGGCAAAACTGTTCGTCATCGTTTCACACATCGACCGCTCGTCGATTACCTCGCGCGCGAGTGTGCGAGAGAGAGAGAGAGAGAGAGAACATTTTACGTACCTATTTTCAAACTGAATCAATAAGTATAACGTTTGCATCTGTAGGTAGTGCATACAGGGACTGAAGTCTACAAAAATATGTGTAAATCAGCTGCGTTGAGTTTACGAAACTTTGTTGCACAGTAGGCCTATTAGGAACAAATTTTTAGAGGGAACTTCTCATGCACCAGAAAATAACCAGTATGTAAGATTTAGCGTGTTGATATAATTAAACGAGGATAGATACCAAAGAGAGGAACCGAAAGCAAAATGCGAAGCATGGAGACTATAGGGCCTCGTATACGTGCAGTAAGATTGCGCAATATTGATTGTCAGTCTTTTCATCAATTAACATAAAAAAAGCATCAACTTTGTGCGATATTTGCTCGGTGTTATCAGTAACTGGCCTACATATTCGATACAAATGCGGAGTCTCAAATGTCTCAAATACGGTCAGTTAAATTGATAATATTATTGCACTTATGTGGGGCAGGGGAAGGTTTAAGAAGAAAAAAGGGTATATGGAAAGATATCGTAAGAAGTTGCCGTCGGAAGAGTAAGTATTCTCTAAAACCTGTAACACAACAGAGAAAAAATATTCCAACGAACAGGAACACTTAATTAATCCGCGGAAACGGTGTTGTGTTTCAGAAAACTAGTATTTAACTATTGGATATGATTGGAGTGCACTCTTTTTGTACTGCCCGGACAAATACATGTTTAAAAAAAAGAGATGTGAAATGCGTTTCTTATCGATTGTAAACTTTGTCTTGTTTGTCCATGATAATCATCTGTATCTCCGCAACCATTATTGGGCCTTGCCCTGTCCCCACCAGGTTTGTCCATGATAATCATCTGTATCTCCGCAACCCTTATTGGGCCTTGCCCTGTCCCCACAAGGTTTCGTTCTCCACCCGGTCCTTCAACCAAATTCTTCGATTTCCTCTGGGCCTACTATCCATAAAACTATAAATTTGTCAGACGCAACTTGTCACGTATAATATTCCGGCCTTCTACTAGAGTTGGCCATCATTATGGCGCCTGGGCCAAACCCTCTGGTTTAAGCAAGTTAATGCGATCGGAAATGCAATTATTTGCACCTCAGAATGGGACGTATGCTACCTTTACAGTGATCCATTAGTGTTACTCATTCAGCGAAGAGAACCCACGGTTCCGTCCGATAAGACTAATACCAGCGTAATATAGATAAATAAAATGATTCTGTGAACTAACCGTTTTAGTTTCGCTAAAAGTCTAACCTTCGTGTATTATCAACTGTTTTGTTAGGAAGTATACAACCGGCTACTAACAATAATAGCTGATCGTTTCGAGAACAGAAGAAACTAGTAGGATTCCTTCTATCATAACGATACCAATTAAGAGGAAAAAATCGTTGGTTGGAAACTGGGAATCCTGAATAAATCAACATGTTTACCTTCGAAAAAATAAAAGTAAATTACCCCAATTTTATTGCTAAAGTCCGCGAGAGAATTATCAGAAACGAGATGGGCGGTACTGTGACGTGTTAACACTCACGCCTAGTCCTTGAACCGAAGACAACATTAATCCATTATTTAACTTTTTTTATAGTAACGTTGGTGCAGACGTTTTTCCGTCCGTCATTCGAGATAATACACTTCTAGTTTGTATTGGTTATTTTGTAGCGAATTTCGCGGTAAGTTAATCCCGCAGATTAATCCGTGTCGTAAGACAAATAATTCCGTCATGTCATGGCAGATAAGATTGCAGTAAGTGTTCACGTGAAGACCTTTCAAATAAACATGAAGCATCGTTCCTTTGGGACAATTTTTTTTACCATCGTTACCAACGTACGTCGTAGGAAATACCAACACGCAGTTTTCATAATCTATTATGAATCGTACTATTTTGTACGAGGGCTGCTTGAAACGCTCGCGGTGCAATATTGAAATCTTAACCGTAGAAGAAATATTTTTCATGTGCTGTAAGATTCATATCTCATGTAAACTTAAACACCTGTTAAATATCTAAATCTGTCTGCCAATTTCTGGCGGAAGAAGAAGGAGGGGTCGTCGCAGAAGACGATGGGTCGATGATCTTGAGGACGACTGCGCAGCTTTTGTAAGCAGATGGAGACTGATGGCAATTTATTCACAGTATACCAGCTGTTCGAAGCTTATGTGTCACTCTGATTTAAAAAAATGAATTTTAGTGTGTAGGTAGGTACAGCAGAAAGGCTCATTGAACGATTATTGATTTTTCTAAAAAAAAAAAGTGTAAGGTGTGAAACAGAAAAATTGGGTTTACCTTTTTTTTTGGAAAAAATTGCAGTTTTTTTTTAAATTTACCTAGATTCGAAATTAGCAGCAGCAAATTGATCCATCACCAGCTCTGCCACTGCCATTTAGATCTGCAACTACAATTAAATAAATGGTTATGGCAAGTGGTGGGGAGTAAGTTCCAGATTCAAGCAAATTTTAGAAAATTGTAATTTTTCCTTAAAAACAGTTTTCCTGATTTATTTTTTTCTATAGAAACGAGAATAGTTCAATGATCCTCTCAGCTATCCCTACCCACATACTAAAATTTATTAGTCTGGGTGACCAATTCTATAGTAATCATGTTGTTTTTTCTAGGAAAGATGAGTTTTGTAAACGGTCTAAAACAAGAGAAATCATGTATGATCAGTTCGAAGAAACACAGAGATGTCTGGTTTGTATAAGAAAACTCCTGTTTAGTCAGTATACGATCATCATATGTTTTGTTAGAAGTTTAAAGACAGGAGCCAATAATAGGTTTGAGTGGTGTCTTTGATCTTTTGACAGACGCTGTGTGTTCACAGTCGTTTGATATCAGTAAGATTATTCTTTTCCTTATTGGCGTCTTACGTTCGATTTCTATGCAAGTAAGGTTAAAGCAGACGATGACGATAAAATGTCCTCAAGAAAGTCTAATGACAGTAACTGGGACACGCTCTCGCGAAGCCTCGACTATCGGCGAATTGAGATTTCAAGTATCTGCTAATTCCTTCTAAATTACCATTAAACGAATACAACAATCACGTTCGTTTCGAAAGGATTTTTCCGTACTGGTAATCTGTGTCTTAGGATTACTGTCGGCCTCCTACAATAAAGTATATAGGCTATAGTTTTCACATACTCTACATTTTGTGTCATTTAACTCGTGAAGCCTCACACAGTGGTGCGTCTCCGTCTTCAATTAAATTTAATTCATGTGTGTATATCCTACTCCCGTTTCTAAATTCCGATTTGCATGCGCCAACTTCGTAATACTCTGAGAACGTAATTTTCACGTGCATGTTTAATTCTGTACGAACTGAGGTAAAAATACATGGCAAAATGATATGACACACTTATTTCTAATTCAAACTGTAATTTAAAAGCGCGTCTATCTTAAGCTTCCTGTTGCATTTTCTCATAAAATCATTTTTTTAAATTATATCCAAGAACCTCTCTCTCTGTTCTCCCCCTTTTTCTCTTGGTCAGTCTACGTCTGTGTAACTTTTTCTGTCTCTTTCACTCTTATCATTCTATGTGCGACCGCGCGCGTTTATGTGCAATATGCAGTGTGACAACCGGTAAAACTAGGCCATTGCATTTTCAGACCTGTCTTTGCGCGTTCCATACACTCCGAGTATTAATCTGTTTGCGTTGTGAGGCAAATCGATTTTTCACGCTCTGCTATACGTCTTTTAGTTGTCTACCCTCGGCTATTGGCTGGCTGCTGTCTTTGTGCAAGAGTAGCGAGCGTAGCGATTCTCACGTCAGTATGACACAGGCGGCTGATATCATATGTGGGAAACTGCCGCCTAGATATAGTCTACCTTGCAACGTAATCGTAATCGTAAATTATGAGTTGCGTCATATCCGCCCATTGTCGTGCCGAAGATCAGACCGTTGTGAAGACAAATTTATAAAAACGTGTGCTAATAACCGCTTATATAAGCGCGTTCCGTCTAGTTATTAATCATAGAGTTTTGCTTCAATTTGCGTATGTTGCGCTCAACGCATTCAAACTATGCCCGTGGTACAAACAACGAACGGACGCTTGAACTACTGCTGTCAACGTTTTGCAGTTACATTGTCTGTCGCTCGGTAGTACACACAGGTTGCTTTTGTGCCATATTCGTCCGTTCGAATTCCGGGTTATCAGTATAAATATTAAGACACCTTCTCGAAGAAAATTTAGTTTCTAGGCCTAATTCTATACAGTTTAGACTTATCAATTCTTAAACTTATCTAGACCTAACATGTCACGCCAACAAGAACAATTATGGGGTTAATTATGTCCCTCTGCTACAATTTATGGACTTCTCTACTAAGTTCTCCAATGACATCTGTTACATCTATGCTTTATTATGTATAGCTGTGAGTTCTCCAGAACTATACACACAGTTGAATTCACGAAGGATAAATTTAAATAAAGCTTCTATTTCAAAGTAAGTTCACCGTTCAGAATACGAGTTTTTACTGTTTTAATGGAGTAGAAACTTTTTTTATTCAGGATCCCTGGTAACTTGAAATAATTATGTAACCTATCTGAGAAAATTAGAGTAAGATTCGTAGCAGGAACAGGGCTTACTGTGGCCTTTAAAATGGCTTTAAAATTAGAGTTTTAAAGAGGTTTTAAGTAGAAACACAAAACTTTAGAATTGGAGTTTGAATAGAAATACAAAACTTTAAGATACAAAACCCTGGTAATTCCCACATCAGCTTGTGGTTCCGAGACTTGGGAAGTGCCAAAAAGGATGACTACCAGATAAACGTGCTTGAGAAGGATTTGGGAGAATGGTCTGTGAAGGAGACATCTTGTTCATGAACTGCACGAAAAAACAGTATGTTCCACCGGCCAATCAGTTTCGGAATCTCAAATAAAAGGTGTGTTTAACCAAAATCTGAACGTAGCCTTCAATTTTGAAAATTACACAATTTTTGGACACCAGAGCCCGAAAAATGAATAAAAAAAGTAAAGATCCACGCCGCGTATTGGACTAAAGGGAATTTCAACCCAAATCCGAACTTTTACTATCAAAAATTTTTGAAGTTTAGTGGCAACGCGGATCAAAAATAGGATTCAAAATTTGAAGAAAATTGTTAAAATCATCAAGTTCTGAGGAATTTTATTCACAGTACAAACTCAGCATCTTTAGTAGTTTAACATCGCTTGCATGTTATGGCTGTTAACATCGCTTGCATACCTTGGACCTCCTTCAAAACGTTTGTAAGGTATGTTTGCAACAAAAAAAAAACTGTCCTTATTGTTATCAGTTATGCGTATTTGTGAAAGGTATTTAGTTATAAGCTATAGATATCTACGGAAATTTACATAAACTTAAAAAACTACATTTAATTATTCTGTCATTTAGACTCTATGGTTATAAATGCAATTAAAAACCAGTACAGTAGTACGGAACGTATATTGTGTATGTATGATTGAGTGGGTTAACATAATATTTTTTGTTTTCACGAACAGCCGTGGACCACGCGAATATCATTTCCTTTCCTTCTCCTGCCAGAAGGCCATCATGCGCACACTATGCGCCGCCTTGCTTTCCACTACCCACCCCTTTCTCGACTTTTTCTCACCGCAGGTAACCTCAAGATTTTGAATTTTGTTTCTGTATGTATTTCTATCCACGCAGTCGTTCAAAGAGATACGCAGTTTCATCATTTCCTGCTTGAGTTGTTTGGTGTATCCGTTTAGACTGGAAAGTTGTCAAATATAGTTGAAAATTTGTTTATTTAATCTGGACCGATCTAGCCGATCCATATGTCCAAGGAATCTCAGCCTTTTACTTCGGAAAGCCTTTCCAGGTCTTCCAGATGTCCCTGTACAGCTCTCCTTTGGGTCTGTGCCTGTACCCATCTTCAATTTTCTTGGGCCCATAAATTTTCCGAAGAATTTTTCGTTGAATTTTAAGAAGAGGTTCCAAATTTTGAAAGCACCTTGTTTCCACTCCGTGCATGATCACCGGCCTGATCACAGTGCTATAGTGGCGGTTTTCGCACTTCTGGAAAGATTTTTCTTTCCGTTCAGTTTCCGTGTTAGAGTAAAGGCCTTTGCTAATTTAAGTTTCCTTATACAATAGTATTTTATTTTTAATAAGATAATTTTTCTAGTAATTATAAAATATCCAATATTTGGAGTTACCCAATAATAAATATGTCTCGTTAAAAAAAATAAAATAAAATAACGAGAGCGAGTTATGCAGCTCAGGCTTATCGGTGTCGCATAGGACATTGAAATAGCTGGAGACATCGTAAGGCGTCTAGTCGTCCAGTACGAAACAATTTGCGGTCGAGAAAGAGAAGTGAGGATGTTGAAAGTCCGTAAATAACCACAAGAATTTTAATACGACGGCAGTAATCGTAGAATGCGGAATCTACACACGCGCGCAGTATGTACTGTGGGTGTGTGCGCGCGCGCGCGTGTCCGCGAGCACATATGTGTTAAAGTAAGTGCACAGAAGATGTACGATGAATTAGTACGTTACGTTCAGAGGGAATCGGTAACAATAAAATGAAAATAATACAAAGTACAAAACAGTCCGTAAAATGAGCACAGAAGACGCAGCAGTATATATGCCCGTCCGTCAGTTTTGCGTATTGTTTGTGAGACGAACAGAATAGCAATCCGTATTATCACTTTTACAGATCTTTAGAGATTAGTGATGGAAATTTATGTATCCCGGCGAGGCGCATTGTTTTCAGGGTAAAACGGACAGGTAATGACGTGTAATCCGAATATAATGAGCGTGTTTAACGCTGCTGGTGTGTGGCGCGGAGCGGTGCGGTGGTCCGGCCCGATATGGCACACAGTGTCCTTGTTCGTTGTTGGTCGCGCTCTGGTTACTTCAATTCAACCGGACCGACAGCCCTGTCACCTGTTACTGACCTCAACTCGCCACTTACTACTGTATAATGTCCTAAAAAGTGTACGACACACACACCGATCAGCTCTTATAATAATTGTTTGCCAAGATAACAGCCCACTCGTTCAGTTGTGAACAAGTGTAAACCAGCTGAAGTGACGAAATATTTACACACTTTTTTATGCACTTAAATACTTATTTACTTGCTTGCGTAATAATAACTCGATACATCACGGAGCGTAAAACTGCCGAGTTTTGTTACACATTTTACTGTTTTGTGATAACGCGTTAATCTTCTCTCGCTGAATATTCCCCTCTTCGCTTCCGCATGCCAAGTTATTCTTGGCCTCTCTACTATGTTGGATCCTTGTACTCTTGTTCCGTACCTCTCCTGACGAGTTCAGAATTCGGTCTACTTAATTGGCCTAACCATTCCAATCGTTTTTCTCATGTCCTAATCACCGGTCTTTAAATCTTTCCTGAAAACGTCGCGTCGTTTCCAGTTTTGCCTTTCTTTGAGTTTGAATTTTCGTTAGACAATTCATTTCTCATTTTTCCTGCATTTATTTGGCTTGTATTTCTTTTTATGTGCTTCTGTATTACTTTTCCATGAATTGGTTTTGGAAACTACCCTTCTTTACGACCTCGCCTCTTATTTTATTGTAATTTTTTTTTTTGCCCAAATGTTATTTTGGATCATTATATCGAGGAGTTAGTGGTAAAACTACCCAAGTCTAGGTTTCAGTGATGTTTCAAAAATGATATTTTGTATACACTATTTTTCTTTTATTCTCTTTTTCTATTTTTTCTCTTTTTCTTTTTATTTTGTAACAGCTATGTAATCAATAAAAAAATCTATTACTAATAAATATTAACCTGGAAAATCAGTTTTGTGATTTACCATTACACCTGAAAACCTTTAATTTCAGTTTTCCGTAAATTCATTTGAGTGGACTTGGGTGGATTTACCAATAACCCCACTAGGTGTATGTTCTACCAACTTTACCGTTACTTGCTTATCGTTCACTCCTTTATCTCTGTCACCACTTCCTTCGACTAAATACTTAAACTTACTGAGGTACTATCGGTCCTAAATATTTGATTAACGTTATAACCCGACAATAATGTTGTGTACCTTATTCCCCGATGTCACGGCCACAATTTTTCTGTTATAACGTTTATTTTTTTCAGCTGTTTGTGACGTAGATTTGCAATTAAATATTCAGCCCAAATTTGATCTTATGAATTCTACACCACACATACGCCGATGTATTAACGAATCGACAGGTGAAGGCGTTAAACAAAATAAATAAACGAACAGGACAAAGAGGAAAGTAAATTAACTCGGCCTTTGGGTACGGAGTAAGACTCCTTGATATTTTATGTGGTATCCAGCCCGACCACTCGATACCAATTAGCGGACCGTTGATTCTATCAGATGTTACGTATCGATTGGTACGGTTGCTGCTCAGCTGGGCATCAGCTGTAAAGCAATTTGCCGCCACTTTTGTTCCGTGCACAACGGTAATCAAACACATGTTCGGTAAATACAAACAGCCGTTTTACGCGGCCGTGTTCGTTAGCACGTGGTACTGGTACAGGTGTAACCGTCACAGTTATTAACGCAAATAATTTATAAAATATGAGCTCAACGTATTGTCTCTCTATTTACGTGCCATTTTAATATAGATGAAACAAAAACGAATAACTTTTATAGTAAACTGGGCTCTGATAAGAAAGGTCAAACCGTTTCAAATAAACTAATTCTATCGTTTCCGGCCGATATAATAAAAGTAATGTCGGTCAATACGGGATTTCCAGTGTTTGAGGTCTTCACAGGTAAGCAGAACGCAAATAGTCCATAGCACAATTAATTCGCACATTCATTGAATAAACATAACATAAAATAACTGTTATTATTTTTCCGATAGCGATTGTTGTTACTAATTGCAAGTTCTGATAGAGCCATTGGTCCAGGACTCGCCTGGATCCAGATCTAGAGAAGAGTATATCCAAATATGATGAAGGCAGGCAGTCGGGGGAAAAGAAGCATATATTCCGCGTGATTTATCTTCTGTTCTGACGACCGTTGATTATTGGTTCTGTTCAAACCAATCTTGATTATTCTGCAGATAAAGACTAGATTATAAAACCGAGTTGATAAGGCCTACCGAAGCTACTGTGGGCATGTAGACATGTAGTCGGAAGGATTGGTGAAACGAAAAATATAGCAGAAGGCAACAGACCTGACAGTAGACTTGCAATAAATGGTTTGTTATCACACACTTATAGAAGCAATAGAAGATTCATTATACTGAGCAATAGACACGGTTATTCGGCAGAGACTGGTATGAAAAATCCAAATAGATAAGCCTACCTAGTAGAACTTCTCAAGAGTTTGAGAGGATAGATGAGTAGAAGGAGTACTACCACTATATAGTAGTACCAATATGCTAGTGGTAATTCTAGTCTACTGATTTCTCCGCAGTTCATAAGCTGTATATCGATCACGAATCACATAGCCAGCGGAAAATTTGTAATATCATTTCTAGATACTTCTGTAACCGTATTTGTAAGCTCTGGACGTCACGTAACTGGACCCAATGTAGGAAAATAGAGCGGCTGCGTAAAAACACGACGTAGACTCAACAATATACTGCCAAGATTCAGCCATAATGTACTGTACACACACATTCTGGATCGAAAGATTAAATTTGCTTCGTCAAACATTTAAGGGGAGTCGCTACTGAAAATGGCAAAAATGTTTATTTTGTAACTTTTTAATTTATTCAGATTTTTTATTATTTATTGTTGCACTAAATAAAGGGTAAAATTTTGTAACTGGAAAAAAATTATTTCAGTACTAAAAATTGAATTTTTTAACGTTAGCCTACTTAGCAACGTTTTGGGAATATTTTTCAAATTGATATTCCAGAAAAACTAGAAGTCCTACGACCTTTGGGAGGTGTCATTTTGAAGGGGATAAAATTATCTAAAAAACATGTATTTTTATTAGGATATAATTAGAAACAATTTTTTTGTGAGGAAAATAGTAAAAATATTTTTTTGTATTTTTACATTTATAAATAAAAATTTATTACCAAGGAACTATAAGCCCAAATTAAATACGAATAAACGCTTTTTTAGGTAATTATATCCCAAAGACCTGTGCAAAATTTCAGAGCAGTAAATAAGATAGTTTTTTAGATACATCAAAAAGTATGTATAAAAACATGAAAAATTGAATTTGCGGGAAACGCGGATTTTCTGAAAATATTGCTTTCTGTTGGAAAATTAAATATTTATGGAGTACAAAGTCTTGGTATGTTTTTCTATTACTGTATGGGTATTAAAATAATAAATTATAATACAATAAACAATAAAATATTTAATTTTACATTTTTAATAATTTATTGAAACATATCAATATTCTTATCGGTCATGTCTCCGCAATCCACATTTCACTTTTTTACATTGTTGATTTCTTTTACTAATGTTCAGTAAACTTTCTTCTTCCTTCCCATATTTATTATTGGAAAATAATAACAATTCAAAGACAAGACTGTTCCAAATCACATCCACAAAGCTCAACACAGCAGGAAACAAAACATTGCAAGTTATCAACAATACGTCAATCAGCTGTTTTACAAGTCTGATTTTTTCTTTGTAAATAAATAGCTGATGTTTTATACTGGCAACATTTATTTCCAAATTAGTACTAATATAATATATATGTGTAAAATTATATTATACAGTATAATAATAGTGTTTTGTAATACCTGTACTGTAATATCTAAATGAAACGTAAATCGCTTAGGTGCTAGGTTTTCCCAAACAGTTTGTTTTTGCCTACAAAATATTTCGAAAAAAATGTTTTAGCGTATTTTTTTATATAAAGAACTAACCATACAACAATTTAAGACAAAAAAGTTTGCATTTTTTATCAATTTTTGGCCATTTTCAGTAGCGACTCCCCTTAACTAGAAAAATGTGTTCAAATTTTTCTACTAAACCTCTTGATGAAGAAATACAACAGTTTTATATGGTAGAAGCTACTAAATTTAGTAGTAAAAATCATTTGATATCCCTTACTACAATAATACTCAAAATATTTTAGCTATATGGATATTTCTGTACGTCAATGATAAAATACATTTTATTCTCTACTGTTAACGTTGGAAAGAAAATACTGAAAGAAAGCAAGAGATATTATCGACAGTCAAGGAACTGAAGACTCGTGCTTTACAAAAGGAAAGAAGAAATGTAGAGTGCAATTCTATGCAGAGTGCATTCTATGCCGAGTACAATTCTATGCAGAGTGCAATTCTATGCTGAGTGCAATTCTATGCCGAGTACAATTCTATGCAGAGTGCCATTCTATGCAGAGTACAATTCTATGCAGAGTGCAATTCTATGCCGAGTACAATTCTATGTAGAGTGCAATTCTATGCAGAGTGCAATTCTATTCTCTCTAGACTTTATTCTTTATAATTTGAGAAGGAGCGCGATTAAACAGCTATACTCTATTTTGATTTGACGAAAAAACGGTGAATACTTAAATTTTTCTCTCGCTACCATTTCATTAACGCCTAAGACTCGGCAGCCTGAATGCTGAGCACGGCACTTGTATTCAGTGGTAAAATTGGAATTATTTTCTGATTGAATTTTACGTTCGATTTTGTGCACCTGAGGACGGACCTTCACAAAGGAAACTAACGGCGCCGCATTACTCGAGGCAAACAAACTTGCCACAAAATTGTTTTGGACGTCAGCGATTGTAAGTTTTCAACTATTTCCTCTGCTTGAAACATACGACATTTCTTAGACTGACAGCTGAAAGAACTAGGAGAGACCGAGGGAAAATTTTAGCCTAGAGACAGTAGAAGAGAAAACTTTCAATGGTTTGACCATGTAAGAAGAGCGGATAATGAAAGTGTTTGAAACTCATTGAGGAAGGACTTTCGTCCGGAAGGAAGAAAACAACGATTTTATTTGAACGTGAGGGCTATGTCGAGAAACCGACTACCATCAGGGGAAAGATTATAGAAATGAAACGCCATTTTACAGAGCTTAGAAAATGGCTGCGGACCTCCATCGTTGACCGGAAAGTGATAATAATAAAAAGAATAAAAAGAAGTTGGTACAATTGCCAGAAAGGTGTGCGCAAAATAATTCATAAACGTAATACATTCTTTGATATATGATAGAGACAATTTAAGTAATTTTGGCCTTTTCGGATTTTAACATGTTTGGAGTTTCATTAAGTTTTTTCTGGTTTTTGAGGCAAATTTATCAGTGGTAATTCAATAAGATCGACGCCGCAACACCCGGAAAAACCAAAAGTTAGCGAAAAATAATATTGAGTTCTTCTTGTATTTCGGCCGAGGACTTTCGTTTGAATGTATCAATGTAGGTTTCGTAATTGGCGACCACTGTTGATACAGCAGTGTCGGCTGCAATATGTTGGCAACAAACACAGCCAACGTCAGTCAAGTTCTTAATGAAAAGTGAGAGTACTTTAATTAAAGCTATTTCAATTTTAATTATAAATAGATAGGGAATCGTAATGTCGGAACGATTGCTTCTTATTTGGAAAACCTGTGTGTAGGCGGTCGGCTCGTTTGAATCAGCACTCTGACAGCTACACAATAAAACAGATGCAGAGGTCACACGCCGTTCTCTCGGTTGCAACCGTACTAAAACTTAGACAGTTAGTCAGATATACGGTTACACTTTACAGATGTAGCCTCGAATAATATTTCAAGGAAACGAAGAGTCATGGTTTACCAAGGAAGGAGAGAACAGAGTCAGGGTGTATTTCGGTTCCTTTTAAGGACTCCGATTTTTCTCTTTTTCCGTAAAACAAAATCGCTAATCGTCTTTATTGGCGAGGTCGTTTTCAGCACTGTAAATTTTGCGCTAAACAAACAATCGTTAATTACGGTCGTTAAAACTAATTGACTCAGGTTGTAACGTCTACAGTAACAGCGGTTACTCCCCACGGTAGTTTATGCCAGTATCACCGCGGCCGCGGGCCTGGGTTGTTTACACGTGCGTGCGTCTCGTAATGAATTCGCCGATCGGAGTGAGAGCTATCATCACAGACCGACCGGCTGCGCTGCGTCTATTATTTCTTCTTCTTCTTCTTCTTCTTCTTCTTCTCGTGAAATGATTACCGGATACGATTGATGTTGTGACCGGAAACCGAATGACCTTTCTGTGCTAGAGGTTACAGCGACTGTTGCTGCTGCTGCTCCTGGCGACGTGAAGGGGGGCGCGCTCACGTTCCTGTCGGACGGTTTGGGCCTACACGTGTTATGTTCCACAATTGTATAATTGCCATTATAACTGCATCAATTAATTTTGTTTTGTTACGTTTCCGCTTTGCCGGACGGACGAAACCTAACGGGCGTTCAAACATGTAAATTTGATTACATTAAACTCGCGACTTCGCTTACTACCTACCGTTAAAGTCTCCGAGCAACACTTCGCTATTATCCAAACGCTTTGAGCAAACCAGTTGTAGCTACAGACGGAAGATATAACTTTGTTATCGGCGTAGAATATTACTGAACATTGTATTATTACAGAGTGTTTGAATTTTATGTATACAGTGGTCTTTAGCTTAATAACAAAATGTACACTTGACTCCTGGTCGTCCATTCTCCTTCTAATGGGTATATTTCTTCAACGTTATTATTGGTACATAATTCCAGAAATTCGTGCCATAATTCACAGTATAGAAATGAATCGTCAGAACATCTTACTATATTCAAATTAGTTTTTACGGGGCTTTTGACAATTTAAAAAAATAGGCGTATATATCAATCCGAAATGTTTTTTTTTTTATTACGTTATGGTACCACAACATACAAAGTGTAATCGTTGCTTTCTTTCGACCGTGTCGGTTAGTGAGATCCGCAGACGTTCTCCGATGTGCTTGTATGAGGTCAAGAGAATATAATTCTCTTTAACCCATCGCCTCTACTATGTGTATCGCATCAGAAACGATCTTTTTGCGAATATATTTGTAAACGATCTTATTTTAACTGTAGCAAGTTCATGCGAATAATAATTTATAGTTGAGAGACTGAACGCCAAGACTCCGCATGATTTATGTTTTTGTGTTTTATAGCGTAGAGGCTTTGAACCAAGACCGTGTAATCATATTTCGCTGATAGTAAACATTATATAAGGTCCAAAGTTAATGCAGTTAGATTATCTCGTCGGATCCCGTCCTAGTCTGCACTAGTAGCCTATGTATCTATAAAACGGTTCCCTTGCGGCTGTAGCCGTTTAGGCCTATCTGTGCCCAACTTCCTTTCTTTTTAATTCCCCTCTTTCTCTCTTCCTTTTATTTTTATGATTCAAGTCTGAAACCTTTTCGGTCTTCTATTGTTCTTCTCCCTGCTAACATACCCAAACTAAACGAATCGCCAACCTTCCATTTCTTCTGTTATGACTTTGGCAATACACACGTTTCTCTTGATATCTACACTTAGGCCTACTTGTTTTTCCTTCCGGCAGCGATACGCCAAGACTTCGTCGACGCGAAGTGTCGTCTCCTCGATAACAGTTTTCTTTATATAGTTCCCACACATCGCCCCTCGTATAGTGTCACACTTTGTAGGCCAGCAATTCTACTATAGTTTTCCTAGAATCTATCAGCCGTAGTATCGAATGCAGAGATTTTATCGCATCCCTTACTTTCCTGACCCTGTGCAGAATTTCTATCCGCGTTAACGTCATTTGTATTAAAGTCGGACGTGAAAAGACAACAACAAAATAAGTAGGAACTTTTAACAATCGTTTCAGATGCGGCTTCGATTTGATGGTCTTCACCTGAAAGTATTTATTTAGTAAAACTAAATTACATGTTAAAATATACAATCGCCAAGAGATAATATAATAATGACGAACCATTACAATTCGTAAGTTTGCCCAATTAGTTTAAAGAAGAGCGGCTTGTAGCGTATATTTCTAACGAATTAATTTCATTCTCATGAGATTTCCTCTAGCAATATCAAAACTTACATTTCTCAGCCTACATGTAACACACTGTCCAATCGTTTTGTTAATACTTACAGTATCTTCCCTCCCTCTTGCCCTACGATAGGAAAATATTTCTATCGTAGGGCATTAATATACTATAATATGAATAATAACGTAATTAGTCAACGCCATAAGAGAGGAAGGCAACGGGGAATCGCTCTATTAAAGAACGAGATTGAAGAAAGTACACCGTAGGAAATTAAACGAAGAATCTTCTCAACAAAGGAAGCTTTTACTAACAAATATTATATACTGGCAAGTAGGCACTTAAATACAGAAAAAAGGAAGTCCTTGATAAAAACGTTTCTTCGTCTGTACTACTTTACAGACACTAAACTTTGACAGTAGGGGAGATCAACTAGAAGACCTGGAAATGTGGATATGGTGTAAAATGGCACGAACGGGTTGGTTTAAGAAGCGGAGAGTTCACATGTTTTGGAAAATATAAGATAGAGGGGTAGCTGATTACAGAGATGAATAAGAGAAAATTTGAATTTTTGGATTGTCTAATAGGGCATAACACACGGAGAAAACGTTTTGATGATAACAGGAGCTTGATGGTGACTTCAGGGAGATATGAAGGAATGAAAAGAGAGTTCGGAGACAGAGCCGTCTGCTAGCAATGACACAGACGTAGTGTTTAGACAATTACCAGGAGATTATAATCGATGAGGCTATCCCACGGTAAAATGTTTATATTTTTCACCACCCATCCGTGTGCATGTGCTTGAACACAGCCACTGCGGTCGCTTACAATCTGTACCACAGGTTTCTGTTGTCCCAATCACCATATTGCAAGGCTCTTTGCTCCATTTTATAGTACTTGTCCTCCTACCATATCTCCTGGAGCTATCCCGTTTTTTGTCTAGTTGGAATCCATTTTAACAGCTTATTGGGACATCGATCATCAGGCATCAGTTCCATATGGCCATACCATAAGAGTCGTTTTGTATTTATGGTGTAGAGAATTGTTTTGTCAACAAGATGCTGTCTCCTGATAACTTCATTTGTAACGCACTCGAACTTGAATACTCCGCAAAATCTTATCCAGAAGTCCTTTTTCTCTACTTTCGGGAGTGTCTTTGATATATCTCCCCAGTTTCAGAGCCGTAGGTGACTATAGTTTCTAAGATACCAGAGAAAATCATCTTTATGGTTTATGGATTATCTTCCCAGACCAAGGCACACAATTCAGCTGCCCTGTTACTATTTTCCCTTGTTTTATTTTGACGCTGATATCTACATCAATTCTGCCATATTTTGAAAATGTCATCGTAAAAATCGTTTTACAGTAGGCGCCTAGAAAACAAAGCGTCCTGTTTTCGTTCATTGTCGGCTTTCCGACAACGCCAGACATCAGCAGAAAAACTGCTTCACTGTCTCGATAACACTGTGTCGCACGTTCTCCGCAGGTGTGTTAGGAACAATAGGCGTTCGTCAGGTGGTGTCCAAAACGCTTTGTCAGAATTATCCGGCTGTGAGTTAATCGTTTACCTGATCAGGTATTTCCGTATCTGTTTATGCAGCAAACGGTGACCCAGTTTTGTGATTTTGATCGATCAGCAGCGACAAAACTGTGTCTGACGATTTAGCAGGCTACGGTAAATTAATTTATTCACGTTGTAAGTTTTCATTATTTTCCCTCCCCTCCAGCTATCACATACCTTCTGCGTTCTACCACGCGAACGCGTGCGCTCTTCCTTCCGCTGCTCGTTAATACTAATATTTCTTCAAAGTTTTGCTAAAAACAATAAATCAGTTTTATTTGGACTTGTGTCATCAGTTCGACGTTATGCAGTCGTCAGTACCTCGGTATCATTAACGACGTAGGTCTATATGGATTAAACAGAATTGTCTCACGTAGGAGAGTTGTTACCTTCTTTCTCTTCATCTTCATTTTCTTGTTTTCTTTTACTTTTTCGCTTAAGGGAGTAGTCGTTTTGCAGTATCGCATCTCTTAACACCACTGTTTTGTTTATCTACATTCATTATCTACATTCATTTTCCTTTTCTTATGTTTATAACTTTTAATAATTGTGGGTTGTCTCAACTCATCCGTCCGCAATATATCCTGTTTCCTGTTAATTTTTTTCCATGGTATCGTTGAAGTTGTTAAAAAAACAGATTGGAATGGAATACTCCAAATACTCTCCGAATATTTTAATTTCTTTTTCACTCGCCATCTTATTGCTTACAGGCCAAATACGATTGAAACGAATAAGTAAATTTTAAACAGAATTATCACTGTTGCACACCACTATAGAAAAATTATTCCGATAATTTCTATAGTGGCGTGGAACAGTGATAATTCTGTTTGTGATTATAACCACTAACACAACTTTCTTAATTAAACTTAAGTAAATTTTAGTCTATATTGTGTTCGTCAATTCCTCGGTATCATATTAACGACCTAGGCCTATCTGGATTAAACAGATTTGCCCCTTCTAAGAGAACTGGCCTCTCTGTGGGAATTTTTGTCCATTTCAATATGATCTGTAGACCTACTGTAAAGCTAATATCACAGTAGAACGTTGTAGTTGTTTTCCTGGATATCATTTTATATAGTAATTGTTACAATGAAGACAATCGCCTGGCGAGATCCGTCACCTTAAAACAATGCCAAATTCGGTTGTAGTCCGGTAGCTTCATGAAAATATGCGTTCTGGGTACTGAACTTGTCAACTCTTATTTTACAAAAGTATTTTGATTCAAAGACGATAAATTTCATAATGTCTAACTGAAGTCTGTTCCAGCTCACGTCAGTACACTAGAGTTCGTCACCCAAATCTTCGTTGCAATATTACACAGTATGGTAATATACCGTTTACGAACGAGGCAGATGGCTTTTGCTAGAAATAAACAATCCATATTTGAGGATGGATACGAATCGGCTCGGATTAATCAGCCATTGTTATTTGTGAGCCGAATTCGTTCACTCTCTTCTCGGGTCAGGGACTAATTATGATCGACACGAGTTTGAATAAATTTCACCGTTCTGGCCAACAAACAGTATGGCATTTATTTTATTCGAGATACGCTTCTCTCTTTGGAATTAAATAATTAATTGTCTGTAACTCCAAGCGTTTGTCCATTAATTGTCTCTACCATAAATGTACATTGGATATTTGGCTTATAATAAAATAGTATAGTACCGGGTCGACCGTGTTCGTAAACATGATGGTTAAAGCAAGTGGGTGAGCGGCGCGGCTGTTGAAAGAGTTGTTACACACAGCTTCTGAGGTGAAGCCAGATTCTAGGGATCGAAATGTCAAGTGAGAATAATATTACTATGAAGGAAATCCGAGTAGTGTTTACCAATACGTCAGCTCAATGACACTAATAGAGCTCTTATCGCTATGACACCGCTATAAGGAAGAGTACTCTTCTCCTCACATCGCTAAGCGTAAAGTACTTCACTAAAGTACTACAACATAAATCAGAAGATTGGGGAAACAACACTTTCGTGCTCCCTGATGATAAGCAGTCACTCGGAAACTGATTTCGTAAATATCACAAACACGATTAAAAGTTGCCACCGACGAGCCTAGAAGGAGGCCGAAACTTGTTAATTCTAATTCTGTAACAGCGACTGAATGTGTAGTCTTGCTAACAAAACACATCAAAAGCAAATAACAGTTCAAAACAGGTTTCGAAATCTCTGTATTTTATACGCATTTTCCCTCACGTCTTCCTATCTGCCGCCTCGTAAAGGAGTAGAGGCACGCAAATATTTATTTATGAAAATATTCTGACGATATATTCGCTGTTTATCATAAAGTTTAAAAAAAAAATCGTTTTCGCTTTGGAAAACTTTGGCTACTGAAGATGCAGTAAGAAATAAAGCTTTATCACATGTTTATTCTGATTTCTCACTTGACGACCGTAAAATCGTCGGTGTCATGCGGCTGACCGTTGTAACGCGTCGAAGGCGGTTTTTATAGAGTCATCTCTCTGCTTACAATAGAACGTACAGGGTCGTAAAGGTGGTAACGTCAGGAACCGGTGTACGTGTTATATTTATAACTTATACTCGATGCAGAGAGAGAGAGAGAGAGAGAGAGAGAGAGAGAGAGAGAGAGAGAGAGAGAGAGAGAGAGAGAGAGAGAGGGGGGTACTGATGGCGGAGAGGAGTTGGACAAAGATGATATAAAACAGTAAGAGAATCGCAACCAGCGCGTGAGAGTGTATGCAAAAGATTAACAGCCTTCGACAGGTTATTGTCGGCCGCTATACGCCTGCTATAGCCTACATCGCAGTTTATGTTTACACAATACAAAGGTTTTCTTTGGAATCATTTTTTTACGGGAAATTCAGTTTATTTATTATCAACGGCCTTTTCCTTAAAGTTTATTTTTGTTGTTAACACTTTTTTACGAATATAAAAACTATAAAAATATAAATTGACAAATTTTCAGACGAATAAAAATCATTAAAATATTTGTTCACTAACGTCTAATTGAATTACGTTATGGTAATATTTCTAATGTTATAGTTACGTTTCAGTAATATTCAATTTGTAATGATCTCGTTTTTTTAAGTAGGACTTTGAAATACCTATTAATATAATTCTTATTTCACAATTGTTTATTTATCAATACTGTGAAGGAATAGCATTTCTTCAAAAAAAGTGAAGATAAGTGTACAACATGAAGGTTCATGATCGTAAAAGTACACAAGGTTGCCAATATTTAATATTCGCAGCAAACGGAATTAAATCGGTTTGCGATTCTGCCACAGGTATTAATCAAGGGTTATCATAAAATGGGGTCGAACCCCCCGCTCAGAAACAAATATTTCAAAATCGCGCTACGAAATGAGTGGTTGACCACATATTTTATTGAATATCTCGTACAAATCAATTAGGCAATGGAGCGCTTGTAAATGGCATCCCGTTCGGTCCTTGGTCTACTACGTAAGGTATAAAAGACCATTTTAATATCTCAATTGTCGATTTGTTGTCGAAATGGTAATATAACAATAAATTAAAACACACAAAACAATTGTAACGTCCAGATCAGTAAACCATGTCTCAATAGGCACATTTATAGAAGTTCCGAAGAGCAAGAAATAAACTGTTCAGAAATTTTTAAATTGCTATGGAATAAATTACTGCACAGTAAACGTCGGCAGTAGGCCGAATCGGATACACTGCGGGTTGAATAAACTTTCGAATGGTATACTTACCGACTACTTACTAGCTAAACCTCTGTAATAGGACTTATCCTCAAAAACTAGGATAAAAATGTAAACCGTTCCTCAACCAACCAACCATCCCCGATGTTTACACGAAGCGATTTCATATCCGTAAGGCTGTTACGGAGTATCTCAATTAAAAAGTTCGTACTCCTATAATGAATCAGTCTAATTATATATTTAATTCGATTTATTTTATTGCTTTTAGCAGCAATTTTTCCGTAGGGAATGCATAAGGCTTTCGCGGCTGGCGTCAGTATTGTTGAGATTACTTTCTGCCGGGTTATCAGGCCGTGGTCTGCTGCTATCATTTTGGCCACACCGTCGGACGCCACTTTCAATGTAAAAAACCGATCGTGTAATTGGCATGCAGTTCGTCAGTTCCCCACAGTACTGAGGTACAGGCCACCGAAGTGCCAATTACTCAAACGGTTTTTTTACACTGAAGATGGCCTCCGACGGTGGGCCGAAGCGCCTGCGAACAATGATAGCAGTAGACTACGGCCTGACAGCTCGACAGAAAGTAATATCAACAATGTTTCCTTAATTTTCTATATTTCCTTTTCTCCTTATCCTTCTGGGAGGGGTTTTAACCCTTCGAACCCCCTCGATGCAGTATTGTAGTTATTATTAGATTTTCCTTCAAACTTCAAGTGGTATGTAACTGCTTTATGCTTTACTGTAACATATATAATGATTGTGTGTAAACAAATGTCACTGTTTCCATCTTAAGAGAACATATTGAGCATTTTATTTAAGATGTTGAATAAAATTTTGTATATTTAACACAATTTTTACCGAAACATCAACCAACAAAAGATAGTGGCAAAACTCAATCGTTACGCTACCTAGTAACGAATTTAAAAAAAATGTTTTTTTTACGAGATGATATAACGCGTGACGCTGTTATTAAAAATAAATATTATACACGGGTGACTGTTGTACGGGAGACAGCGGGTCTGGGTGAAGAACGCCAACTGTGTAATGCAGGTGACTAACCGGCGGCAGCGCAAAATTATTGCTAAGCTCCTACCTCGTTGTTAGTGGCGAATTAGCAACGCGTCAAGGAGGCAGTGCAATTAACGGCAATTAAATTCGTCTAACTAAACTTTATTAAAATTCCGTGTATAATATTATTTCGCGTAAGCGTTTGCGGTCATTAAATCAATTTGGCTTTCTGAACAACTACACGATAATGCGTTTTGCTCTGAAATATTAGGTACTACGTTTTAATTGTTGTTTATAGTGAGTGAACTTTCCCCGCGACCGTGGCATCTTTTTCTCTTACGTGGTCGTTTGTACCTCAGGTCACATCGCAACTCTTTCGATGTAATCTGTTTCTGTTTTAGAATTATTAAATTCCATTTTCTCAAGAGACTCATAACTGGTTATTATGTTTCTTTCTATATCAACAAAAAGCATTAACGAGTCTTGTTTTGTCGATTTCTTTATAAACTGATCCTGTATGACCGTGTCTTAAAAACTAGTGTCCTCCGTGAGCTACAGAACTCGCTCAGTATTTTGAACGAAGTAGTCCTGCATTTATTATTGGATAAATTTTGATACCTATTAGATAATTTTTCAATTACACAAATAATTACGAAAATCCCGATTAACCCGCTATTGTTTTGTTTAGTAAAGTAACAATTGTGGAGCAATCGTATAATAAACCCAGAGCTTCCAATTACTCAGATTTGTGTTAAAATTCCCTCAGTCTGATACAATTTTTCAAAATTTTGATTCCATTTTTGACCCCTGGCGTTCCGGAATTTTGAAATTTTCTAAAGTGAACACCGAATTCAGATTCTGATTAAAATTCCCTTTAATTTGATACCCCATACATACACTTTTGCGTATGTTTTTTTCTTCAAAATGTGGGCCCCCTCATATTTAGGATCACTCTAAAAAACTATAGCGTTCTATAAGGTAAAAGTATGGATATGCTTGCCAAGTTTTACGGAAATCGGTCGATGCGTTCAAAAGTTATCGTGAGACTCACAGCAAACAGACAGACGGATAGATAGGCAGACAGACAAATGCCAAACGGGCACGTTATAACTGAGAACTCACTTCGCTCGACACAGATATTGTATCCAGTGTTGCTAAAGTCAGATTAAATCAGATTTGCTGACAAAATAATTTTTCAGATAATCAGGTCGCAGTTTCCACGATACTGTTACGAAATCAGTGTACTATTTTTAAACGCCATCTTGCGCCATCTTTCCTTCGATAAATACAGAATTTTCACTCTACGGTTTAATTGGTAACAATTATAATTACGTGACGGTTTATTATAAGAAAATTGGATTCATTTATTTATTTTCGAGACTCTTTCCAGTTGTGTAGATGAACGTTCTCTCGCTTATTTAATTACTTAAACAACAAAACCTATTAATCTATTTTAGACTATTACCAATACCATAATCATGTTTAGCAATTGTCTCCCCCTCTGGTGAGTGAATGCCTTGTCGGTCACCCGCCGCTGATTTCTTTTAATAGATAATTTTGGTTAGTTCGCTTGACAGGTCATCGCTTCCAAATGGTCATCGTCATAGTGTCCTGTTGTCTCAGACGACCTAGAGCAGCAGTAGGCAACCCTGCGCCCACGAACGATAAGGTTTGACGGGCCCGCGAACCTTTTTGTAATTTTCTTTTCTTTTGAACAAAGGAACGCACCCCCGCATTGTATCTGCTTCGAAGTATTGTATTATAAAATAGTACCAGCCATTTACCGAACTGCGCTACATCTCCCCCCCCCCCCAATACGATTGTCGGGCTTGTCGCCCAGAGCCTGTAAACACCTTTTCCCCCCAAAGGAGAAACTTGATTTTTCAAGTTTTAAATTTCTGTGCACTTTATGAAAATAAATAGTGTCACTGTGGTAAGTTCTTTAATTTATTTTTATTAAAATGTTTTCTTGTTTACCATTTTTTTTCGTTTAAAGTTTTGTTAGTT
This sequence comes from Magicicada septendecula, assembly GCA_034769895.1. Classification (NCBI taxonomy): domain Eukaryota; kingdom Metazoa; phylum Arthropoda; class Insecta; order Hemiptera; family Cicadidae; genus Magicicada; species Magicicada septendecula. The sequence continues at coordinate 100,413,780 of CM068374.1, read as the reverse complement.
TTAACGTGCGTGTGCATGATGACAGATTGTTGATGACCTACTCCTAATGCGAAAACTTTCACAAATTTATATGAAAAATACTCCAAAGCTTTCTTTGATTCGGTGTTGCACGTCACTAAATATAAGTGCAAGGGTGTTATAAAGCGAGTGTTAAAGTTTGAAACGTCCGGCTATTGAACTGCGCACTTTTCTATTTTCCATTGATGGAGTGGTGAGGGGTGCGCTCATCGAACTGGTCCTCAGTTATATATGCACCCCCGTAAATTCAAAGGTTGCCTATGACTGACCTAGAGACTCCGTAATAATATTATATTATGTCTGTGTGATTAGCATTTGTTCGCCTATTCGTGAAGTGAACCTGTCCATTCCACACGTCATAAAATTCCATTCTGTCACTAATTCCACGTTATATTTCATAAAATTTAATCTATATAAACTTAAGCGACACCACATAATACCAAAAACTATTACTAGCGTACACTAAAGACTTTTCGCGTCACGTCTTTTGCATAGCGGCGAAAAGTCTGTTGAGCTCCAGACCCCCCACAGAAGTATAGATTCGATTCTATAAAATCTTCTTAACCGTCCGACGTGGTTGTTTTAGTTCGATCGAGAACATTCGATCAAGTCGAAACGGTTTGTTATAAAAAACAAAGAGTATGTTGTGACTACCGCGATCGCTCGCGCCTTCATAAATCACATCATTAGACCGGGATCGGACGCTGATACAGAGAGAGTGAGAGGGGGTGAGAGAGAGAGAGAGGGACGAGACGGAACGAGAAATGAGAGACTGCTTCAGTAATGGATTCCTGTTGAACTCGGCTCAGACAGCAATAATTAAATGCCGATGAAGTGGCAACTTCCTGTCAAGGGTCAAGGGCGGCTTTCCTGCGTCCTGCGCCGAGCGCGGCGGCCGACTACTACCACCGCCATTACTACTACTACTACTACTACTACTACTACTACTACTACTACTACTACTACTACTACTACTACACTAGTACACCACTTTTACTTCTGGATACGGTTACTTGCGTTTTAATTTTATTTACAGTGCGTATTAAAATGTAACTTCTCGGTTGTGTAAATCAACGTGACAGACGTTTCATTAGATTATATTAATATCACGAATGTTACTGGTACTGGTACACCAGCTAGTCTCTGTTCGAGTGCACCTCTTGACATTTACACTGTGTTCAAGCTTACCTTCTGGGTCCAAGTGTACACAATTTTATTCACTTTCCCGCGTATCCTTCTACTCTGTTCCAAACCCTTGGGAATGCAACTGCCAGCTACTTATCACCGTATTTTTTATACACTTCTTCTTCTTCTTCTTCTTCTTCTTCTTCTTCTTCTTCTTCTTCTTCTTCTTCGCTTCAAGGATTTGGTTATATAAACCTGTTCCGGCACCCATCTCATTCTCGGGCGACCCACGCCTCTTCTACCAATGGTTTTATACGGTAGTTCAGTGCCGCTTTAGGCATTCGATCGTTTGTAGATGATCTCACCGTTGTCTTCGGTAAGCTGAAATAATTTCATTTATGTCCTCTAATTCGAGTTCTGGTCTGATATCCTCATTCCTTATTCTTGATATCCTCATTCCTTATTCTATCTTGCACCGTATAGTTTAAAGTACCGTACGTACTCCGAAGATACTGCATTTCAGCACTCTGAATCTTGCTGCATTCCTTTTTTGTCATGACCCACGCCTCACTCGCATGGGTACTGCAATTGTCTTATAAAATTAAATCCTTGTTTTTGTGTCTTGTTTCTTTTTACCGAAAACATAAATTTTTCTTTCTTACCGAAATGTTGAATGTCATTCCTTTGATTCTCTTCCCAGTTTCTGTGTTCGCAATTGCTAGGGACACAATTAATTGAGGTAATAATAAATAATATTGTTATACTATTTTTAAGTACTATTAACAATTGTAGTAGAGTACTGTTGAGTAATAGAGTAAAGTTCAACAGAAATCCATTACTGAAGCAGTTTCTCAATTCTCGTTCCGTCTCGTTTGTCTCGTTCCGTTTTAATAATTGTTATAATACAGTTAACTAATTTTCTAGATGGTTACAGATTCAGCTTGCAAAATTTGAAATCCGTTCGATTGGATCTGAAACCGGAAATATTTTTAAATTAATCCAACTATAATAATACTAGTACGCAGAACTCGCTAACTACTTTGAATCAAGTACATTTATTATAGGGTATATTTTGATAATTAGCTAATAATCATAATATCAATTCAGTTATCATAAAAATCACAATAACGCTACTATTTTTTGTGTATCAAAGTTACAGCTGCAGAGCAACCATAGAGTAGACGCTAAAAATTCCAAACAATCGGATTTGTGATAAAATTTGCTTTAGTCTGACATTCGGCTGGATTTTTAAAACATTTTCATATTTGTATCCCATTTATGGGCCCTGGGGGTCAAAAATTTTGAAATTTCCAAAAGTGTACATTATACTTAGATTTTGGTTGAAATTCTCTTTAATTTGATAGGCCTATCCTACATGGACCTTGCAATATTGTCGACCCTTTGTCCCACTTTTTGGGCCTTCGTGGCTCAAAATTTTGAAATTTTCAAAACGTGAACACACAAATTCATATTTTGCTTCAAATTTCCTTTAATTTCATATTCCACATGGACTTTTGAGACTTTTTAAAAATTTGGACCCCTCATATTTTTTTTCCTTCTGCCACTTATTTTTCGAGGGATTAATTTAAAAACCACTAGAGTTCTGTAGAGTAAAAGTATGCGTACGCAGACCAAATTGTACGAAAGTCGGTTGATACGTGCAATACTTATAGATATAGTTGAGACATACTCTAAACGGATATATAGATGCCGAACGGTTGAGTTAAAACTGAGAACTCGCATCGCTCATTCAATAAAATCAACTGCTGAAGTATCTGAACGTTAAAAGGCATATGAAAGCATATTTGTCTGTCTGTCTCCTAATTTTGGGTATGTCTCACGGGTAACTTTTGAACGCATCAAGTAATCTTCGTAAAACTCGCAATGCGTATCCATACTTTTTGTCCAACAAAACTCTATTGTTTTGAGCTCCCCCCTCCCAAAATGGGAGGCCGGAGACAAAAATGAGAGGGTGTCAACATTTTACAAAATAGCAAAGCCCATGTGTGGTATCAAATTCAAGGGAATTTTAACCACAATTTTAATATAGTCATCATCATCATCATCTTCACGGATTAAACCAAGGATGGTTTGTTCCGGTCTCAAATAGGCAAAGATTAGAGCTGGTCACTCCAGCGCTTCCTTGGATCATCCCACACCTCTCCGTCCCCTCGGGTTATAGTTCCAGAGTTGTTTGGGGATGCGGCAGTCATCCATTCGGCAAAGATGTTCCCACCAATTCTGCCGATACTGGGCGATCCTATCGAGTAACCTCGAATAATTTGAATATAGTATTTTTTTAATTTCAAAATTTTGGACGTTAGGGCCGAAAAAGCGGGTGAACGGTTTTTATAAAATCGTAAAAATTGATATAGGCTAACGAATTAAAAATAACTTTAATTTTTGACATGTGAATGTACCATTACCATTTGGGAATTTTAAAATTTTGGGACCCCAAGGCCCAAGAAAGGCCAAAAATTTGAAAAATTTTGATTATCCAGCAAGATGTCAGACAGAAAGGAATCGTAATCCAATTCCGAATGCCTATAATTTTTACTGTATGATTGTGTGCTCTACAATATTGTTATATTACTAACTAAATGGTAGAGTAATCGAAATTTTTATAATTTTATCCGTAATCGAAAAGTGGTCTAATATAGAAATTTATGTGATAATAAATGTAGGCCTTCGCTGAAAATAGTGAGCAAGTTCTCCAGCCCAGGGAACACACTGGTAGTAAATTATTTTAAACAGGATTTCGTGACAGAGGACAGGCACGTGACTGGTGGAACAGTGTTCGTTTCATTTACTTACATATGTTTCATAAAATAGTTGATTCATTGTGGTTAATAAAATTTAATGTTTATAGTCATTCAATAACAGAAAAACAATATTTTTAAAAACACTATGGAATTCCTCAAGTAGACGATTATTTATTTTTTATTTATAGAATAACAGGGTAGACGACATTCTATTGGAACTGTTGATTTGTATAAATAACATGTGACACGGGATACGTAGAATGTGTAGTACGTTTGAAAGAAACACAGCTTTCCACTGCCAGTTGAATAACTGCGCATATCGGCTGCGAAATCATTGGACGGAATTCACAATGAAAACGCGACTATCATTAGACTCAACAAGTAACCACCTGGAACACGTCCAACTCATAGCGTTAAAAGTAAAAAAAAAAAAAAACTTATTGAAGACCGACATGTCGCGTAGTTCAGACACCGAGAAGGCTACCTTTATTAAGTCGTCATACAAAATAGTAACAATGTGTCAGAACGAACGTGAATAAATTCGCAGGTCCGGAGACATTTATAAATATTTTAAAAGTTACGAAAGCAAAAATATAAGTAAGTTGAAGGAATAATGTAGATTCAGTACCCCTACTTCTGTTTCAATAGTTCTGATACGTAAGATTTTCTGTCTAAACTCAGATTTACTGTATGTTTACATTAAGTAATTTTATTTGTTTAAAAAAATTACTCGTATTCTTCCCGAGATGCAGCATGCGCTCACTATTTTGAACGCAGTACATTGATTATTACATACGTTTCGATATTAGATAATTTTTCAGTTATAGGAAAAATTACGAAATCTCGATTTCTCGACCATTTATTTAGAAATATAACGCAATCTTGTAGAGAACGCAATCTTACAATTAACACTTAAAATTTGTGTTGCAATTCGTTTTAGTCTGACACCCTGTTGGATTTTCACAATTTTTTTTCGAATTTTTGATGTCTCTTGTATTTTTTATCCCCCTCTTTAGGGCCCTGGTATCCGAAAATAAAATACAATAAACCCTAAAAATTCGAAAAATTCGGATTTGAATTGCAGTTCTTTTTAGCCTCACACCCTGCTGGATTTTCACGTTTTTCTTTAAATTTTTGATATTTTTGAGGGGGCTAGGGTTCCAAAATTTATATTGGAATATTATTTTAATATAACCTAACATAACCTAACGCTAAATTCAGATGTTAGTTAAATTTCTCTTTAATTTAATAGTATTTTGCTATTTTATCAAAATGTTCACCCACTTTTTGGGCCTTGACGTCAAAACATTTTGAAATTTTTTAAAATGAATACTATATTAAGGTTGCCGTTTAAATTCCCCTTAATGTGATACCCCACATGGGGTTTTGTGATTTTTCTCAATTGTTTACCCCCCTTCATTTTTGCCTTCCGCCTCTCTATTTTTAGGGGAGGTAAATCTAAAAAACAATAGAGTTCTGTAGGATAAAAGTATGAAGATATCTTCCAAGGTTTACGTAAATCGGTTGACCCTTGCGAACGTTATCGTGAAACATACTTCAAACAGACAGACAGGCAGAAAGACAGGTAAATGCCAACCACTCGAGTCAAAACTGAGAACTCGCTTAGCTCGTATAATTGTTCTAGCTTCAACGAACAGAATGTCCTAGAATCCCATACACGCTGGGCCCATACGAGTGACGTAAACAAAACTACATTCTGGGCTATTAACTTCAAAATAGTGTTTTAATGCTCAAAACCATAGAAACATTTAATTTTATTCTTCTTTCATGTTTGTAAATCGTTGTTCACGATTTATTCAAGCTCATCATATTTTTTCTAATCTTTGGTTCAGTGGCTACGATGTTGTAATAAAACACACGTAGGACTATGGTAAATGCGTTTTAACAGATACATTTGAATTATAAGCTTAGTCTTAGTCTAGAGACATTTGAACTATAGTTACTTAATTTATTTACCTGTACCAAATATTGTGTAGTGGAAGTTTATGGCAACGCCATCACGTTCAGTTTCACTGCCTTTACTTCTGTGGCTGTGAATCTAGCATAAAACCTCATACCTCAATGGTGATTTCAGCATTTTAAATGTCTATGTACAGATTTTCCCGTAATATAACGCTTTTAATAAAAGATTTTAGAGGTCTTACTACCTTTCAGTTTTAAAACGAAAAACTCTACTTCAGGTTCAGACAGGAATAGTTTCAAACTCAAACTGAACCATAAGGCAAGGCATGCAAAATCTGCTACAACACTGAACAAGGTCTTAATTTTCTATTTTTTTGACACATCAAGCTCAACGGAGCAAATCCAATTACATCCGTGGAAACAGATTCGATTTGCCCCGCGATCGAACTTGATCTCTCGATGTGATATTAATCATTGAATTATTCAGGGTTAATGTTGTCAGCAATCGTAAACAATGTATTTCTGAATTTTATGCTCCGTGTTACACAGTATATTGAACTGTACAATAATAATTGTAAGAACAGCAGTAAATAAAAAAAAAAAAAAAAAATGAAAACGCGAGATACAAGACGAAAGCATGCCTAATTAACATTTTTTCCGTTCTTAATTTTTGTTCACGTTCTTGTAATGTCCGTACTGTGAAAACCTAGTAAAAGGGTATAATTTAATAGGTTAAGGTTGAAGTATAACTGTAGCTCTAATTGTCCGCCTCCCTGCGGGACAATTATACGGAGCTGATCGGAATCGAACACGTGGCCACAAATTATATCTCTGTTGTCACCGTGTACGCCGCCGTTTGCAGCAGGCCTTGGCACGACGACACCAGAACTGTAACAGATAATCGTATCTATGTGGCCTAGGCAACTGCACTGTGGAATCTCCAATTACAGTCATGCCGCGCGTTCGCTTCTCGTGTTCTTTTTTTCTTTTGTTACTGCCTTTGTGTTCCTATACCTCGACTAGTCTACTTACCGAGTATTAGACTCTACTTTTTGATTGAAATAAGGACGGAATGTTATCTTTATTGTCATCGAAACAATTTTTTTTTTTTTAAATAATCGAAGCTACAGAGATTCGGATAAACGGAATTTCTACTGTTTCAGGAGAAGGGGACTTGTTCTGTTTTTAATAACTCCTGTGTTATTACATTGTACACTTTAAAGGAGTTAAATGAGAGAAATTCTACTAACTAGAATAGATATTAGTTACAGACAAGATACAATATATGTTATAAGCAGAATTTTCAGTGATTTATGTACGTTATCATATTTTTTGTCACCTTTTTAATAAAACAGATTTTTTCATTATAGTTTGTAACGAGATAATAAAGATTCGAAAAGTTGAGCCTTTAGAATTTACTAACTTGTGTTGCTAAGTGACAAAACTATTTTTTATCACTATTGATGTGAGGGAATTTAACATGCCGTTATATAGTCATATGGTGACTAACTTAATTTTGAAAGGTATCTTGAAGAAAACCAAAGTATTTTGTTGACAAAGAAGTTAAGCATTATCTCTTGTCTGTAGTCTAGAAACCAAATTACAGATAATTCAAATGAAACAGTTTACTGAGCAGGTCGATTATGCTTTACAATAAGAACGAAGAATTATGAAAGATATAATTTTTTTCATTTTCCTACGATACTCGGAAGAAACCCATCACTCAACACACGAGCACACACGTCTTTTCCGAATGTTTTAAAGTTTGCAGAGTTCGTATCCACTTTTGTTTGAACGCAGATTTCAGCGCTAGTATCGTATTTCTATTTTATTTGGATAAGAATTACTTTCGAAACGATTAAACAATATTTTATGAAAAACTCGAACACGTTTACCCCCAAGAAATGAGATTAATGTGTACTTATGGAGTAACCAATCGTGAACAGATAACTAATATCAGATTCAATAAAACTGGAAAAGTAAATAATAACTGAGACACTGTGTGTGTGTGTGTGTGTGTGTGTGTGTGCGCGCGCGCGCGCGCGTGACAAATCAACATTAATCACAACCGAATGACCTTGCCGTAACATTTATAGTGTATATAAACTATTAACATTACGCGGAATGCAGGTTTCCCGTTACTGTATTCAGTTATTAAGACACACACAAACACGCGCGTGATAAATATAATTAAGTAAACAACACACATACGCACGTAAGTAATATGATTAGTACCGTTATGGTTATTTTATTAACACGGTGATGATCACGTCAGCTGTGGCTGGCCGGTACTAAACAGTATTTACTGTATCTATCTTGCGGTGTTAACATTAACGGCATTCAGGTGCTGCCTGTTGTTTGGTTTGACATTTACTATTGCATTGCGTGCGTGAGGTCGAAATTAATAATTCCGCCTGTATCTGTGTACCCACTTTTGTGTGTACTTTCTTCTTCTTCCTCTCTCCCTCCTTCTTCTTCTTCTTTTTCTCCTCCTCCTCCTCCTCCTCCTTCATCGCCTTGTCGCTGTTGTTATAATAATCATCATCATTATTTAATATTACTTTTATTTTCCTTCGTTTTCAAGGTTTGAGCATTTCGCCTTTCCGGCTTTAAAAAGACTAGCTTCTTTTGGAAATCATCCTAGTAGTAGCGTATTGCTATCAAATCATCATTCTGTTCTCCTTCGGCATGTCCTTTGTTCTGCCATTCATCGCAGTCGTTGTTACTAGTGTTCTCCATTCATGTTTACGTTATAACACATTATTAGATGAAAAGCTTCCGGCTGTTAACCGTTTGTCTAAGGGAGTATTACGTACGAGCCCACGATTTCGCTGGCACTATTCCCTCCCCATAGTCTGCTAGTGGGCGCTGCCAGTGGTGTTCTTGTCTGTTAGACTATCATTCAATAGTCTGCTGTTTTCTGTTTATACCTTATTAAATTCTGAACGCATAGGCAACATAAAAGAAAACCAAAAGCATATATATATAAATTATTGAAGATTCAAACCCCATAGAACACAAGATCGACCAAACTCGCTAGTCCGCGACGATCAGTTTTCATACCGATTCTCAGTAATGATCGATTCTCCTTATCGATTGCGAGCTTACAACTCCTACGACAGTCTACAGAACTTTCTAAAATCGTTTCTTAGTAACTTGAAACCGTCTTCAAAACCGATACAAGTGACATACAGGTTATTTTCTTCACAGGGAAATTAACTCGTATTAGCGAACGTTCATATTACAATAAACAGCTTTATTCAATGTGATATACAGTAACGTTACATTCCTCTGTGATACATAGGTATATCGGTAACGCGAGTGGCCGAATCAGTATTCCGCGATCGTCCCCGCGACTACAGCTGTTAGTGTCAGTCATCTGCCGTAATCACTCTTCGTCTACTGTTGTTTCACTGTGCACTCGGTTTTGTCGTTCGACCTATCGAACCTGCTCTTTACTTTTTGCAAAACGATTCCATTAACTCTTTGAGAGACGACACGTCATCGTTGCTTCGTCGGAAACTTGAAAGGGGATTTAATTAACGTCTGCACGATTCGATTTGTTTTTTCAATACGGCTTTTTACTTTACCAGGAGTTGATTGAGCTACTGCGTTTTGTCCCGTTTTCGTTGACATTTTGCTGGTCGCCATTCTTCTTTCTTTCATTCATTTTTGTTGCGGTGTTTTGTTCAGTTATACCGTTAACGTAAAGGAAAGGCGCAGCGATCATTTAAGGAATTAATTAGTAAATGATGATTATTGACAGAATAAAATATAACCACGATGTTTAAAGTAAACCGGTTAATTCTTTTTTAACGACTTTTCGATTAACTTTGTTATTTAAGCTGAAGATAATATTTAATTATAATGTTTTAACATAACATTGTTAAATTTACGATGTCGTATTCAAATCTGCGATACTGCTCTAACGAATATATAACCACATACACGAACGACGGCCTAACATGTGACCCCAGCCAACCGTGTAATTCAACCAAAATTTTCGAATGAACAGCAAACTGTTCATCATAACTGTTTAACAACAGTAAAGATTCAAATAGCCCCATTAACAATAAACGTTAGGACGTGTTCATTTTTCACAAAACTGGTTGTAAAGTGTATAGGTTGAAATACAACCTAATCCCCGAGGAGGAGGAGGAGGGATAAAAAGTTGCTTATTTAAGTACTTTGATTTGTAACAAAAGCAAGTTCTGTTTTTTGTTTGCTTTTATTTAAGTAGGAGGGGAAGTGCGTTTACGCACTAAGTGTGGGATTCCCATTTCAAGTGGTTTTTCATCATCATCATCGTCTTCACGGATTAAACCAAAAATGGTTTGTTCCGGTCTCAAATAGGAAAAGGTTAGACCTGGTCACTCCAGCGGTTCCTCGGACGTCCCACACCTCTCCATCCCCTCGGCTTATAGTTCCAGAGGTGTTTGGGGATGCGGCAGTCATCCATTCGGCAAAGATGTTCCCACCAATTCTGCCGATACTGGGCAATCCTGTCGAGTATACTCATAATATTCTATTCCTGCCGTATATCTGTGTTTCTTTTATGATCATGGAGAGTATACCGTACCACGTGCCTGAGAAACCTCATTTAAGCCGTTTGGATGCGACTGACCTGGCCTTTCGTTAACATCCTATTCTCAGACCCATAAAGAAGTGTGGGAAGAGCCATTACCTTGTAGAATTTTAGGCGTGTTCCTTTACTTGCTGACTTAAGGGTTCGCCTAATGGTCCCGCACATAAGGCTGAACTTATGCAACTTATTCAGAACGTCGTTGCATGCATTATAAGACACACTGTAGCCCAGGTATTCAAAATTGCTAACTTGTTCTAGGATCAAGTGGTTTTTTTCCCATTAAAACCCCTCCTCCGTTGAAGAGCACTAGGGTGGGACCGTTTATCACACTACTTCAGTCTAGGCTATGTTCCTGCGCCCATTGGCCCTACATCACATTGATCCACTCTACAGACGCTCTAAGTCTCTCTTCTTCACCCGGAGGACGCCCTCTGCGTAATGTACCACATGATTCCAGACGATCTCCTCTCTTAGCATGACTCCGACGATGTTAGCAGGAGCTATCCTCCCAATATCGAAACAATAACTTCCAATATACTTTTAATATTTATAACAATAAATAAGCCAAAAATTAATTTGTAATAGTAAAAAATGAATAGCAAACAAAAATTAACTTTAGCTGGTAAAGTGCTTTCAGAAATAAAGCAAAATAGAAATGAAATTTCTATGAATAACTCTGGGACTCAAAAAATTATCATCAAATGTGTAAGATTAAACCAAGAGCTATATAAAAATTTTAAGATACTCTCAGCCACTATAAGGAAAAGACGAATGGCTTTCTATCGACACCTTAAAGAAGAATGGTGCCAGAAAGAATAGCACACAAGATCCTCACGTTCCAGGAGAACAGAAAGACACAATTATTATGGGTGAAACACGTCCACCATCAGAAAAATGTAGCCTCGGGGAAGAACCTCCAGGAAACAGAGAAGTGTTCAAGAAGAAAATTGGAGAGGCAAAGATTCTGGTCGAAGAGAACCAAAAGGTTTTATCGAAAAAAGGAGAAGCAAGAGTGAGCAAGAGGATTAAGCACACTAGCAAACGAGAAAAGAGCTTCAGAAAGTAAAGGAATTATATCGTCGCACCCCTTAAATGGTTGAAACGAGAAACGAAGGAAGGAATAACAATAACAATAAAATAAGAGCAACTATAATAATAATAATAATAATAATAACATTAACATTATTAATAACAGTATAAAAGTGGTCGGTGGTGCGCAGGGGGATCGCGGTTCCGACGACGGCGGAGGTTGGCGGATCATGCGTGGAAGATGCGATACGTACGTGAGGATGTCGGTCACACCGCGCGCTCTGCTCCGCTTTTTACTCTTATTATTACAAAAATTTCTCTTTGTCTAACTCGAAGCCACCACGGCCAACTGTATATATCGTTGTGTGTCTCTCTCTCTCCTCGTCCTCGTCTCGGCAATGTTTCACAGATTTTTCATTAAATTACAAACCCCCAGTGTTTCTAATCGCGGCCGCGTGAAGAAATTTGACATGACGTGTTCCATTTTGTCGTCACACTCTAACTGAAAGAATTAACAGCGACCTGAGTAAGAAGAAGAAGAACTCTCTACGAGAAGGAGAAGAAGAAAAGAGGAGAATACTTCCACGTTTCGAATACGTACGTTTAACTGTTATATGTTTTCAACGTAACAGCTTCTAATTTTCAGTTTTATTGTTACGTTGTAAAAAAAAGATAATAATAAAGAAAGAAAACACGACGTCCTGTGGATAATAGTCTAATGAGAATTATTTTATTTTTAAAAGGGGGCACGGCACAGTGAAATTAATTTCGAACAAAAATAACCAGAACAGATTGTAGTTAGAGAACTTATAATATGATTTAATTTTACACACTGACGGACTGGAAGATTAATAAAATTTGGATTAAATTCCACATGCGGTAGTAATTCGAACAAACGGAAAGATCTCGTTAGCACAAAGATGACGTCTGAACAACAGCACTGTTTTAGGAGTTTTGTTTTATTGTAATGAAACGTTCATCCATTCTACGTCGCTCAGAAGCCACCTGTCACAGCGAAGAAATACATCGCGTGTACGAGGGTTGATCAAAGGTTCGTGGAGTTTTTGAGTTTTTCGCGCTAAAATTGACTGATTAAAACCACAATCTAAAATGTAGTGTTCATTTTTGAGAGTTTCAAAATGTTCGGATGTCAGGGCTCTAAAAGGGAGTGAAAATTTTGATAAAGTCGTAGAATGTCTTATGGGTTGTCAAATTAAAGAGAATTTTAACTAACATCTGAATGTAGTGTTAAGTTTTGTAAATTTCAAAATTTTTGGAAGGCAAGGCCCAATAGAGAGATGAAATAATTGATTAAAAAATGTGAAAATCCAACAGGTTGTCAGACTAAAAGGAATTGTCAGACTATTAGGAATAAATTTTAAGTGTTTATTGTAACATTGTATGCTCTACAATTGTTATATTATTATTAAACAAATAGTATAGTATTCAATTTTTATTAATTTTTTCCCATAATTGAAAAATTATCTAATATCGAAATATATGTGATAGTGATAAGAAATGTACTTCGTTCAAAATACTCAACGACTTTTGCAGCTCGCGAAGCATACCGTTGTAAAATATGGTAACTTGTTAGAATAAAAGTGGTGCGTTAGGAAACTGAGAAATTCGCTTATGAGAAGTTGTCATACTGGAAAGAAGATATATGGTTATGAGGACGTAAGAGGAGTACATAGCCAAGATTCAGACATACGAGAGAGAGAGAGATAAAACGAGTAGGTTACAGGAACGTGCAGTTGAATGTGCAAGAAGTCGGTGACAAGTGAAAGAAGCGAAGGAATTTTCCCTCTTTTGTCGATTGAAACGTATCTTTTTTTTTTAAATAAAATTAAATCTTAATTGCAGGTGCCACATTCGGGTTACACGGCCATTGTCTCCGAGAGCAGAAACAATAAAGAGCGTTAATTGATTAATTAACCGGCTGACAGAGGAAAGATCACGGCCTTCTGGGGAACGGTGTCGCTGCCACCGAACAACGAACACAAATCGTGCCGGCTAAATGAATTTATTTATTATACCAAACGACTCGGGCCGTCGCTGCTTCTGTACAGCGAGTTACAACAACGCGTACATAAATTTCACAGGAATTATAATTATACTTTGTACGTTTTTTCTGTGCCCTCTCTACGGTTCTCTCTCTCGTGTCAGTTATTTAATACTTCATAATTTATGTTTTTACACGTACCGAATTTTAGTTGTTTTTTTAATTAATTTTTTTTTTCCGATGTTAGTGAATTCGTGACCGACTGGGACAAACTTTGCCCTGCTACGAGGTGCAGTATACAAAGCCATTAACAAACAAACGGTTTTGTGTGTGTGTGTGTGTGTGTGTGTGTGTGTGTGTGTGTGTGTGTGTGTAGTTGTAAGGTTGTTCACACCTTTAACAAGAAATTGATTGGTTACTGTGTTTGTGTTCGAAGTGGTTTCTGCTCCAAGCGGCCGTGTTAGTATTGGACAACGGACGACTCCGTCGAGAAGTTGGCTTGAAAAACTTTTTTCCCTTACCCGTTCTATCATGCCATGATCCGCGAATTCATGATACAGTATTCCGGACAATACTGTGTTTTCTAATCCAGTATAGCGTCTGTTGCAGAGGTGTGCTAAACTATTATTTGAAAATAACAGGTACGAACGAAACCGTTCCAAAAAATAACACGTACAAATACCTGTTATTATATACTTATTATACATATACCTGTATTATATAATTTGTTATAAGAAATAAATTGAAACTAAAAGTGAATTTGTTACTTTACACTGTGACTTTATTAAGCTGTACTGTTTAAAAGAAAATAAGAAACAAGAGGATTCATAGGCCTGTCTCCCATTTTGGGAATACTAATTTAAGTTTTCACTAGGAGTAAACAAACTTACAGATTTAATATTAAATTATTGATTCCATTTTGGTTAGACAAATCAGTTGCGAAACTCAGGCAATGAAATTTGGAGTAGCCTACACGTAATAGCACAACAAATAATGACAAAAAAATTTACGTGAGATGTGCAGTGAAGTTAAAATCATCTCCGAAATCACATTAAGAAAAAGTACTATATGGACTATCAGCCACTCTGTATGTTATAACACAATACAATTCGCTTTTTCAAAATTTACCAAGTTGTTGACTAGTATAATATATAATTTGTTACTATAATCTGTATTATATATCTGCATAACACACGAGAATAAATGTAACATTATTATGAATTTTTTCATTTATTAAAAACACAGCTTCGTCTCTTTGGCATAGAGATATTCTGAACCTCGCTATTTTGCTTCGTTTCGTACTTGTATGGCGATCGGCACTTACGCAGAATGAAGTATTCAGCACCAAAAAATGGCTTTGTACTCGTGTACTCGTAATACTCGTAGTACTCGTTTACTTGTTTATTCGGTAGTTGCGTAGGGGGGAACCGCGAGGCCGCGAGTAATCGGAACGAGTATTTCGACTTTTCAGTTTTCAGTTATCGTTGAATCGGAACAGGTATTCCAACTTTTCAGTCACTGTTATATCCGTTCCACAAAAATATCGTTCCAAAATACCTGTTATAGGTATATGGGCCCACCTCTAGTCTATAGTTAAGAATGTTGTTTAATTAATAATGTTGTGTTTTAGTGGTTGTAATCACAAACAGAAATACACTGTTGCACCCCACACTATAGAAAAACAAATTTCTATTAGCGTTTTCAAGCCTCACAGCTCATCATCAGATCGGAAATGCTCATCAGTCAGATATTTCCGATCTAATGATGGTCCGACCTGCGAAGCTTGAAAGCGCTAGTAGAAAATTTCTTCTGTAGTGGTGTGCAACAGTGTTACAGTAGAACCTCTGTTAACCAAAACAAGGGGGGAAGGAGGTTTCGGATAACCAAAATTTCAGATAATAATTAAGATGTAATTTTTTAAAGCGCGAGGTAAAATAACTGGAGGCAATATGCAACATTATCAAAAGATTTTAATAAAAATCAAACTACACCTACATAAAGTAACTTATTAACACTAGTTTTATTTTATTTTGCTTCAGTAACACTTCCACTTCCTTTGCTTTGTCTTTTCACATCGCTTTCTTTCAGCAATATCTCGCCATCGTTTCATTAGCAGAACGTCAGAGGGCTTTGATTCTTCAAATCGTTCGACGAACCGTAACGCTATCTGAAAATATGAATAAAAGTCCGTGAGAAAACTACGTATTCATATAGCCTAATTTAATGCCCTAACCCAAAATAAAACCTCTTACCTCCAAGGCATCGAAGATCTTTTCAGCGGTGTCATGACTGCTATGTCATCGTTTTTGTCGTGCCTTTGTTGCGTGAACCATAAAAAACAGCTTCATTTACTTTCTCGTTTTGACAGGTCTCCATTGTTTTCTTGTTTGGCATCTTCGAAGCATGCTCTTTAAACTTTTTTTTCATCTTGACCCAATCAGAAAGGGTAGGAACACCAACACCAAAATCGGCTGCTCCGATTTTTCCTTCAATCGTTATCATGACCCGTTTCCGCTTTGATGACATGACGCACAATTTATTACATGTTTATTGCATTAGTTTTCGTGTTTTATCCGGAAAACAAATTTTCATTGTAAGTCTACTAAAACTCGGACCAATCCTATATTTGGTCGGTCGTTCCGGTTATACGATATTTCGGTTAAAAGTGTTTCGGTTAATGGGGATTCTACTGTATTTCTGGTTGTAAAGAATGATGAGTGTCAGTTTTTCGGATTAGGCGAAATTTTTCTGATAATTAAAAACCATTCAAAGAGATTAAGTTTCTCGAAAATCCAGAGGTTTTTCACAAACATCGGCCCTGTCAAAAAAATCTCTAAAACCTTTCTTTTAATTACACTGCACTGTTGAGCCAGAATGTTTCTGTTTATCTCTACTTTACGGTTACCTGAGCCTTCTTCGTTTTCGTCAACCAAATTCTGTGTAAAACGTTGCGCCTGCTTTATATAATCCCGTATAGTTGCGCAAAAAAGTTAGAGTATTTTATAAGATGAACGAAATTGTCTTCCTTGCTTATTTTATATTGCCAAGGATAGTTGATTTCGTCTCCAGGGAAAGGACAATCTGTTAATGTGTTTTGGCATTTACCACTCAGCACCCGCGCACTGAAAAAAATTCAAACTAAGAGAACTATACTTAAAGTTTTACAGATGAATAGTAAGACGTGAAACGGTTCGCGCATATAGTAGAGGGGGTAGGGAAGGCAGTTCAGGAAGTGGGGTGTGCGGTGACTAACCGTGACCACACAACCATGTAACACACCAATCATGCACCTGTTGTGATCACAAAATAAGTGCTCCGAAAACAATCCGTCAAAGTAAACACATGCGTAATGATATCTTTTGATACAGCACAACCTGACACCCATTTCATGTCTAATTATTTTAGCTGTCTTTAATACCTTCCAACTAAACTCTAGAATGAGATAAGAGCTCGGGAGGACAAAGCAGTAACCAACTGACACAGAATTCAGGAAAACAACCATGTTAGTGTGTGTGTGTGTGTGTGTGTGTTGGGGGGGGGGTGCGTACAATTCACAACCTGACACCATACAGTGTTGTAGGTGGTATGATAATAAAACCATACATTCCTTGGGAGATAGTGGTCACTCTATTTTTTGAATTCCTTAGACCCATTTTTTGTAGGGAGATGGGGGGGGGGGGGAATTTTAAACTTGTTTTCGTTTAGTCTCCAATAGTTTTAGTGTATGGTATATTTAATTCAATTTAATCTGAATTACTTTTTCTTCTTTTTCACCATCACAACTTACAAAAAAACTTATAATCTAATTTAGAATAATATAAGTAATACTATTATAGTACAAAAATAATATACTTAAAATATTTGTTAGACATTAGGGTAGATTTACAATATGACTCCAATACTAGTTGTAATAATAAATTACTAACTATTGGAATTCAAAGGACCCGTTAAAAGACGACGAAATCTCAGATTCATGGTGAAAAAATTAAAAAATAAGTACTTTCCTAGGCAATCACCCGCGTGAGTTCACCTACACCTGACATGACCTTCCTACCTACACGTACACCTGACGTCACCAGGTGAAATATGAAACGCCTACCGTAAACTAAGGTGTGATTATATTAACGACGATTTTCAAATTTTCAATAATCGACAATGTTGTTTAAACATTTTTTAATTTAAGTTAAACTAAAATTTAATAAATTTAAATTTTGTTAATTTAAAATCATTACGAACAATTTTAGGTACTAAAATTATATATTTCTTCTACTGTCCCAGCCTTTTCACCGTTTTGTTTCTAATATTTCCACCGTTTATCCCAGATTTTCTCCAAGTTTTCATGTTTTTAATTCTCTCAGTTCTTGCGTCCATAATTTTTTTCATTGTTCTTGAGTTTTCCACTCGATGTAGATGTCGACGTTATTTCATTCTTCTGTAATTCTTCTAGATTTCTTCTGATTTCTATATTCCATATTACGACTCCAGAGATTTCTTTATCTTTACATATATTTTCCTGTGTTTTCATATTTTCTTTTGTTTACTTTACATTTTTTTTGTTTCTCTTCGTACTCCTTCGCTCGCATCGATAAGTTAGTATAAGTTTGTAAATTTCTATTAATACAGTCATCTATGTTTTTTTAAAATATAATTTCCTCCGCGTTTATAAATCTTTTATTCTTAATTACAATATATTATAAATTTAGTGTTCACACACACACACAATTTTAAGTTCCATAAAACTTATTAAAATTATAGAATAGGCTTACAAAATGCTGACAATATTACTATAATAAGACAATCCTAACTCTTGGAATTAAAAGATCCCATTAAAAGACAACGAAGTCTCAGATATTTAATTCATGGTAAAACAAAAATTAAATAATAGGTACTTTTGTAGACAATCATCGCCATGATGTTATCAATGTACCTGCAAACCTGTATATAAAGTCCGCAGAATATACATACAAACCTCTGTGTGTGTGTGTACCTTTGAACCTTTTTTTACTAAAAAGATAATTCCCACTCGCATATAAACGTATGAAATTTAGGACACGCTGATTAAGATAAGATGAAGGAATAAAAGGAATTAAGTAGCCGTTTTTTAACTATTCCAAAACGTATTTTTTTCAGATCCAGTAAAAACACTGGGTGGCTTTAACTTTCTCTGACATATGCGGGCGTTTGAGAAAGAAAGAGAGAGAAAACGCGCGCGCGCGCGTGTATCAGTGTATACATACTATGCTCATAAAGCAGTCTGTAATAGACTTTTTTTTACATTATTCAACCATCGCTACCGATTCCGCTTCGAGGTATTTTCCATGGCCCTATTAATGATAGCGTAATATATTATGGAACGTTTAAAAATTATAATTTTTTTTAAAACGAAATTTTTCTACTGTATTTTAATTTTTTTTTCACGTGAATTTATATATGAAACATGCGCCTAATGCCTGGAAGACACGGGGTGTGTCGCGGGTTGATAAAGTGTACTGCAATTATCGCGGAGAGAAGGGATTTCTCCACAAGTAGTAATTACGGAATTGAACCCGCGGCGAACATCTGCGCGCTCTTCACCCCCTTAAGACGAATTCCGTACATGAAAAATGTTTTTCTTCTCACTTGCTGATAAACATCTACTCGGCGGCGTAATTCTACACTGACTGGCGCCTCACTCTCTCTCCAACGCCGTTGTGTTTGTTTGTTGATTAAATTACGCGCAACATTTGTGAAATAAAATTATGCAAATTACTCGGCAAATCGAACGCGCGACCATAAACTCTTTTTTTTTGCTGACCTACGATTTTTAGAAAAAAATTAGCGGCGATACAAGTATGTCTATCGAATTTGGCGTCTTGGGTTCGTTAACAAAATAAACCGTGTTTTTCGTAAACGTTAAGCAGTACCGTGTTTTTTTCGTAAGCAGTTAATTTTGTAATACGTTGTAAGACGTTGTACATGTCAGCAGAGAAATCTCGATGTAATCTTGTACCACAGGTGCATGGTTTCGATACCATAAACGGCTGTCTTCAGACTACTTTAATTAACAAAAGCTTAAATTAATCGCTAGTTTTAATTGTAATTATGTTTACAGAAAACCAACTATAATACGCTGTCTTGGAGTAGAACTAGGCTATATCAAAATACAAGAGCTTACGTTTTCATGAGCATTACTTTCGGTCATTGCGTATGTAGACTATTGAGAGCAGAAGTATTGTTAACTTCAATCTAAAAAATAGCAATGTATTTTACATAGAACCGAATTAGCCTATGTCAATTTAATTAATTTTAGTTAATTAATTTGATAATTTATGTCCGTTTAATTAGTTTAATAAATTAAATATGTCCATTTTATTAAGGAAAATGATCTTAAATTTTATTTGTATAATAATTAAGATGTGTGTAACACTATATCAAATTTTGTATAAAATATTTCTTATATAAACTATGGACAAATTAAACTTTTCAAATTGATGTCCTGAAAAAGCTGTGTTTTTGGACACAGGATAGCTCTGCTCCAAGGTAGCGAATAGTTTGTAGCTAAGCTTGAAAATCCAGCGGGGGTGTCAGACTAAAAGAATTGTAAACCAAATCCGATCGATTCGAACTTTTAATGTTTATAGCATGATTGTGCGCTCTACCAATGTTATATTACTAAATGAATAGTAGAGCGATCGGGATTTTTGTAATTTTCCCCATAATTGAAACATTATCTAAAATAGAAATGTATGTAAATAATAAACGTATTTCGCCCAAAATTGTGAGCGAGTTCTGCTAGATTTCCACAGTTTTTTTTGTCAAATTATTAACCATTTTTAGGACTCTGGATTTCATAAATTTTGGTATTTTGAGAACTTGACACTACATCCAAATGTTAGTTAAGATTCTTAATTTGGTGTCCTACATCGGCATTTGCGGTTTTTTCACAATTTTGACCCCTCACGTTTTTCCTCCCGGCTCCCTACACTAGTAATAATATTTATTATTATTATTATTATTATTAGCGGGGATCTACAGTCTATGCCGCATCCCGCATTTCGATCACCATTTCTCCCTATCTCTCCAGTCATCGTCTTCAATAGCTCGATCTCTCATGCTTTTCCTAATTCCTGTTCTTCATTGTGTTTTCAGTCTTCCTCTTCTTCTCCTGTTTTGTGGTGTGTAAGTCAATGCTTTCTTTGGCCATCGCTTCTCCTCCATCCTCATTACGTGACCATACCATAGCAACTGTCTGAATTCTATTCTTTCTGGTGTTGTAAATATGCGCCCTGTTTTCCTTCTTATATCTTTGATTCTAACATGTTGGATTCTAGAAATATTACACGGTCTTCTTGAGAAGTCCATTTCCACAGTTTGTATCATCTTTTTCAATTTATCTGAAAGTTGCCAGCATTCGCAGCCATAAGTTAAAATGGGGTCCACAATAGTTGTGTAGATTGTCAGTTTAGTTTAAAGTTTCATTTTGTTCGACCAAAGTAACGAGTTTAGCAAACGAATAGCCTTTTGTCCATGTTGTATCCTATTTTTGATGTCATTCTTTGTTGTTCCATCTTCTGAAATAATACTTCCCAAATATATGAATTCGCTGCACTTTCCGATTCTATGGATTTGCAGATCTGGGTCTTCTTCTTGCGTGTCTCCTATTTTCAGATATTCTGTTTTAGTAGTGTTTATGTTTAGTCAGAATTGTTTCCTACCACAAAAGGGCTTAAGCAAGGGTGCAGCTTGTCACCTACCCTGTTTAAAATATATATCCAAGAAGCCATCAGTAACTGGAGAAGGAAAACATCAGGAATGGGAATTCAAATAGATGTGCAGTGCTTAACAACTCTCCTATTTGCCGACGATCAGGTAATTATAGCGTGTGACGAGAACGACACAGACTATATGTTTAGAAAATTGAAAGAGGAGTACGAGAAATGGGGTCTAAACAAAAAATAATATTAAAAAAATATAATAACTAGCTAATGGTGGGTATAAAAAAAAAATAGTCTGAATATGAGTTGCAACACGTGCACCCAAAAGAAACGAAAATGTGCGACTACACAAACACTACAGGATCATTAAATTGTTTAAGAAGTTATACACGTTGGGGTTACGGAAATGTTGGCAACACAAATGGGGCACCGGCGAACAAACACGAACAGGTGGGATAAAAACTAGACAGTTTGAACATAACGTAAGTGAACTGTAGAATTTCGAGCACGAATTCATTATAAAAAAATTATGATCGTTTCAATAAAAAGCGCACGACAGAAGAACGACTACCGAAGAAAAGACGGAATCACGTTGTTTACGGAACGACCGAAACAGATATGCACATCGAAAAGAAAGTTGAGGGAAAACACATGGAAGAAAGAAATTTAGAAGAGAAGTGATTCTTGTAGACCAGTCATAGGCAACCTTTGACTTTATGGGGGAGCATAAAGTTATGCTTTATGGGGGAACTGAAGACCAGTTCGATGGGGGCACCATTTCCGACACCATCAATGGAAAATGGAAAGGTACAGAGTTCAGTAATCAGACGTTACAAACATCGCTTTATAATATCCTTGCGCTTTTATTTAGCGACGTGGAACACCCAATCAAAAAAAAAAGCTTTGGAGTATTTTTCAAATAAATTTGTGAAAACTTTTCACACCAACAATCTGACAAGCACAGGCACGTTAACACTAGCAAAACTTTAAACAAAAAAATGGTTAAACAATAAAACATTTTAATAAAAATAAAGAACTTACCACAATCACACTATTTACTTTCAAAAAGTGCACAATAATGTAAAACTTGAAAAAATCACTTTGGGAAGAAAGGTGTTTACAGGCTCCAGGCGACAAGCTCGGCAATCGTATTGGGGTAAGACGTAGCGCACTTCCGTAAATGGCTGGTACTATTTTATAATGCAGTACTCCGAAGCAGGAACAATGCGGATGCGTTCCTTCGTTCAAAAGAAAAGAAAATTACAAATTGGTTCGCGGGCGCATCAAACCTTATCGACGGGCGCATGGTTCCCGACAGCTGTCGTAGACGTTAATGGAGATATGACAGAGAACATTGTAGGGCGGCCACTGTGTGTGTGTCAGACACACAGAGAGAGAGAACGCACGTGCTAAAAAACATATTTATATACATACATACGTAGGCCTACAAACGAGTAGGCTATGTATTCCAGTTTCACACGGCGCGGAATTCAAGTAATTCCGGTAGCGTGTGATGTAATTTAACATACGCGTAGTCTGTGCTTGCGCTCACAGTTGTTAATATGCGTAGCCTACGCCTGTGTAATTTCGTCCTTGTCATATTCCAGATTACGCCGTACGTCTCCTCAAGCCGAAATGACATCACTTCGGCGTCAACAAGGCGTGCTCTCCGGGAAAAGAAGAAATACATTTAATTATAATTATCGTATTTAATTTCAACGCGTAAAACGTAGCGGATAGCGCAATGTAAAGTGTCCGATTCGATTCTAACGCCGACGGCGAAATTCTCGAAAACAAACACCGCGGGTCCGCTGATACGAAACACCGCCACCCAAACTTTTACGCGGAATTAAATGTTTTTAGTTTTTTTTTTTTTTACTTGAAATCACGTTTTTCCAGTAGGCCTACTGTACGTAGTGAACAAAATTTTGATTATCGTTCTTTGCCATGTCATTGTCGTAGGTAAAGTAACATCCATTTATAAACAAAGATGTGTGTGTGTGTGTGTGTGTGTGTGTGTGTGTGTGTGTGTGTGTGTGTGTGTGTGTGTGTGTGTTTGCCCGACCAAACCTTAAATAATGCTCTGTTTCCCCAACCTTGTTTAATATATAGGCTACATTGACAATATGTTCAGACCATGGAAGTCCAGAGTGACTTCGGGAGTACAGCTTAACAAATCAATTTGTATGGGTTCCATTTTGTATGCGGATGACAGGGAAAATGAGGATGATTTACAAAGAGCTATGTTCCAATCCCAAGAAGTGAGCTAGAGTACTCACTGATAATTTCAGTAAGAAAGGCCAAAACCATGGCCTTTAAAGGTAAATATCCATTGAGGGCTAAGTTATGAACAACAGCACTTTAATACTAAATGTAAATTACTACTCTTGTGTTACTTTGTGATAGTTTACGGTATTCTAAGCGGTATGCTTTGGTCATTTACGGACTGTTGAGCAGAGGTTTATTTATTATTTGATGTTACGTTTTGAATAAATACGTCGTAAATTATAACTGAAATTTCAACGTTCCTCGTACGCGTCTTTCAGTTACTTCCGAACGTTACGGTTTTTGTAATGTTTTTTTTTTTCTGTTACACTTTTTGTAGAGGCGTGTAATTTAGTGAATGTGCTGGATGGAGACCCCCCGATTTACATCTTGTAAGTCTAATTTTTCATTCGTATTAATAAAACGTGTAACATGTCTTCAGTACGTTATCTTATAATATTGATTATTTGTTTTCAGGATAAATGACTACTAAATTACTTGTGAGAAGTAACGTATTGCGACAGTATAATCATATGCTGTACTGTGCATTTAATAGATAAAATAAATATTTAAATTAAATTTATAAATATGTAATAAATAAGCAGGTATGAGATTGAAAACTGAGTTTATGTTAAAAATGCGGAATGTAGACAGACAGGAACTGACCTGAACACTCACGCGATTGTCGCTGAGAGTGTGTATAGTAGTAAGTGATGTGTGTGAGTGAGGCCAGTTCGAGCATGAAAGTTTGCAATCTCACCCTGAATAATTGTCAAATTACAGTTTTTATTTATTTATAAGAAAACCATAAATGGTAGAAAAAATTCAAAGACTCCTAAATATGTATAAAATTAATACGCATGTGTAGTGAGAAAACGGCGTGAAAAGGACGCGCAGTGCGAATTCAGTGCGATTTTAAGTGCGTAGTAATTACACGGATTATTCTATTACGATGGTAATTACGTTGAACATGTGTAATTAAATCATCCATCGTTAGAGCACCATGTAGTCCACATTAGACTTTGCCATTGGCAGAAATGTGCGAAAAAATGAAATTGGACTAGAGTGGGAGAACTGAACAATTTCAAACAGGCAGAATTCTGTCCCAACTGGAGCTGTACGTGCTCGATTATAAATAGGGCACGAGAGAAGCCAGCCTTCTTCTCAGTCAGTCTTCAGTGGCGGCGGAACGCCCTGTCCATTGACGACGCGAATTTTTAAATTTTGTTAATTGAACAGTAGATGCGGACGGACGCTATGTTCGTCATAAGTGCAAAACAGTAACTCTTAATCTGTTTCCGAATACGAATATAGAACATACTTTACGATGTCTACACACACAAACGTCCGTCAGTCAAGACAAGCTACTATGTTACATCATGCAGAGGAACGCTATGCTGAACAATAGAGGCGTCTGCTAGAACTACAGCAGCAGGTGCAGAGCAACCTCTCACGCTATATCAATCACACTCTCACACCTTTTTTTTCTACATCAATCATGTGGGACCATGATAGACAAGTAACTGGAGGACGACAAGTGGAACCTGGGGACGTGCAGGGAACTCTATCAGAAGAGGACCTACGGATCAACGGAGGACATGAGTATGAGCCACAAAATTGAGGTGACAGATAATCCATTTATACATTTTAAATGAGAGACTAAAGACATTTAAAAGACATTTTGAAATTTAAACATGAATAAGTGTACGATATTATTTTGAAAGATTGACAGTCTGAAGGTAAGACGGTTATTCTTACAGTAGAAATTTAACCTCTGGTGAGCTCTTTAAGCAGTGCAACATGCAGAACTGCTAGCAATCAAATACAGTAATTAGCAAAAAAAATGACTTACCGAAATCTCATGAATGGTTGTTCTTGACACACAGGCAGAAAAGACTGGTTGGAAAAAAGGATGGGTTACATGAGATGGATTTCTACCTGACAAAAAACACGGCCCGTGGATGTGCACACTACGATGGTTGACGCATGACAAAGGGTTCCGGCCCGATGCATGAATTGACTTTACAAAAGCCATAGTGCCAACCTCGGAAAATTAATAATTGACCGGTTCGATATTCGAAATATCGAACAATAAGAGTTTATGTAAAATGCAGATAAAGAGGTTCAGAGAATCTGATTTAAATTTAATAAAATATTTTCTTTGATGCTTAACGATTAATTTAGTCAATTTCAATTTTATTTTAAAGTTTTTAGAGCAATCAATGATTAATATGTATGCAATACATAAATTAACGTAGTTGAAAAAAAAAAAAACTGCAGTAAAGCACACTGTCAGACTGAGCAGTCGAATTTTGATATTAACAAATAAGTATTTAGAATATAACTTTGTTACTGTAGATAACCGGTTCGATATTCGAAATATCGAACACCGGCCCCCGTTGACCACGATGGGTCAACACACAAGTACACCAAGAGAACTGCACAAAATACATTACAAAAATTTTTTAGTGAACATGAGCACACTCTGAAAAATTACCCTCCAACATAGGAGGGGGTCACACGCAAACACAAGAAAATTCAAAACATACAACAAAACATGCAAATAATTAGAAAAACAAATGCCGAATAACTCCGCCGCGGGCGCATCGACCAGGCGAGCAATCCGAAAGGTTCGGGTAGAGCATACAAAACCCAACAACATGCAATAAACAATTGCCCAGCCAAACACAACTTAAAACTCAGCAAATCAACTTAGTTAACATTCCTTAGTTTTTTTACAATTTTTTTTCCTTTTTTATTTTTTTTGTTCCCTTCATTTTTTATCATTTTTTTTAATTATTTTTTTTTTTTTGTTGATTTGTTGAGCATCCATAACTCCCAATAGACTGGCACAGCGCCATGCCAGAAACATTCCACAATGTAAACTTCAATGCGGACAACAGCTGGAAGGAACCACCTGGGAAATCCCAGAAAAGTGTCAAATAAGTCCACAACACAATCATTAAGACTAATTCTGCTCACCCGAAAACAAGACAAACCCAGTCAAGAAGCTATAGGCAACCTGTATAATTTGATAGCAGGTCGTTCAAAAGAACCTGCGGAAGTTTTAACTAAAGCGCGACGAACAACCCCGTCGCTCCCCGGAAACACAGCTGAAACTCGGCCAAGAGATCTGGGGAGAAGAATTCTGTTCCTCCATAACAACCAGGTCCCCAACCATTAAGTTTCTGGACTTAGACGACCACTTCGATCTGGCATGAAGTGCCGTCAAGTATTCCAAACGCCACCTTTTCCAAAATGCCTGGAGCAAAGCGGCAATTTGTTTGTAATGGCGGACCATCCCTTCATTTAACGAGACTTCAGCTTCCGGGGGCGCAGTAATGGGGCGGCCAACCAGAAAGTGACCAGGCGTTAGAGCCTGGCAATCACTTGGATCTGAAGATAGGGCAGTTAAAGGACGGGAATTTAAGATTGCTTCTATACGAATACATAACGATGAAAATTCCGCTACAGTCAACGACCTGGTCCCAATCATGCGTTTCATATGAAACTTGGCCGACTGGACAGCCCGTTCCCACAAGCCACCCTGATGAGGGGCAGACGGAGGGATAAATTTAAAATCAATATTGTTGTCGACAGCAAAAGCTGTTGTCTGAGCTGACATGTCAGGATTAGAAAGAACATTTTTTAGCTCCCGTTTAAGTTCGGAGCGCGACCTTCACAAAGTTCCTCCCACAATCCGAATACAGTGTTTGAGGAGCACCACGACGACTAATAAATCGCCTCAACACATCAATAAACTGTGGAGTAGAAAGATCCATAGCTACTTCAAAGTGAACTGCTTTAGTGGCTAAGCAGATGAAAATACATAGGTAAGTTTTGACTATAGGCGCCTTCCGAACAGCGTAAGCCCGTACCAAAAAAGGGCCAGCATAATCCATGCCAAAAGAATAAAATGGAGGTGCCGGATTAACCCTAGGGATTGGCAGATCCCCCATTAACGGATTGGTGGGGCGAGGACGCGCCCTGAAACAAGGAAGAGATTTCCAAATTATGGTTCTTATGACCTGACGTGCGGACAAAATCCAATAATTTTGAGCCAGCTGAAAGCGAACTTGCAAAGGACCAGCATGACCTAACCACACATGGGTGTGATGAATTAGCAACCCGACTAGATGGTAATGCTTGGGCAGTAAAACCGGAAAACGATTTCTAGCTACCGTAGAGTTGGTCAAGCGACCGCGTACTCGAATGAGGCCAACATCATCAATAAACGGGACCAGGCGCTGAATGCGGACCGGGAGCCGCTTACCTAAACGAAGAGCCGCGAGCTCCTGTCCAAACACACTGCGCTGAATGTAGCGTAAAATATAGTTAACAGCTAACCTCTTCCAACCCACGGCTGTGAAAGGTTCAACCCCCGAAGGCATAGCCCACCTTAAGATAACTGAGGTAACCCCCACCACTAAGGGCCACGAGGACAAGTGATCGAACAATTCCACCCGGGGCTCCTGAGTAAGAAACGAAGAGACCTTGGTCTCCAAGGCAACATCTTGCACGTCGTGATTCGGTCGATAATTAATAGGGGGCCAGTGCACGCAATCAAGCTTTAGCCAATCTGGCTCTGACCACCACAATGTCGACGACTGGAGGCTGGAGATTGAAGTACCTCTAGAGGCCAAATCAGCGGGGTTAGAAACACCATGAACATGACGCCAAGACTTAGTATTGGTCCACTCGGTAATGGCAGCCACCCGATTAGCAATAAACGTTTTTAATTTAAAAGTAGGCATATTCAGCCAATCCGAAACAATCGTCGAATCTGTCCATAAGAAAATTTGACTCATTTGAAAACATGAAGAGAATAAGCCAACATAATGACAAACTACTTTGGCTAAAAGATAAGCTCCCAACAACTCCAAACGTGGGATTGATAAAGTTTTAAGAGGTGCCACTTTAGTTTTAGAAGACACCAACGAAACCACAGGAGGACCAGAGTCAGTATAAATGGACAGGTAAAGGACTGCCGCGTAACCCAACTGGGAAGCATCACAGAAACCATGTAATATAACGCCCACCTTTAGGGAGGAATGGCCGAGAAATAGTGATTACCGAAAGATGATTCAGAGAGGACAGGAATTGACTCCAATAATCATTTAAGTCATCATTGAGAGGAGCATCCCATTCCAAGCCCTCAGCCCAGAGTTTTTGGAAAAAGGCCTTGGCCCTGAAAATCACTGGCGAAATCCAACCACATGGGTCAAATAATTGTGCCATCTGGGATAACACGACACGTTTGGTGAATTGTACCTGAGCATTACTGCAACAGGCCAAAGGAGGAAATGAGAAGCAATCGGTTGAATGGTCCCAACTCAAACCCAGAATATCCTTAAAAACGACGGAATCACTCTGAGCGGCTGATTCAGGTAGGCAGTCAGGTTGATTAGTACACCATTTTTTCAAATTGAAACCTCCTGACGATAACAACAGGATTAATTCCTGTTGTAATTTGCAAAGCTCTGGTTTTGAATCAGCACCAGCAGCAATATCATCAACAAAAATATTACGGCTAAGTACCGCTGCTCCCGCAGGAAAATTAACTGCCTCATCCTGAGCCAGCCGCTGCAAGGTTCGCAACGCCTGAAAAGGGGCGCAAGCCAGCCCGTAAGTAACGGTACGCAAAGCGAAAACCCTTAGTGGGGCGGTAACCTCCTCACGCCATAAAATACATAGGTACGCCGAGTCATCAGGATGCATGGCAATTTGGCGATACATCTGTTCGATGTCGAACGTGAAGACATGGCTAAAACGCCGAAACAAAGTCAAACATCGGACAGTAAGGTCTGCAACTTAGGGCCGACACATAACACGTCATTTAAGGAAATCCCGGAGGACGTCTTCATGCTGGCGTCAAACACCACTCTTATTTTTGAAGTATCGCCTCTAACCTTAAAGATACCATGATGTGGGATGAAATATTTTGGAAAATTGGGGTCAGACACCAGCGACATATGCCCCTGAGCAACATAATCAGTTATAAATTGCACATACTGGCTCTTAAACTGATTGTTAGACGCAAATTTCCTTTCTAATGCGAAAATCCGAGACATAGCTCCCTTAAGGGAATGTCCCAAAGTGTGAGAAGAGTTTTTGAAAAACGGCAAGCGCACCTGGTAACGACCCGACGGCAACCGACTTGTTGACTCCATATAAAACCTTTCAGCAAAGTGATCCTCTTCAGATAACTGGTGGGGCAAAGCTGGAGGCTCTTCGACCTCCCAAAACCGATGAACTTGCTCAAGTAGGTTGGTTGTATCAGTTGATAATGTTGTGACTGAAGGATAAAAGTGGTGGAAATGACAGTGAAGCTGATGTGCAGACACCAGATCCAAAGGAAGGCCAGTAAGACCGCTAGCACAAGTCAATACACAATTAAGTGAAATTGGGGCTGTACCCATAATTACAAACCCAAAACGTGTCCTAACTGCAACAGGCAAACCTGCACCCAAGGGAATAGTCTCACCCAAAAGAATAGCCGCTACAATATCGGCTCCAAACAACGCATCAATTGGGGCTGCTACATCGAAGGTAGGGTCAGCTAACAAAAGGTCTTTCGTAGCCTGCTTAACTTCAGGCAACACGTGGAACCCAGGTGAGTCCGATGAGATCTTTGAAAGAATTACGAAAGCATGGTTAGACGCCACAACTTCGCGTTTTAAAGTTTCCAAGGAAAGATGGCACACCCTTTTTGCTTTGGTGGCAATATCACCTACCCCATTGACACTTATTGAAGCGTCAAAACAAGCGCACTTTAAGCGAGATGCACACGGTTCAGTGATGAAAGAAGCATGGGACGCGCTATCCAGAATGGCCCTAACTACGACATAACCGCCATTGGGAGACGACAAGACTGCTAGACATGTGGCTAACAGAACCCCTGCAGGATGGGGCAGAGACACGGTCAAAGTAGTGCTAGACAGATCAACTTAGTCAGCAAGCGATGACCCCGAAGCCTTGAGTTCAGCTGTTTCAGAAATCTGTGAACGAGACGGAGACGGACGGGCATTTTTGAAATGAAGTAAAGTGTGGTGGTACTTAAAGCCACAAGTTTTGCACCATCCCGAATGTTTATGTTGGAGGCACGAAAGACAACATTTTTTATTCTTGAGACTTTGAAATCGAGCCCTAGGTTCCTTACTCAGCCACGCCGGACACTTGAGAAGCACATGGGTCCGGGAATCGCAATGAAGGCAACGTGAATTAGATGAATCCCGTTGCGTAACCTCCGCAGATAAAGTGGACACAGCAAGAGGAGTAGCCTTAGAAAAGGAAACCTTCTGAGTTTTCTGGTGGCTAGTGCTAGGAAGAGCAGGTAAAGCCGATTCCAGAGATGCCTGTTCTTTTTGTTCCGCCATGGCTGTTAAAAATGTCATAATTTCTTTTAGAGAAGGGAGATTTTCTTTGTCCGTAACAGACGCCTCAAAGCGTTCACGTAATGATAAATCCAGCCTTGACAATACAAAAGACGCATATATTGCTTGATATATATCAGCAATGTTTAGAGCTGACAACGATGAAAAGTTAGCATTGAAGCTGTCTACCAATTTTCTAAAAGACGCAGCTGATCGCATAGAAGCGGCTGGTAATTGAAGCAGATTGGTACAATAGACCCGGGCGACCAAACGAGGGTTGTGATAACGGCTTTTAAGAGTTGACAGTGCAAGCTGATAACTATCGTCAACTATGGGAAGCGCGGCAACCTTCTCATAAGCCTCACCCTTAAGATGAGTCAATAAATATAACAATTTCTGCTTTGGGGTGAGGGCAGGACTTTCGTCCACTAATGTGGTAAACTTCGACCAAAACTCGGACCAACATTTGGACTGGCCATCAAAAAAAGGTAAAGAAAGCTTCGGCAACTCATGAACGAGAACACCTGAGTGCCCGCCACCCGCCGATGAAGACTGACCGGAACCAACCAGTATCTCTGGTTTAGTTAGTTTTGACGCTAAAACGCTTCCCCGGACATAAATATCTTTAATTTGCGCTACCACCGAAAAAATGTGGTCCTCGTCCAATCCCTGGGGCAATGACTCTGCCGATAGGTAAGGATCTACCTTACCTAGAAGATCCTGATATTCTTCGGACAACCTGGAGGCCAAGATACCGGCATCATGTTGATCCACGACTCTCAATTGCGGCAACCCTTCCAACCTATTTATTAAGTGTTGCAACACAAGTATTCCCACCGAAGTGGTCCGGTCAAAGGCTGCCAGCGACAATTTAGCAGGCATTGTGATTTGAAGAATTTCGCGCAACCGACAACCACCCTGGACGAGAGAATTCGAAATTAAACAATAGTCACGGCTCAGACCTAGCCTAACAGTAATCTAGATAAATCGGCCTCTGAAATAAACTAGCTTTCATAAACAATACCGAACATAATAAATACAAAAGTAAATTAGTGCAAGGCAAAATAGAATTTACACAATCCAAAAGGCTAATAGTACAAAACACAATAAATCACATACCCAAAAAATGCACAAGATTAATTTGCACAGTGCAAAAGCACGAAAAAAAAACAAGTTACACAATATTAAAGCACATACGGTGCAAAATAATGGTACACAAAATTGTACACAAAGAACATGTGTAAGACCAAATAGAATAAATGCACAAAAATACACTAATACACAACAAGGTACAATATACGAAAATTCAACAGTTAACGATACAAACACAATAACTTAGACACATTAAATGCAAAAATTTATCATGGTCAACGCGGCGTGAATGGACAGGATATCGCGCATATGCCAAATATAAACCGCACCAAAAGGGTAATACACAATTCCAAAAAAATTAAATATAAATGCAGGCTATACCGAAAAAACCGGATAACCTAAAAACCACACGCCTTACCCATTCGCAAGCACGTAACACGTCGACTTCACGTGTAAAGCAGACCATAACAGGACGGGTACAAACTTCTCATGAATTGACCGAGTAATCAAACGATTACCAAAATAATCAAGGTGCAAAATTTTGACACAATATTCGCTCACCTGGCCCACGCACACGCGACGAAACTGCTCAACATGACCAACCAACAGCATTAGACGCAAAATAATGGTCCACATGCCTATCATACCAACGTGTATCCGTGCCACAACATGCAAATAACGAACATTGTTATAATTTTAACTAACAGCATGCAAAAATCCACGAGCAGGCACAAAAAACGAAACAGCACGGCGGTTTAGAATAAAACCGCACAGCCAAAACTGGCTTGTAACCCATTTACCCAACACGGCCAGCATCAACATGAAAAATTACAAAGCACGTTTTCCCATTCGAAACGGCAAGCAAATAAATTGAAAAACTAGCAAATTCATAACCCTCTGGTAGTATAATATGTACGATATTATTTTGAAAGATTGACAGTCTGAAGGTAAGACGGTTATTCTTACAGTAGAAATTTAACCTCTGGTGAGCTCTTTAAGCAGTGCAACATGCAGAACTGCTAGCAATCAAATAATTAGCAAAAAAATGACTTACCGAAATCTCATGAATAGTTGTTCTTGACACACAGGCAGAAAAGACTGGTTGGAAAAAAGGATGGGTTACATGAGATGGATTTCTACCTGACAAAAAACACGGCCCGTGGATGTGCACACTACGATGGTTGACGCATGACAAAGGGTTCCGGCCCGATGCATGAATTGACTTTACAAAAGCCATAGTGCCAACCTCGGAAAATTAATAATTGACCGGTTCGATATTCGAAATATCGAACAATAAGAGTTTATGTAAAATGCAGATAAAGAGGTTCAGAGAATCTGATTTAAATTTAATAAAATATTTTCTTTGATGCTTAACGATTAATTTAGTCAATTCCAATTTTATTTTAAAGTTTTTAGAGCAATCAATGATTAATATGTATGCAATACATAAATTAACGTAGTTGAAAAAAAAAACTGCAGTAAAGCACACTGTCAGACTGAGCAGTCGAATTTTAATATTAACAAATAAGTATTTAGAATATAACTTTGTTACTGTAGAATATAAGATTTATTTAACGATAAATGTACTGCAACATTTGAACGTTTCAAACGAACAATAATGAATATTTATGGCGAAGCAAGTGAGATTTTTAAACACGCTTGTGGTTTATAAATAAAATTATGAAAACTCGTTACAATTCAATCAATGACTACTCTTATTACCATTACTTCCAAACTCCATTAATTGGTACACTTTACCATATAAATTTTGGCACTCCACAATTTAAAATAAATTTATATTTGCAATTTGTGTTGTACAATATATTACTTGTATGTGCATAATTTGCTTTCACTAATTATTGTCGTTTTGTTAATGTATTATAATTAGTTAATTAGTTGCTTACTTGATTATTCATGAAGTTTACTCTGCGTTACAGGTGAGTGGTGCCGAAGAATAAACATAGCAGTTATTCTACACATAACGTTAGAACGAGCTCTCTCATGTAACGGTAAGGCACTGCGACAGTTGGACAATCTCAAATTACTTTTTCCTTTTGAAAAGTGCAAATATCCGTTGAAAGCCTTGTGTGTCAACGAGTATTATAAGTACGAGTGTACATTGAAATAATCATCATCATTATCATCTTCACGGATTAAACCAAGGATGGTTGTTTCGGCCTCAAATAGCCAAAGATCAGAGCCGGTCACTCCAGCGTTTCCTCGGACGTCCCACACCTCTCCGTCCACTCAGCTTATAGTTCCAGGGTTGTTTGGGGATGCGGCAGTCATCCATTCGGCAAAAATGTTCCCACCAATTCAGCCGATACTGTGCGATCCTGTCGAGTATACTCATAATATTCAGTTCCTGCCGCATATCTGTGTTTCTTCTATGATCTTGGAGAGTATACCCTGCCACGTCCCTGAGAAATCTCATTTCAGCCGCGTTGGATGTGACTGGCCTGGCTTTTCGTTAAGTCCAATTCTCAGACCCTTAAAGAAGTGTGGGAAGAGCCATCACCATGTAGAATTTTAGGCGTAAGGCGTACATTGAAATCGTATTTATAAATGCGAGGTTCTGCATTTTAGGTCCTTTGTTCCATAGGTACAGACATAGAGACAATTTCAGTAAGAAAGACCAAAAAACCATGGCTTTTAAAAGTAAATATCCAGTGAGGACTAAGATAGTTATAAACAACAGCACTCTAGAACAAGTGAGCCGTTTCAAATATCTCGGCTGTGCAGTAAGCTATGAATCTGAATGTGATATAAGAGAGAAGATAAATAAATTTAGGAATACTTGTGGTACGATTCATAAAAATCTTATAAATAAAACAAGACACAGCTCAAGGATTAAATTTTATAAGACAATTGCAATACCCACATTGATTTATGCGAGTGAGGCGTGGGTCATTACAAAAAAGGAATGCGGCAAGATTCAGAGTGCTGAAATGCAGTTTCTTCGAAGTACTTTAAATGATACATTGCAGGATAGAATAAGGAATGAAAATATCAGAGCAGAACTCGAAGTAAAGGACATAAATGAAATTATTTCAATTTACAGAAGACGATGGTGGGATCATCTGCAAAGGATGACAGAGGATCGATTGCCGAAAGCGGCACCGAACTATAAAGCCATTGGTAGAAGAGACGTGGGTCGTCCGAGGATGAAATGGGTCCCGGAACAAATTTATATTTCCTAATCTTTGAAGATGAGGAGAAGAAGAAGAAGGAGATATTTGCCCAACAGCCGACAGGCTCCCCACATATTTTAGTAAATAATATGGTTTAATTAAGAAAGTTGTGTTAGTGGTTATAATCACAAACACAATAAACACTGTTGCACACCACTATAGAAAAAATCGGTATGCAGAACCATACCAGACTTCCATGTTGTAAGATTTATGTTTAAAATAATTTACTTGAATTCGGTTCGGTAATTTCTAAAAAAATATCGCCCACCCTCAAACTAATTTCACTATTTATAGATATTTTTGTTATTATGAGGTAGTCGTTTAATATAATGTTATTTTCAGTCACTTTATCTACCTAAAAATTAGGTAGGCTTACTTTATTCTTATAAAGAAACCGAACTACGCAGATAATCATCCCTCCTCCGAAGCGCTCCGAAGTCACTCGTGGACCCTGAGCATTTTGCAGAGGGTTCATTCCCTAAAGACGAAAAGTCTGCCTATGAACCGTTCCTCTGTAAACACGTGCAGTTACACTGCCCAGCGATCCATAGGAAGCAAATTGCTATCCACGCTGGACACTTTTTCGGCTTGCACGCGTTGTGTTGGTGTGGGTTTCGGCACTTTCCATTTAAAAAGCTGCAAATGTAAGAAAATAAACATGAGTGAGGCCAGAAATAACGCGAATTGTGTGTGTGTGTGTGTGTGTGTGTGTGTGTGTGTGTGTGTGTGTGTGTCTTGACTGGCTTTTTATTGCGGTAATCATAATAATAAAATGGAAACGTAAACATTACATAATTGAGATATGCTTGCCTGCCACGAACGATATATTTTCTCTCATTCATGATTTAAATTAAAATGAAAAAATATAGAATTTTGTTAAAGTGAAATGAAATGTTTCCATTTAAACTACTTCTTTGTTGTCAATAACGTATTACACATATAAAACTTAAAAAATTTACTTCCTCCATCATCAACTACCATTTAATTTATAAAACAAATTACCCCCTCCCCCTTCAACTACCCTTTTCATTTATAGATATTTCATCTACCTTTCTACAGTGGATTATTATGACCTTCTTTTCAGGATACTTTATTTATCAAAATTGAACACTTTACTCTTGTTAAAACGTAAAACGTTGCTGGTAAACTACCCCTTTCCCTTAACCGATCTTCACCAAAATCAATACGCCTTGAGTACTCTACAATTCAGGGCTTTATGCAAAAATTTATTTGATTCTGTTTGAATTTGCGGCTGTTATCGTATGCCATAGAAAAAAATTCTACACACAGACAGATAGACACACAGACACTTTTCAAAAAATGACTTTCCTTCATGTTTTGATGGTAGTACAATCAGAATCTGCCGTTATCTCGAACACGATTTTTTTCGCCATGACCATACTTCCATTTCCTTATGTAACGTGGAAGTAAAATTATTCCGATTAAGGCTTTCAAGCTTCACAGCTCATCATCAGATCGGAAATAACAATAATAGGACTAGTGAACTTCTTTATACCCCCACTTGCCCTACAGCGCGTATACATTTTCGTAAACAAACGTCCTTTCTGGCTTTTATTAACTAGCGAGATCAGTCAATTAAGGACGTTTAACTTGACTAATCGGAATAATTTTTCTATAGTGGTGTGCAACAGTGTTAATTCTGTTTGTAATATGGTTTACTTTTATAAACTTTGTACGTGGCTCATTAAAGAAGTAATGTGTGTGTGTGTGTGTGTGTGTGTGTGTGTGTGTGGTAAACGTTTTCGTCTGTTAATTTATGAATACAGTTCTTCACTGCGGTGCGTAGCGAGCAAGGTTTACTGGCATTTCCACACTTGTACGCTACAATTGTCTAGTTGCTGGCGTACGTAATGTTCCAGCTTCCATCCAAGGGCATACTCTACTAGGCGGTAATATAACCTGTTTTCACAACGTAAACAGTAGCCGAAAGTCACTTTAACATGAAAACTAGACTGCGTTGAAAAAGTCAAGGAAACTAATTAGATTAGAAACTGCACCAGCTGCAGTTGAAATAAATCTCGTTGTGAGTCACGAATCTAGAAAGTCGGTTTAAAAACTGCTGAAACAAAAAAACAAAAAATAGATTTTCTAAACAAAGGCGCTAGAATAGGCCTCGTAATCGCTAATTATTCTTGAAATTGTCGGCGTTGTACTGTAATTATTACAATTACTAATTTCAATTTATTGTTATTGTTATTGGTATCATTATAATGATTATTGTTGCTGCTGATATTATCATAATTATAGGATTTCCTTAGCTGTTATTTTATAATTATAAATATTTAGAGCGATGCAGAGCTATTCTTCTCAATACAATACTGCTCAGTGTATTTCGTTTGTATAATAATACGTGACGAGGTTGTGTCCCCATGGCAGGGATAAAATAATAATATGTATAATAAATAATATGTATATTATTTGGGATAGCAGAGAAAATCACATGTTTCTGATTCTGATTAAATACATCACACCTCTGTAAACATTTACTAATAAGCTCCCTTAGTTGCAGAACTCATTCACTGTTTTGAACGGAGTACAATTTCGATATCATGTAATTTTTTAGTTATGGGAAAATTTAAAAAATCTCTGTTTATCTATTTCTTTAGTAATAAAACAATCGTAGAACACACAATCGTACAATAAACACTAAAAATGTGAAACATTCGGATTTGGGTTACCAATTCCTTTTAGTCTAGATTTTCGCAATTTTTTCAAATTGTAGATCTCTTTTTTGGACCCTGGTGTTCCAAAATTTTGCAATTTGCATAACGTGATACTACATTCAGATCTGACGAATTAAAATTTTCTTTAATTTGATACCCCATATGCATTTTTGCGATTTATCAAAATGATCATCCACCTTTTAGGTCCTGACAACCAAAAATGTTGACCCTACACATATATGCACATTATATTCATGTAGGCCCTTCTAATGTAGGTCACTCTTAAAACTGTGGCACTGTCTCTGTGCACGAATCAGATTGTCCCGTTAATAAAATGACTTTATAGTTTTTAGTCCACGTGGTTCGTCGTTGCCACAATTCGTATTCATCAACCGCAGCATATCGCCTAGAATGAAACATACCCGTCGTGTCGTCGTCACTCTACTGTCGGTCTGGCGTTGTTGCATGACGTCCAGAAACAACTGTCAACAACTTAGTTGCACTGATGCGAGACAAAAAATAAAATAAATTACGATTAAGGACAGTTGCCAATAAAACGTTACATGCCATTGTCTGTCCGAACCTCACCGACTCCGCTGACTCGTTTTTTTTCACCTTGATGAACTTTAAGGTCAATGTAGGTCATGGCTTATCCCATTAAGCATACGATACACAAGTAGCGTAACGTGGCTGAAAATAGGTCGTGTAAATATAAAGATCGGCCTTCTTCTTTCTATAATAACATTCATTGTTACCTCCTCCTAATGATTATTGTTATGTCCTCTTACCCTTGTCATATATTTCTCCTCCTGTGTCTTCTTCTTCTTCTTTTCCTCCACTTCCTCTTCCTCCTCCTCCTCTGTCTTCTTCTTCTTCTTCTTCTTCTTCTTCTTCTTCTTCTTCTTCTTCTTCTTCTTCTTCTTCTTCTTCTTCTTCTTCTTCGTCTTTGTCTTCTTTCTATAATAACTTTCATTATTATCGCCTCTTATTGATTGTTATCATTATGTTTCTTTACTCGTTTTACGTCCTTCTACTTTCACCATCACATACATGTGAATTTTTACTGATTTTCGTGTCACTACTGTCTTTAGCATGTTAAGTAGCACGAATTGATAACTTATCATACATCGTACTATTCAGCTATCACTCTCTGAATTACATTACAGATTGGATAGGGGTATTTTTGACGACTGGGATAACATACGTCATCCATGTATGTTGGAAAGTGAAAAAAAACTGTTACCGTTTGTGTAATTCTCTGAAATAATTTTCTTGTACTTGAAGATGAATATTTATTAAATCAAAATGCGTGCAATGAAAAGACAAGACAAAGCGATTATGAATATTATTTTAAAGTTTCGCAATTCGCACGGTCGTATGTGAATACGACACACACATACTAATAGTAGACTGCTGACGCATGTCGCCAGTAACTCAGTTCACGGGTTGTGCAAAATTTTTTAAAGTGAACCTCAAGCTTACAGTTATGTCTTCTTCTTCTTCTTCTTCTTCTTCACTCATGGCTTGGGCTGAAGCCCTTTCCGACTTCACAGAGTCGCTGACCATTTTTTCCAGGGTCTTCCACGATCTCCCGTCCCCACTGGCCTATATTCAAACGCTCGTTTAGGAATACGCGTGTCTACCATGCGTTCCACATGGGACTTCCAATTCTGCCTGTATTCCTTTATTCTCTCCAGAACCGACTGTAACTTCAGGTCTTGCCTTATGTCGTCCTTTGTAGACGCTCTCTCAGATTACATCCCTTAACTGCTCTTGAAAATTTCATTTCCGAGGGCTGTATTTTTGAAATATATTTTTTCAAGGAGCCCATGTTTCACATCCATACATTAAAGTCGGCGCAGCCACGATCTTATAGAATTATAGCTGTATCTCCCTCTGCGTTTTAGTCTTCAATAGTCGTCTTATTGTTCCACAGATATAACTAAATTTATTTAACTTTCTCTCGATGTCGTTATCCTCCCTATATTAGATATCACATACCAGATAATTAAAATGTGCTCCAAAACACTATTATCAATTACAATTTTTGTTCTTATAGGGTTCTTCCCTAGGAAGGCCATCTCTTTTGTCTTTAGATCTTAAAGTTGTATTTCTGGCAGATTGTATTCAAGGTGTAAACATACCTTTGTAACTAATTTTCATTCTTCCCTACAATTATTTGGT
Source organism: Magicicada septendecula (assembly GCA_034769895.1). NCBI lineage: Eukaryota > Metazoa > Arthropoda > Insecta > Hemiptera > Cicadidae > Magicicada > Magicicada septendecula. Next base: position 100,373,853 of record CM068374.1, on the reverse strand, counting down.
CATCTGCGTATAGTAATGTGCTCAGTGATCCCTTATCCGAGATTCGTATACCTGCAAGACAGACGTTCATCCATTCTCGCAAGATTTCGTCAATATATATATTCAATCAATTTTGTGAGAGACTATAGCCTTGTCTAACACCTTGATTTGTAACCACTTCTTGAGCCTAATCTTCCCTTACCTAAATCTATATGAATAGTTGTCCTTGCGTACAGGCTCAGAATAGCGCGGAGGACGAGGTGAGGTGAAGCTTTCCTCTTCACAGTTATGTAAATGACGTTATATTATATTGGCTTACGTACCAACAAAAACGAAAGCATCGGGTATGTATATGTGGGTTGCGACCGGGCAGTGGCGAACAACGAACAATTGTGAACAAGTGAAAATCTTCGCGCGCGCGCGCGTGTGTGTGTGTGTGCAGGTTATGGCGGATATGGCGTGCTAATGGCGGACTCGTATTCCTACGCCCCGTCCATACGCAGATAGATAAGGGTCTGCATAGCGGCACAGAGTTCATAAATATTTATATATTATATATTACAGGTTGCGAGCGCTACGCTTCTGGTGACCTTTTGTGTCCAAGATTATGTCAAACCGCTGTTGTTGTTGCCGTTGCAATTACAGCAACACCACACCACCGTACACACGCGAGCGCGCCCTCCCGTCTCGTCGCCTTTGAGTGCGCTCTCACTAATTATCTACATTTGTTTTAGCCGTTAATTATGCTCACATACAACAGCCGTCGTATGTGTGCGTGCATGTGTCAGAGGGCAACCAGGTTCATTATCTAGGAATACGAGAAGCGCTGACCGATATTACGAGTACTCGACTGGTTTTTTTTCGTATAAGAGAGCAGGGAAAAGCGTTGCGAAATACAACACGGAAAGGGTCCGTATTCCCTCATTCCAGTACACAGCTCATGAAACAGATTTTCAATAACATCGTCTCTAAATAGTGAATCCTTTGCACTTAACGGGAATTTACCCTAAAAATAATTGTTTTTCATTTGGCTATTACAAGCCTAATTATACTCAGTAACTTCGTAAAAAAAAATTGGTAATGTATATTGTGCGCGTCCTCTGAAATGGGTTATTGGAGAATAAATATGCTTCTGATTAAGTACATCATACCTCTGTAAACGATTGCTCAATAAAACTAGTATGCTTCCTGGGCTGTAGGGTCTCTTTTTTGGGCCCTGGGTTCCCTAAATTTTGAAATTTCCAAAACACGATATACCAAAATCAGATGTAGGAAATTAAAAGTCTCTTTAATTTAGTACCCTATAATATGAATTTTGGGGTTTTATCAAAATGTTCACCCACTTTTTAGGTCCTGACGACAAAAAAGTTTGATTTTTTTTTTTAATGATTATTATTGTTAGTTTGTGGTTAAAATTCCCTTTCATCTGATACCCCACGTGGGATTTTTCTATTGTTTCACAATTATGGCCCTCGCCCTCACTTTGAACATCACCCGCCTTCCTATTTTGGGGGGATCAATCTGAAAAACAATAAAGTTATCTAGGGTAAAAGTATGGACATGCATGCCAAGTTTTACGAAAATCGGTTGATGCATTCAGAAGTTATCGTGAGACATACCCAAACAGACAGTAGATAGATATACAGGACGAATTAAAACTGAGACTCGCTTAGGTCGTTCAATTACTTCAGTTTTAAATTAACGAAAAGCTTACTTTAAAACTGGAAGCCTCGATATAGGTTTTTAATTTAACAATAACTTTTTACTGATTTTACTTCCATATTCCTTAAGGAAATGGAAGTATGGTGATGGCAAAAAAAATCGTGTTCGAGATTATTGCAGATTCTGATTGTACTACACTCAAAACATGAAAAAAAGTCGTTTTCCGAAAAGTGTGTGTGTGTGTGTGTGTGTGTGTGTCTGTGTGTCTATGTGTAGATTTTTTTTCTATGGCAAACGATAACTGCCGCAAATTCAAACAGAATCAAATAATTTTTTGCATACAGCCCTGATTTTTAGAGTACTCACGACGTATTGTTTTTAGTGAAGATCGGTTGAGGGAAAGGGGTAGTTTACCTGCAACGGTTTTTTTTTATCAAGGGAAATTTTTTTTGGCAAACGATAACAGCCGCAAATTGAAACAGAATCAAATAATGTTTCGCATACAGCCCTGAATTGTAGAGTTCTCAAGACCTATTGTTTTTGGTGAGGATCGGTTGAGGGAAAGGGGTAGTTTACCTGTAACGTTTTATGTTTTAACAAGGGTATTTCCTATGGCAAACGATAACAGCCGCAAATTCAAACAGAATCAAAAGATTATTTGCATACAGCCCTAAATTGTAGAGTTCTCAAGACTTATTGTTTTTGGTGAAGATCGGTTAAGGGAAAGGGGTAGTTTACCTGGAACGTTTTTTTAACAAGGGTATTTTCTATGGCAAACGATAACAGCCGCAAATTCAAACTGAATCAAATAATGTTTTGCATATAGCCTTGATTTGTAGAGTACTCAAGACCTACTGTTTTTGGTGAAGATCGGTTAAGGGGAAGGGGTAGTTTACCTCCAACGTTTTTTTATCAAGCGTATTTTCTATGGCAAACGATAACAGCCGCAAATTCAAACAGAATCAAATAATTTTTTGCATACGTCCCTAAATTGTAGAGGTCTCAAGGACTTTCGATTTTGGTGAAGATCGGTTAAGGGAAAGGGGTAGTTTACCTGCAACCTTTTACGTTTTAACAACAGTAAAGTACTTGAAAATTCATTTAAATTTTTTCAGACAATGGTAATTGTTAAAAATAAAATAATTTTGTTGCCATGCAATAAAATTATAATTTTTTCATTTATGTATTTTTTTCTCAGTTATGTACTGTTTACGTTTCCATTTTATTATTATGACTACCGCAATGAAAAGGCAGGGAAGACACACACACACACACACACACACACACACACACACACACACACACACACACACACACACACACACACACACACACACACACACACACACACACACACACACACACACAATTCGCGTTATTTCTGGCCTCATTCATGTTTATTTTCTTACATTTGCACGGTTTTTAAATGGAAAGTGCCGAACCCATACCAACATAACGCATGCAAGTCGAAAAAGTGTCCAGCGTGGATAGTTTACCTGCTACGTTTTATGTTTTAACAAGTGTATTTTCTATGGGAAACGGTAACAGCCGCAAATTCAAACAGAATCAAATAATTTTTTGCATACAGCCCTGATTTGTAGAGTACTCAAGACCTATTGTTTTCGGAGAAGATCGGTTAAGGGAAAGGGGTAGTTTACCTGCAGCGTTTTTTTATCAAGGGTTTTTTTTTTTTGGCAAACGATAACAGCCGCAAATTCAATCAGAATCAAATAATGTTTTGCATAGAGCCCTGAATTGTAGAGTTCTCAAGACCTGTTGGTTTTGGTGAAGATCGGTTAAGGGAATAGCGTAGTTTACCTGCAACATTTTATGTTTTAACAAGGGTAATTTTTTTCTATGACGTATATTCAAAGGGTAACTGCCGCATATTCAAACAGAATCAAATAATTTTTTGCATACATCCCTGAATTGTAGTAATCTCAAGGCCTTTTGATTTTGGTGAAGATCGGTTGTGGGGAAGGGGTAGTTTACCTGCAACCTTTTACGTTTTAACAACAGTAAAGTACTTGAAAATTCATTTAAACTTTTTCAAACAATGGTAATTGTTAAAAATAAAATAATTTTGTTGCCAGGCAATAAAATTATAATTTTTTTCATTTTAATGTAAATCATGTATGAGAGAAAATATATCGTTCGTGGCAGGCAAGCATATCTCAATTATGTAATGTTTACGTTTCCATTTTATTATTATGATTACTGCAATAAAAAGGCAGGGAACACACACACACACACACACACACACACACACACGCACACACACACAAAACTCACTCATGTTTATTTTCTTACATTTGCACGCTTTTTAAATGGAAAGTGCCGAAACCCACACCAACATAACGCGTGCAAGCCGAAAAATTGTCCAGCGTGGATAGCGATTTGCTTCCTGTGGATCGCTGGGTAGTGTAACTGCACGTGTTTACAGAGGAACGATTCATAGACAGACTTTTCGTCTTTATGGAATGAACCCTCTGCAAGATGCTGAGGGTCCATGAGTGACTTCAGAGCGCTCCTTCTTTTCCGCGTGTTTGTTCTGTGAAACGTACACTGTAGATTCGCAGCTTTATTCTAAGCAACGCTCAATAGGAAATGTTGAAAATTTTTGTCCACGGTGTACCCTCATACACACTAAACCTGCTCTGATGTTTTAATTACGGACATCATAATATTAAAACTTTGGAAACTTGAGCACTACTTAATGGAGATCAATCATTAACTTATACAAGCCATTAATTTTATGCATATTTTTTATATATATGTGTACAACGTTATCGGCAACAAAGAAGTAGTTTTTGTTAAAATTCCTTCCCGGGATATTTGGCCGTAGTCCAATGTTTTCTACAAAACCAGACGTTTTGGCAATGCCATCGACTTCCATCATCAGTGAAAATCGAGTGCGATAACGTGAGGTGGTATATGTTAGTGACCACAGTACTGTGGTTAATGCTGAAGCAGTAAGTAGAAAGAAGTAGTTTCTATGGTAATATTTCATTTCGAAAATGATTTTAAATATAAATCTTAGAATATGGAAGTCATGTATGGTTCTCCATACCGATATTTGTTTTTAAGATTCATTGAAAAATGTGTTTTGTTAAACTTGATTTTTTGTTTCGAAAGGGTTATACTCTTTCAAAATTAGGGTCTCTAGAGGAACGTTTTATAGTACTTTGCAAAAGTAGTTTCTCTGTCATATGGAGACAAGCTATTATAGTACGAGTTGTTATGGTTAGGAAATTTAATATTTACAAATATATTTTTCAGAAAAACGTGAAAACCATAGGCTATTTAGTACAAACCCAAGCCAGTACAATTTCTACGAAAATTCTCTTATACTATATGTTGAACCTTCCTATTCTTCCGTTATGTTTCATATTGAACCCTTTTTCTTCTTTTATGTTTCTCAACCTGATTTATATTATTTTAAAATAAATACGGAGAAAAACAATAGGCTATTAAAAGGTTGCTGGTTTTGTACAAAATGGATAAACTTTACATTTCAAGTGGATTTTAATTAAAACTTTTAAACACTTGTATTAAAGAAGTGGTGCACTTCATCTTTTTCAGCACATATTATTGGGAAACTAGTAAACGTTTTGCCTAAGAAATCGTAAAATATAGGTAGTCAGATATTTCTTTCTCAGTATATTCATCGCACGCAGTTTGAATGTAATAGTTATTCAATCGACTTTACAGATTCAGACTTTTTAAAGGTGTGAAACAATGCACAGACTAAGGGTCTCCGTAGTGTATTCTTATCACGTTCAAACGTTATTTGCGTAAAGTTTTAATAAACGTAACCGTCTATGGGCATCGTACAACGGTATTGCGCTTCCTCTACTTCCCGCAGGAAGATTCCTTTCACTTCACGGCCAGCGGTTTGTATTCAGTTCACGGACAATTTTGGAAGCGCCGATCGGTCGACCATTCAATGCAAATCACTACACCATACTCGTTTCCATTGTCATGCGGTAACTATTATGTCCTCGACCGTTATAACGTCGCCTCACAACATCTCGTCGTTAGCCGTTATGACAGAGGCTGGTTTTCGCGTACACAATTAGATTTCGAACAAATCGGCGTGTCCGCCGGCGCGCGCGCGCGCGCGCGCACCCCTACCCACGCAAAATCGCACGTATCACGGTTGGAAGCGGAGACCAAGTTGTCTGACTCCTAACCGTTGGTCAGCGATACGCGTTAATAAAAAGTAATGGTCTCGCATAACCACCTACACACGCATGTTATGTGGTGAAATGGAGTCCTTTTCGTGTCGCTAATTTTGTTACGTAGGGGTCGTTACGAGTTCCGTAGAAAATTTTGTATGATAGTTAGATTCTGCATAAATAACAGTGAGTAAATCGTCTTAGAAGTAGAAAAGAATAAAAGTTCCTCAAAATGTGGCGGCCGTCACATCTCATCACATCTTAGAAGACTGTAAGATGTAAAGGTCTCCTCACGGCAAGTAAAAACACGTTTAATTAATTTGATTTTACGACTCACTTGATTAGCCATGGTTACCGACGTTTCATTTCTTTTCCAGCGCCACCATCGGGAGGAAGTTCACTGTCTGTTAATCACAGCAAACTGTGTATTTAGCTTACAGTGCGTACTTAACTTCCGTTCTAATTAGATTAGCGCCAGTTGTTACATGTTGATGATCCTATGATGGGGATTCTATTTATATCTCAATCGAAATGTAGTTTGTTTGCTCGACTTGAGTGTCGTTTTAAGCAGTGACTCCACGCATCACATGTGAGTGGTCCTCACTCTTCCCACCACAGTACGCGTTGATCTCAACAGCATAAATTCCTCAGATTAAAAACATAGAAAAAACATTTTTGTTTTCGCCATAGAAAAAAGCCAGAGGTTTCGGCAGTGCCATCGACTTCCATCTTCAGTGAAACTGTGGTCCTAACGTATACCACATCACGTTAGCGTTACTCGATTTAACAGAAGACGGCAGTTGATGGCACTGCCGAAACGACTGGTTTTGTAATAAACTTTGGACCGCGGCCAAACAGCCCGGGAAGTAATTTTAACCAAAATGACTCCGGTCGTGTAAGCCTCCGTAACACGCAAGAGAAGCATGCTCCAGGTATTGGTAAGAATATCAAGAAAAACTACTTTTAATAACAGGTTTAATTGCATGAACGACTGTAGTTTTCAGTTTTAACTCGGCCGTTTCACATTCGTCTGTCTGTATCTATGTATCTGTGTGTCTCATTATGGTATTCCTCAAGATAAGTTTTGAATGCAAAAATCCACTTTCATAAAACTCGGCACGAATGTCCTTGCTTTTACATCAGTAATCTCTATTGTTTTTGAGATCTACCCCCCCCCCCCCCGAAAATAGGAAAGCGGTAAGCAAAAATACGAGGGGTTAATTTTGAAAAAATCTCAAAAATCCGTATGGGGTTCAAAGTAAAAGAGGCTTTTATAAAAATCTGAATATAGTATTCTTGTTTTCTGCATTATTGTATTTGTTTTTTAGTTTAATTTAGTCTAAACCTAACCATAATGCCTAAATGACAAATAATTTAGTCCTAGAATTTAAGTTTATGTACGTTTCCATAGATATCTCTGAGCCTATATCTAAATATTTTCACAACATACATAGCCGATAACAATACGTAAAACAGAGCGTATAAACATTTTGAAGACGCTCCAGAATTTGTAAGGGGGTGTTGGGTGATTTAATTTTGTCAAATTATTAAAAACACCGAGTTTGTATTGTGAAAGTATTCTTCATAATGTTACGATGGTCTACTCGATCGTCGTAGGTACAGTGGAAACAAAATAAGTACAAGACACCAATTAAGTCACTAATCACACCTTTAATTTTTACAGTTAAACAGTTCGTAATTAACAACACAATCTCTACAACAAATCGAATGAAAATTGTTCACACTCAATAAAATGTCCACTAAAATTAAACACAATTGTATTACAATTATACCGTCCGATTATAAAACACCACTCTTAACTAATAACCACTTGAACGAGCACAGTAATATCGCGACTATAACTCTCGAACCGCACTGTCAATATATCGCACTAATACTGAACTGAGCGTCCCTGAGTAATTGTATTTATAGCCGCCAAAAATCTAGACGATTCCACATACTACGTATTACCTTTAAACTACGACGTAATTGCTTGCGGCCGTGACACAGTGAGAGCGGCCGTGTGAATTCTCGCACCGTCTAGCAAATGCGTTAACAAGCACGTACGCCACACGCTTACATTCTGGATCTCTCTGGAACGTTCGATAAACACGTAGATTGTTCTGTGATGTCGTAACACGACCCCCTCCTTAAGCCTGTTCGTCCCGAACTGGCAAACCGTCTCTGAAGTTGTCCGCCAGGCGATCTAGGTGGACGACCTTGAACTTTCGCTGTCCTTCCTGTTGAATCCGATAAACAACATCGTTGATTCTTTTTTTTTTCACAGTGTAGGGTCCTTCCCAGTTAGACTGAAGCTTAGGTGAGCGACCACGACGGCGCTTTGGATTGAACAACCAGACCTGATCTCCTTCTTGGAAACCCACACTATTGCTGCGAATGTCATACCGGGTTTTCATTTTATCACTGCCAATCTTCAGCCGTCCTCTTACCAAGCGATTCATTTCTCACAGTTGGTTTTCTAATTGCGAGGAATAGTTCTGCGGGTCTTGGTACTGAGTCTCAGGTGATCCGAACATTAAGTCCCCAGGAAGACGAATCTCCCGCCCAAACACACATTTTGCTGGAGTCATGCCGGTTGTGTCGTGTACTGATGATCTATACGCCATGAGTAATAGTGGTATACGTTGGTCCCAGTCTGTTTGGTTCTCGTCAACAACCTTCGAAAGATGCTGCTCAAGTGTCCCATTGAATCTCTCAACCATCCCGTCCGAATGAGGATGCAGAGGCGTTGTCCTGGTCTTTCGAATTCCGAGTAGACGGCATAATTCTTTAAATACTCCTGATTCGAAATGTCTCCCTTGATCAGTATGGATTTCCGTAGGGGCTTCATAACGGCAACAGAAGTTGTGAACTAACTGCTTTGCCACAGTAGTAACCTCCTGATTTGGAATTGCGTAGGCTTCCACCCACTTAGTAAAGTAGTCGCCTACAACCATGATGTACCGGTTTCCATCATCAGTAACTGGGAATGGTCCAGCAATGTCTATGGCAATTCTCTCGAAAGGCAGTCCAATTGTCTGATTTTTCCGCTGCTTCTGGTTTGTGGGCCCTTGCTTACAGCACATATTTCACACGTCCGAACCCATTCCTCTACGTCGTGGCGAAGATGAAGCCAGTAGAATCGCTTCCGTATTTTGTCAAGGGTTTTGTTAACGCCAAGATGGCCTCCAGATGTTCCATCATGCATCTCCTTCAAAACAGACTGCACTTTACTTCGGGAACTATCAACTGCATGACCATATCTCGTCCATCTGCACTTTCCCAAGCCCTTTTCAGCAATCCGTTTTCTAAGGTAAGAGATTCCCATTGTGCCCAGTAGCCCTTCAGCACTTCAGAACCATGGCAGATATCTTGCCAATCCGGGCAGCGACCTTCCTCTTTTGCTGTCAAGATCTGTCCAATGTCTTCATCAGTCATCTGTTCTTGTCGACAGTCTTGTGTTGTCCAGCCGTCAGCCAGGAAATCTACCGCGATGGCTTGAACATGTTCGCTTGAGTTTTGTTCTTCATTTCTGTGGCAATGTCGGCAGTCTTCCGGGCACGGTCTTCGTGATAAGCTATCTGCATTACTATGCAGGCGCCCCCGTCGATGTTGTACCTTGAAGTTGTACCCTTGCAGACGTTCAAGCCACCTTGCCAACTGTCCTTCCGGATTTTTAAATCTTAAGAGCCATGCAAGCGCGGCATGGTCGGTACGTAGTGAAAACTCTCTTCCAAAGAGGTATTTATGGAAGTGCTCCAATGCTCGGATGATTGCCAGCAACTCTCTCCTTGTGACGCAATAATTTCTCTCTGGTTTAGAAAGTGTCTTTCTGTAATACGCTATTACTCGTTCTTCACTGTTTTGAACTTGAGACAAAACTGCTCTTAGACCAGTATTGCTTGCGCCTGTGTCCACAATGTACTTCCCTTCGGAATCTGGGAAAGCGAGAATTGGCTGCGAACATAATGCAATTTTCAAAGTCCTAAATGCTTGATCACACTCCCTCGACCACTGGAAGTTTCGTTTATTTTCTGTTAGCTCATGTAGTGGTTTAGCAATAGTAGCGAAGCCTTTCACAAAACGTCTGTAATATGAGCATAACCCCAGGAAACTCCGAACTTCTTGTTTACTCTTCAGCACTGGCCAGTCTCTTACGGTGTCTACTTTATTAGGATCCATGTTAACACCCGCTGCCGAAACCAGATGGCCCAGATACTGTACTTCCTTCTGGAATAGAGAACACTTCTTCGGGCTCAGCTTCAGTTGGGCACCGTGAATTCTAGTTAGAACCTCCTTAAGGTTTTCCAAATGGTCTTTGAAAGTCTTCCCGATGACTATGACATCGTCTAAATAAACAAGGCAAGTTTTCCATGTCAGGCCTCGGAGTACCAGGTCCATTAATCTTTCAGATGTTGCCGGTGCATTACAGAGTCCAAATGGCATGACGTTAAATTGGAATAAGCCACTTGGGGTCGAGAAAGCGGCCTTTTCCTTGTCTTCTTGATGAAGACCCATTTGCCAATATCCACTCTTCAGGTCCAATGTGGAAAACCACTGTGCTCTGGACAACGTTTCGAGTGTATCGTCAACGGGAGGTAATGGATAGCAGTCTTTCTTTGTAACGTCATTTAACCTCCGGTAGTCTACGCAGAAACGCAATCCACCATCCTTCTTCGCTACCAGCACTACATGAGAAGACCAAGCACTTGACGAAGGTTCGATTAGTCCCTCTGTCAACATGTCCTGTACTAACCGAGAAATTTCCTCTTGTTTAGATAATGAAGGCCTTCGAGGAGGTTGGCGTATCGGTGTTGTGTCCCCGGTATTGATGCGATGTTGCACAAGAGAGGTTCTTCCCAGTGACTGTCCCCGAACTGCAAAACAATCTTTGAATTCATGTAAAAACTGTCTCAGTTATTTTACCTCACCACTTGAGAGGTCGTTAGAAGATCTGTTCAATAATTCTTGCAGTTCCTCTTGTAATTTGGAATTATCCGAAGCACTGAATCTTCGTCGCGTTATTCCGGCTACCCAGGCCACATGAGTCAATTTGCCTAGGAGCGTATTGCTTTGTAAAGTGATAGCTTGATCCAAAATATTCGCCACTCTAATAGGTACATTTCCGTTTTCGTCAGGTTTTACTAAACGTCTGGCAATTAGTATGCCCGGTGTGCTGACTACCTTAGGTTCGAATATAGAGCACTGGTTGCCCCTAGTATCTACCCCAGTTCTAACCATGATGATCTTTTCGGAGTTTGGCGGAACAGTTACGGCCACTTGGTTTACGACATCCATCGATTTTTCTGCTGTCGTCATTGTTGATAGCTTTACCTCTTCGCCTCCGATTCTCAAGACATTGTTCTTGAAGGCGACTATATCCGTATGCGTTCATAACGTCCACACCAAGAATTGCTTCATCCACAATGTCTGCAACAAGTAGGCCTCCTTGATGATTAAACTCAAGTCGACCGAGGCGTAGGTGTATCTCCACTTTTCCAAACACTTTTACAGGCCGTCCAGTAGCTGTTCCCAAGCTGCAAGTGCACCAGATTGGCTTGAGATCTTTCACCACGTCGGGGCGCACAATAGAAACTGTTGCGCCTGTGTCAACTGTAATCGAGGTTGGCCTTTTTTGAACAAACCCGGTAACTACCAAGCTCCCGCTGTTTTTCTGAAGTGTAGAAATTGCGTATTGTCTAGGGGCTTCGTTCCTCCAGTTAGTCAGCACACGCCCCGTTGTACCGACTACTGCTCGTTTCCCTGCTGCTGAAGTCTAACCCGACAATCCCGTTGTAGATGTCCAGGTTTCCCACATCGATAACACTTCGGTCCTCCATCCTTTCTTACTTTATTCTGTGGCGCCGACCGTCGAGTTTCTGTTCCTTGTTCTTCTTCCTCACCGTCTGTGCCGTCGCGATCTTTTAGTGCGCGCACTTAATGACATGTCCAACCAGACGCTAATTTTGCGGCCTCAAATTGCAAAGCATGTTCCAGGGCGTCCGCACTGTTCTGGTGTCTTGCCGTTCGTAACACTTGCTGTAGTTCGTTATCTCGGACACCGGCAGTAAATGTCTGCATCGCAAAACTCGTTCGAAAATCTTCTGCCTCTTCAGGATAGGCCAGTCTAATTAGTCTGTCGATACTTGCTTCAAACTCTTGAAGGCTCTCCCCAGAACGCTGTCGCCTTGCTCTCAACTGGGTGCAGTACACATCTCGCAAATGTTTATCACCATACCGTAATTCTAGAGCTTTTATCAACTCGGCATAGATGTTCTGCCTGTCAGGTGGCACTTTCTGTAGTAATTCTGGCGCAGGTCCTTTTAATGAGAGAACGAGTGAAACTGCCTTGTCTTTCTCCGTCCAATTATTTGCGCATGCAGCAGCTTCGAATTGGCGTAAATACGTCGCCCAGTGCGTGCTTCCATCAAAGGCTGGGGCCTTGACATGAACTGTCCCAACCGCAGGCGAGGTGACCTTCTCTATTCACTTATTTTCTGTGTCTTTCTCTGTCCTTATCATTGGTATAGTCTGTTCACAAAGTTGTTTTGGTTGTAACTTCAGGCACTGCTCGACTTCATTTTTAATCTGCTCTTTTATATTTCTAATCGAGTCTTCTATTTTTGTTGACATAGCTTTTTCCACACTCGTGACTGATTTTTCTACTTCAGCTATTTTATTAGACATCGATTCTTCAACACTCGAGACAGATTTTTCTACTTCAGCTATTTTTAATGTCATTGATTCTTGTACCTCTGATATTTTAGTAACTTGTTTATTAAGCTCACCTCGTAGGAGACTCAATTCTGCGGTACTATGTTCTTGCATCTGTTTCTGCCCCTGTGTTAATGCTTTGATGTCTTCTGTTTCACGTTTACGTCGTTCCTCTGTTTCTTCCCTTTCTTGTTGTCGTTCTTCTTTTTGTCGTCTTTCTGCTTCTTCCGCTTCCTGTCTGCGTCTTTCCTCTGCTTCCAACAGGAGGGTTTTCTGTCTCTCTTCCGCTTTCTCATCTTGTCGTTTTTCTGCCTGTAACAGCAGCGCCTGTAAATTTTCCATCATCTGACTGGCATCCATTGTTTTCCGATTAATTACGAATTACACTCGTCTTGTACAAAGTGTCCACTGTTTCCACTGTTAACCGTTCTATCCCAGTTCTGACACCACTGTTACGACGGTCTACTTGATCGTCGTAGGTACAGTGGAAACAAAATAAGTACAAACCCCCAATTAAGTCACTAATCACACCTTTAATTTTTACAGTTAAACAGTTCGTAATTAACAACACAATCTCTACAACAAATCGAATGAAAATTGTTCACACGCAATAAAATGTCCACTAAAATTAAACACAGTTGTATTACAATTATACCGTCCGATTATAAAACACCACTCTTAACTAATAACCACTTGAACGAGCACAGTAATATCGCGACTATAACTCTCGAACCGCACTGTCAATATATCGCACTAATACTGAACTGAGCGTCCCTGAGTAATTGTATTTATAGCCGCCAAAAATCTAGACGATTCCACATACTACGTATTACCTTTAAACTACGACGTAATTGCTTGCGGCCGTGACACAGTGAGAGCGTCCGTGTGAATTCTCGCACCGTCTAGCAAATGCGTCAACAAGCACGTACGCCACACGCTTACATTCTGGATCTCTCTGGAACGTTCGATAAACACGTAGATTGTTCTGTGATGTCGTAACACGACTCCCTCCTTAAGCCTGTTCGTCCCGAACAGTGATGTCGTAACAATAACTTGATGCCCCACATTGATTTTTACAATTTTCTTTAAAAAATGTTAACTTTCATTTTTGGTCCGTAGTGCACTTACAGCTAAAACATTTGCAGAATAAATATTACCTTCTGATTTCGATGTAAACTCCCTTTGGTTGGATATCCCCCATGTATTTTCACATGTTTTACAAATTTTGTATCCATTTTCTAGGCCTCGCATTACTAAAATTATAAAATTTAAAAATCTGAACACTATATTCAGATTCTGGTTATAAGTCTCTTAAATTTCAACCCCGTTTTGCGCTTTCTTCAAAATTTTGACCCTCACATTGTGACGATTTCATTAATAAAAAATATGGTAATTATTAAATTGGTAATGTGTAGGCTGAGAAATTTTATTTTTTTTATAAAATCGCACATTTAAACTAAATCTTATTGCTATCAAAGAAGAAACATGGAACTACTTTTATGTTGATTGGTAATGTCGCGAGATTACTACTCTCACCCCTAACTATTTTCACGCACTTGAAATGGAGCGGTCAACCCGTAAGCTGCGCACAGCAGTAATGTGGAACGTTAAAAATAGTTTGTTTCCTAAAGTGATTAATCCGTCAGTTAAGACACAGAGGCATTCTTTATACTATTAAACAATGTGTTGCGTTAATATAGTTGAACCGCGATTCATATAAATATGTTGTAAACGAGTAAGAAAGAATAATGAAAATTTAGCGCCGATGACATCTCTACAAAAATCTTAAAATAAAAAACTTATGTAATTAAAACTGTGGTAAGACCATAAAGTGAACTGCAACAAATAAACAATCATGTGAAGTGGATACAGTTGAATGCAACTTTTGTGTTAATCATTCAAATCAACGAGCTATTACTACCCGTTAGCCAAGAGCAGAGAACCAGGACCCACAATGATCTAAAAGACTTCAGGACTACACCATCCCCGGATACGAAGATAACGAGAGATACCTGACCTACATCAAACATGCTGCAACCGAGGACCGAGGACTGGAATAACGAGGAGCTGGAGGATATCCAAAAGGTGACACGGAGGCAAGCCTTCCGTGGTTATGAAATACTAAATATTATATCCAACCAAAGACAATTAAATTAACAACATTAAGACATCTTAAGTACTGACAGTAATTGTATTCTTATTTGTAGTAAAAGAGTAAAAGTTTAAACTGAAAGCTTTATTGTTTTAAAAAGATTAATAAAGTCCATTCTTCAAATGGGACAATTTTAAAGATTGTATATGGCGAGGTGACCATTATTAACGTACTATATTCAATCCCGGATCCGTGGAATTAATTAAATTGATGTACATCTTATTTTGAGGGCCCTTGTAAAAGAATAAAATATAATCATCTTGTAAACTGTAAGCTGTTGAACCATATATGTTGAGAATTTTAAGTAGAGCAATTAATACCAAATGTAATAAAGAGATGTCATCTGTAGTACCGACTAAACTGAGTGCATAAGTCAACAGTCTCCCCCTTCCAGAATCCTTTTATATTATTTGTTTTGGTGTTGTGATTAATTTTCAGCTCGTCACAACGAAGGCAGCCTGTATGATTGGCATTTATAATTAATGCAGGTTCCCTAGGTTATAACACAAGAGAAGATGTTATAACATTTGTACCTATTGCTCTCGTATCTTTTGGGAGGATCGGTTTGAAACAAAAAAATGGAGGTGTCAGAGATAAAAGTAGTAAAAGTAAGGACACGCGTGCCAAGTTTTATGAAAGTCGATTGTTGTAACTACACCCACGAACTTGATTCCCCACATAGTTTTTACAGTTTTCTATAAAAATGTACTTAAAAATTTCCACAATGTCTCAAATATTTTAACTTCCTGACTATTAAGTAAATCGTGCACAACATTATATATAAACCTGTATTAAAATATTTGAAAAGAAACATTAGGTAGCAAAGGATAATTGGAAGTTTGTGTGTGTGTCTGTGTGTGTGTGTGTGTGAGTCCACGTAGGTGGATAGAACTACTACGCAACGACTACGGTATAATGTGGTATTCACAAGGCGTGTGGCTCGGGCGAGTTTTGAGCGTAATATAGCCTGTACAGACGGAATCGCATTACAACGCAAAAGATCCAGTTTTTAGAAGCCACCGTGGGTAGTTTGGGTGACCGACTCTGTAACGTAATTACATATTTTCTCTCCGGTACACTTTGTTCATTGAATATTAATTAATTTCAAAAGGATAAGAAAAAAGAAAGAGAATAATAATCACAACTGGTTGTTATCGATTAGGTACTGAAATGTCGCCAGCGGCTGATCGGCTGGCAGATTTTTGTATAGTGTTCAAAGTAAATTGTTAAACCGCTCGTGTTAAGTCGGAAGCTTTAATTTTTCGTTTTCTCTGACAGCCAACGATAAATTTGTTGTTGTAAAATTAAATATGTAATATATATATATATATATATATATATATATATATATATAACGGCCAACGGGTTTATTCTGAATGAATACTAATGTACACAAAATTTAAAGTGCTGATTACAATCGCTCGGAATCTTGTAACTAAAGCCTAAGATTTTCTAAAAGGACACTCAGCGGTTTTTGAAATCTCTTTCTTAGGAATTTAAAAATCGAGGATGTAAAGAATGCACTGTTGTTTGCCAGAAGAGTTGTATTTGAACGCTTGAAGAAGCACGAAACTGCTGTGTGTACTGAAAGGCATAGAAATACGTATGATTAAATAAAATAATGCAGATTATTTTGTGAACCCAAAGAAAATTCTATAACGTTTACCACTGATCAGAAAGAGTTCAGTTAGCGTAAGATAGAAGTAAATTCTGCATTACAGCCTTTGGTGGGCTTTAGCCTCCTCGACAATATTCCTCCATGCTTCCCTGTTCTCCGCCATCCTTTTCCACCCTCTGATTCCCATGCTAGCAAGATCTTCTGTTACGCCATCCAACCATCTCATCCTTGGTCTGCCTCTACGTCTAGTAGTACATAATCTTCCCTTCAGCATCCTTTTAGGTATTCTTTCCTCATACTTTTTTCCACTTGTCCCAGCCAACGCAACCTCTGTGATTTGATGAATTTCACTATGTCTTTTCCATGTGTGAGAGCCTGTAGTTCATTGTTATTGGGTATTCGCCAACTGCCTTCTTCTCTTACTGGGCCATAAATTTTACGCAATACGTATTTTGCGCTCAAATCCTTTTAAAGCAGTTTTGTCATTCTCTGTCAAAGTCCACACCTCAGATCCACAGTAACAACTGGTCGCACCAGAGAATAATATACTTTAATTATATTAAGTGAATAATAACTTATTATTAACGCATACCTCTTAGATTGTTTTTAAAGATGTTTATATTTGCAAAGTAGGCTCTATTTCCTGCTTGTATCCTTTCTCTTATACTCATTCTAATGTTGTTATCATTTGATACCAAGGCACCTAGATGACTGAGCTCTTGATCTTTGGATGTTGTTATATGACACTTATACGCTTATGACACAAATCGTATTTATTTCGTTATAATATGTATATTTACAATATTCAAGTCACATCTTTCATGAAAGATTTATTATGATAATACATCTTTATTTATTTTCTTAAATTTTATATCCAATAATAGCTTTATACACCAGAATTTTTGTAAATGTCATATATATAAATACTGTAATTAAAGAGACTTTCACTTTTTTTTAGAAGGATGCGTGCGTGAAATACGCTTTGTAACGTATCCCATAAGTAATTTACCTACCGTAAGCAATATATGTTCTTCTGAAAATGGCAGCTACACTGGCTGATAAGGTACGTTATAAACTACCCTCGGATAGAAAAATAATAAAAACAATAACCATGTGTAATTTCATTATTAGCTAATAAACGTAAATATATTAATAACATAGGACAAGAATGTAATCTAAGAATTGCATCATTTAGTACGCTCCCTGAGCTGCAGAAATCTCTCACTATTTGCAGCGAAATACATTTATTGTTAAATACAATCGAATTAATAAATTTGTTTACGCTGCGAGTAATGTGCGATTCTTACCGTTAGGCGAGAAACGCCACGAAGAGTCGTTATCACAGTTTTGCTGCACGTTAAAAAGTAAAAAAATTACGAAAACCCCGACTATTCTACTAGTTACTTCCATATTCCTTAAGGAATGGAAGTATGGTGATGGCAAAAAAAATCGTGTTCGAGATTATTGCAGATTCTGATCCTACTACACTCAAAACATGAAAAAAAGTCGTTTTCCGAAAAGTGTCTGTGTGTGTGTCTGTCTGTGTGTCTGTCTGTGTGTCTGTCTGTGTGTCTGTAGATTTTTTTTTTGGCAAACGATAACTGCCGCAAATTCAAACAGAATCAAATAATTTTTTGCATACAGCCCTGATTTGTAGAGGACTCGCGACCTATTGTTTTTGGTGAAGATCGGTTGAGGGGAAGGGGTAGTTTACCTGCAACATTTTTTATCAAGGGTATTTTTTATGGCAAACGATAACAGCCGCAAATTCAAACAGAATCAAATAATTTTCTGCATACGGTCCTGATTTGTAGAGTACTCAAGACCTATTGTTTTTGGTGAAGATCGGTTGAGGGGAAGGGGTAGTTTACCTGCAACATTTTTTATCAAGCGTATTTTCTATGGCAAACGATAACTGCCACAAATTCAAACAGAATCAAATAATTTTTTGCATACAGCCCTGATTTGTAGAGTACTCGCGACCTATTGTTTTTGGTGAAGATCGGTTGAGGGAAAGGGGTAGTTTACCAGCAACGGTTTTTTTTATCAAGGGAAATTTTTTTTTTTGGCAAACAATAACAGCCGCAAATTCAAACAGAATCAAATAATGTTTCGCATACAGCCCTGAATTGTAGAGTTCTCAAGACCTATTGTTTTTGGTGAAGATCGGTTAAGGGAAAGGGGTAGTTTACCTGCAACATTTTTTTAACAAGGGTATTTTCTATAGCAAACGATAACAGCCGCAAATTCAAACAGAATCAAATAATTTTCTGCATACAGCCCTGATTTGTAGAGTACTCAAGACCTATTGTTTTTGGTGAAGATCGGTTGAGGGGAAGGGGTAGTTTACCAGCAACGGTTTTTTTTTATCAAGGGAAATTTTTTTTTTTTGGCAAACAATAACAGCCGCAAATTCAAACAGAATCAAATAATGTTTCGCATACAGCCCTGAATTGTAGAGTTCTCAAGACCTATTGTTTTTGGTGAAGATCGGTTAAGGGAAAGGGGTAGTTTACCTGCAACATTTTTTTAACAAGGGTATTTTCTATGGCAAAAGATAACAGCCGCAAATTCAAACAGAATCAAATAATTTTCTGCATACAGCCCTGATTTGTAGAGTACTCAAGACCTATTGTTTTTGGTGAAGATCGGTTGAGGGGAAGGGGTAGTTTACCAGCAACGGTTTTTTTTTATCAAGGGAAAATTTTTTTTTTTGGCAAACAATAACAGCCGCAAATTCAAACAGAATCAAATAATTTTCTGCATACAGCCCTGAATTGTAGAGTTCTCAAGACCTATTGTTTTTGGTGAAAATCGGTTAAGGGAAAGGGGTAGTTTACCTGCAACATTTTTTTAACAAGGGTATTTTCTATGGCAAACGATAACAGCCGCAAATTCAAACAGAATCAAATAATTTTCTGCATACAGCCCTGATTTGTAGAGTACTCAAGACCTATTGTTTTTGGTGAAGATCGGTTGAGGGGAAGGGGTAGTTTACCAGCAACGGTTTTTTTTTATCAAGGGAAAATTTTTTTTTTTGGCAAACAATAACAGCCGCAAATTCAAACAGAATCAAATAATTTTCTGCATACAGCCCTGAATTGTAGAGTTCTCAAGACCTATTGTTTTTGGTGAAAATCGGTTAAGGGAAAGGGGTAGTTTACCTGCAACATTTTTTTAACAAGGGTATTTTCTATGGCAAACGATAACAGCCGCAAATTCAAACAGAATCAAATAATTTTCTGCATACAGCCCTGATTTGTAGAGTACTCAAGACCTATTGTTTTTGGTGAAGATCGGTTGAGGGGAAGGGGTAGTTTACCAGCAACGGTTTTTTTTTATCAAGGGAAAATTTTTTTTTTTGGCAAACAATAACAGCCGCAAATTCAAACAGAATCAAATAATTTTCTGCATACAGCCCTGAATTGTAGAGTTCTCAAGACCTATTGTTTTTGGTGAAAATCGGTTAAGGGAAAGGGGTAGTTTACCTGCAACATTTTTTTAACAAGGGTATTTTCTATGGCAAACGATAACAGCCGCAAATTCAAACAGAATCAAATAATTTTCTGCATACAGCCCTGATTTGTAGAGTACTCAAGACCTATTGTTTTTGGTGAAGATCGGTTGAGGGGAAGGGGTAGTTTACCAGCAACGGTTTTTTTTTATCAAGGGAAAATTTTTTTTTTTGGCAAACAATAACAGCCGCAAATTCAAACAGAATCAAATAATTTTCTGCATACAGCCCTGAATTGTAGAGTTCTCAAGACCTATTGTTTTTGGTGAAAATCGGTTAAGGGAAAGGGGTAGTTTACCTGCAACATTTTTTTAACAAGGGTATTTTCTATGGCAAACGATAACAGCCGCAAATTCAAACAGAATCAAATAATTTTCTGCATACAGCCCTGATTTGTAGAGTACTCAAGACCTATTGTTTTTGGTGAAGATCGGTTGAGGGGAAGGGGTAGTTTACCTGCAACGTTTTTTATCAAGCGTATTTTCTATGGCAAACGATAACTGCCGCAAATTCAAACAGAATCAAATAATTTTTTGCATACATCAGTGAATTGTAGAGGACTCAAGGCCTTTAGATTTTGGTGAAGATCGGTTAAGGGGAAGGGGTAGTTTACCAGCAACCTTTTACGTTTTAACAAGAGTAAAGTACTTGAAAATTCATTTAAACTTTTTCAAACAATGGTAATTGTTGAAAATAAAATAATTTTGTTGCCAGGCAATCTGAAAATTTCAGATTTTGTACCACAAAATCTGAAAAGATTATACGATAGTTTATGAAATGGTTAATAATACGTCAGTGGAAGGTGTAATGAGAAATGAGCAGAAATGGAAACCTGGGGAATGTTAACTGTTCTGTAGATACAATTTTGTCAGAATGTTTGGAAATGATCAACATTGAAGAAAAAGTAAGCATATTAAGAAACATATGTAAGTACTTATTATAAAAAAATAATGTTTGTTTTTTGATAAAGTCATTTTGATTATAAAATATAAATATTTACAACAAGAAAAGAATTTTCAGTTTTCAAAATTTAAATATATTTTTATAAAACAATGGGTTCTTCATTGAGGTGGGGACCATGTCACTCACTAAATCTCAAGCCTCCTCTCCCATTTTGCAGAAAAAGAGGACCCTGTCAAGGCTGATACTTTGACGACAGTGACAGGGCTTTCCACCAAATTCAGCAGAGTGACAGGTAGGCCCAACTCTGATTGGCTCCTCAGATTTCCCCAGCGTTAGTAGGTTCTATGAAAATATTTTATTTCAAAAATGATTTTAAATATAAATCTTAGATATGTTTTATAAATCTCATGTTTTATGTTTTAACATGGGTAATTTTTTATATGACGAACCATAACTGCCGTAAATTCAAACAGAATCAAATAATTTTTTACATATGTGCCTGAGCTATAGAGAACTCAATGTCTGTTCATTTTGGTGAAGATCGGTTACGGGGAAAGGGCAGTTTACCTGAAACATTTTTTGTTGTAACATGAGTAAAGTACTTAATTTTGATAAAGTATCCTGATAAGATCTTAATAATCCACTGTAGAAACGTAGATGAAATATCTATAAATGAAGAGGCTAGTTGAACGGGCTGGGGGTAATTTTCTATAAATCAAAATTATAGTTGAAGGGGGAGGGGATAATATTTTTTATATGTGTACTACGTTATTGGCAAGAAAGAAGTATTTTTTTGTTAAAATTCCTTCCCTGGCTGTTTGGCTGAAAATGATTTTAAATATAAATCTTAGAATATGGAAGTCATGTATGGTTCTCCATACCGATATTTTTACTTCCATATCCCTTAAGGAATGGAAGTATGGTGATGGCAAAAAAAATCGTGTTCGAGATTATTGCAGATTCTGATTCTACTACGCTCAAAACATGAAAAAAGTCGTTTTCCGAAAAGTGTGTGTGTGTGTGTGTGTGTGTGTGTGTGTGTGTGTGTGTGTGTGTGTGTGTGTGTGTGTGTGTGTGTCTGTAGATTTTTTTTCTATGGCAAACGATAACTGCCGCAAATTCAAACAGAATCAAATAATTTTTTGCATACAGCCCTAATTTGTAGAGTACTCGCGACCTGTTGTTTTTGGTGAAGATCGGTTGAGGGAAAGGGGTAGTTTACCTGCAACGGTTTTTTTTTATCAAGGGAAATCTTTTTACTTCCATATTTCCTTAAGGAATGGAAGTATGGTGATGGCAAAAAAAATCGTGTTCGAGATTATTGCAGATTCTGATTCTACTACACTCAAAACATGAAAAAAAGTCGTTTTCCGAAAAGTGTCTGTGTGTCTGTCTGTGTGTCTGTAGATTTTTTTTCTATGGCAAACGATAACTGCCGCAAATTCAAACATAATCAAATAATGTTTCGTATACAGCCCTGAATTGTAGAGTTCTCAAGACCTTTAGTTTTTGGTGAAGATCGGTTAAGGGAAAGGGGTAGTTTACTTGTAACGTTTTATGTTTTAACAAGGGTATTTCCTATGGCAAACGATAACAGCCGCAAATTCAAACAGAATCAAAAGATTATTTGCATACTGCCCTAAATTGTAGAGTACTCGAGACCTATTGTTTTTGGTGAAGATCGGTTAAGGGAAAGGGGTAGTTTACTTGTAACGTTTTATGTTTTAACAAGGGTATTTCCTATGGCAAACGATAACAGCCGCAAATTCAAACAGAATCAAAAGATTATTTGCATACAGCCCTAAATTGCAGAGTTCTAAAGACCTATTGTTTTTGGTGAAGATCGGTTAAGGGAAAGGGGTAGTTTACCTACAACGTTTTTTTAACAAGGGTATTTTCTATGGCAAACGATAACAGCCGCAAATTCAAACAGAATCAAATAATTTTCTGCATACAGCCCTGATTTGTAGAGTACTCAAGACCTACTGTTTTTGGTGAAGATCGGTTGAGGGGAAGGGGTAGTTTACCTGCAACGTTTTTTATCAAGCGTATTTTCTATGGCAAACGATAACTGCCGCAAATTCAAACAGAATCAAATAATTTTTTGCATGCAGTCCTGATTTGTAGAGTACTCGCGACCTATTGTTTTTGGTGAAAATCGGTTGAGGGGAAGGGGTAGTTTACCTGCAACGGTTTTTTTTATCAAGGGAAATTTTTTTTTTTGGCAAACGATAACAGCCGCAAATTCAAACAGACTTAAATAATGTTTCGTATACAGCCCTGAATTGTAGAGTTTTCAAGACCTATTGTTTTTGGTGAAGATCGGTTAAGGGAAAGGGGTAGTTTACCTGTAACGTTTTATGTTTTAACAAGGGTATTTCCTATGGCAAACGATAACAGCCGCAAATTCAAACAGAATCAAACGATTATTTGCATACAGCCCTAAATTGTAGAGTTCTCAAGACCTATTGTTTTTGGTGAAGATCGGTTGAGGGAAAGGGGTAGTTTACCTGTAACGTTTTATGTTTTAACAAGGGTATTTCTTATGGCAAACGATAACAGCCGCAAATTCAAACAGAATCAAATAATGTTTTGCATACAGCCCTGATTTGTAGAGTACTCAAGACCTATTGTTTTTGGTGAAGATCGGTTAAGGGGAAGGGGTAGTTTACCTGCACCGGTTTTTTATCAAGCGTATTTTCTATGGCAAACGATAACAGCCGCAAATTCAAACAGAATCAAATAATTTTTTGCATACGTCCTTGAATTGTAAAGGTCTCAAGGACTTTCGATTTTGGTGAAGATCGGTTAAGGGGAAGGGGTAGTTTACCTGCAACCTTTTACGTTTTAACAAGAGTAAAGTACTTGCAAATTTATTTAAACTTTTTGAAACAATGGTAATTGTTAAAAATAAAATAATTTTGTTGCCAGGCAATAAAATTAAAATTTTTTAATTTTAATGTAATATAATATTTTTCATTTAATACGGCAATAAAAAGGCAGGTAAGACACAAACACACAATTCACGTTATTTCTGGCCTCACTCATGTTTATTTTCTTACGTTTGCACGCTTTTTAAATGGAAAGTGCCGAAACCCACACCAACATAACGCGTGCAAGCCGAAAAAATGGACATCAATTTGCTTACTGGCGAAGCTAGTAGTTAATGAATGGGTAGGCAAAATCTTATCTTAAATTTTTTTTAAGGAATCACTAAAAGGACGGTGGGTCAAATCGGACGCTGAGGTAGAGTTTGCTGTAACCGAATGGTTCCACAAACAGCCGTAAGAATTTTACTAGCAGGGAATCTACAGGTTAGCGCAACAGTGGAACTCATGTCTTAATGTTATTGGAGACTTCTTTTAAAATCGTTGAATAAAAAATGCTTTACAGCTCTATACGTGTGTCTATTGAACAATCCTTGTGTTAGTCATACACAATAATACAACTGATTGAACTTAAAATTTTTAAACTTGGTTAGTTTCTATATATATGTTTAATGTTACAAATAATTCAAATAACAATCTTGATCATCTGTTAGTTCAGCGGAATAACAGTGACACTTTTAATAACCGCATAAAATAAACACTTAGAAACAACACAGGCGCTTTAACTTAACTGTTTGGACCACAGAAGTGAGGCATGCCTCAACGCTCTATGTGTACAGCGCGGGACAATCCCCCCTCCCTACACTTCCCTATCACACCTCTACATTGCTTACATACGATGATACAAAAAACGCTGAGGCAAGTTCAGGTTGCCTCATTCGCTTTAAACGAACTATGCCGAATCTCACCTGTCACCATCTAGCGGTCGCTCAATAAAGCACGTTTCGGTTTAATAAATTTGACAGTCACAGTAACAATGTATAATCTTTACGTTATGTAGTTCATACGTATTTATAATTTTTATTCTACAGAATTTGTTAGGGTAGGCATTGCCTCAATTGCCTCCATGTAACTTCGCCACTGATATATATGTGTACAACGTTATCGGCAACAAAGAAGTAGTTTTTGTTAAAATTCCTTCCCGGGATATTTGGCCGTAGTCCAATGTTTTCTACAAAACCAGACATTTCGGCAATGCCATCGACTTCCATCATCAGTGAAAATCGAGTGCGATAACGTGAGGTGGTATACGTTAGTGACCACAGTACTGTGGTTAAGGCTGAAGCAGTAAGTAGAAAGAAGTAGTTTCTATGGTAATATTTCATTTCGAAAATGATTTTAAATATAAATCTTAGAATATGGAAGTCATGTATGGTTCTCCATACCGATATTTTTTTTTGGCAAACGATAACAGCCACAAATTCAAACAGAATTAAATAATGTTTCGTATACAGCCCTGAATTGTAGAGTTCTCAAGATCTATTTTTTTGGTGAAGATCGGTTAAGGGAAAGGGGTAGTTTACCTGTAACGTTTTATGTTTTAACAAGGGTATTTCCTATGGCAAACGATAACAGCCGCAAATTCAAACAGAATCAAAAGATTATTTGCATACAGCCCTAAATTGTAGAGTTCTCAAGACCTATTGTTTTTGGTGAAGATCGGTTAAGGGAGAGGGGTAGTTTACCTGCAACGTTTTTTTAACAAGGGTATTTTCTATGGCAAACGATAACAGCCGCAAATTCAAACAGAATCAAATAATGTTTTGCATACAGCCCTGATTTGTAGAGTACTCAAGACCTATTGTCTTTGGTGAAGATCGGTTAAGGGGAAGGGGTAGTTTACCTGCAACGTTTTTTTATCAAGCGTATTTTCTATGGCAAACGATAACTGCCGCAAATTCAAACAGAATCAAATAATTGTTTGCATACGTCCCTGAATTGTAGAGGTCTCAAGGACTTTCGATTTTGGTGAAGATCGGTTAAGGGGAAGGGTAGTTTACCTGCAACCTTTTACGTTTTAACAAGAGTAAAGTACTTGAAAATTTATTTAAACTTTTTCAAACAATGGTAATTGTTAAAAATAAAATAATTTTGTTGCCAGGCAATAAAATTAAAATTTTTTCATTTTAATGTAAATCATGTATAAGAGAAAATATATCGCGCTTGGCAGGCGATATTAAGATTTAAATATAAATCTTAGAATATGGAAGTCATGTATGGTTCTCCATACCGATATTTCTTTTTAGTAAGATAACAATTGTAATACAGACAATAGTTATAATTTTTTTTTATTTCTACAAATACAATAAACACTAAAAGTTCAGAAAACTGGTATGCTTTTCTTTTTGTTAAATTTATAACTAAATAACCTTAACGCATAAATGACAAATTATTTAGTCTTAGCTAACGATTTTATGTATGTTTTCATATATATCTCTACCTATATCTAATACTTTTCACTAATACACGTGACTGATAACAAGCTTACAAATATTTTAAAGGCGACTCAAAAGCGGTGTTGACAGATATTAATTTTGTCAAATTATTAAAGATACCGAGTTCATGTTTTGATTAAAATTCTTCATGATCTGATGCCGCACATAGATGTTTACAATTTTTTTACTTCCATGTTCCTTAAGGAAATGGAAGTATGGTGATGGCAAAAAAAATCGTGTTCGAGATTATTGCAGAATATGATTGTACTACACTCAAAACATGAAAAAAAGTAATTTTTCGAAAAGTGTCTGTGTGTGTGTCTGTGTGTCTGTCTGTGTGTCTGTCTGTCTGTCTGTGTGTCTGTCTGTAGATTTTTTTCTATGGCAAACGATAACAGCCGCAAATTCAAACAGAATCAAATAATTTTTTGCATACAGCCCTGATTTGTAGAGTACTCGCGACCTATTGTTTTTGGTGAAGATCGATTGAGGGAAAGGGGTAGTTTACCTGCAACGGTTTTTTTTTATCAAGGGTAATTTTGTTTGTTTGGCAAACGATAACAGCCGCAAATTCAAACAGAATAAAATAATGTTTCGCATACAGCCCTGAATTGTAGGGTTCTTAAGATCTGTTGATTTTTGTAAAGATCGGTTAAGGGAAAGTGGTAGTTTACCGGCAACGTTTTATGTTTTAACAAGGGTATTTTATATGGCAAACGATAACAGCCGCAAATTCAAACAGAATCAAATGACGTTTTGCATACAGCCCTGTATTGTAGAGTTCTCAATACCTATTGGTGTTGGTGAAGATCGGTTAAGGGAAAGGGGTAGTTTACCGGCAACGTTTTATGT
Organism: Magicicada septendecula; assembly: GCA_034769895.1. Classification (NCBI taxonomy): domain Eukaryota; kingdom Metazoa; phylum Arthropoda; class Insecta; order Hemiptera; family Cicadidae; genus Magicicada; species Magicicada septendecula. Next base: position 100,346,958 of record CM068374.1, on the reverse strand, counting down.
TTTAAAAGGGTATTTTCTATGGCAAACGATAAAAGCCGCAAATTCAAACAGAATCAAATACGTTTTTGCATACAGCCCTGTTAAAGACCTATTTTTTTTGGTGAAGATCGGTTAAGGGGAAGGGGTAGTTTACCAGACACGTTTTTTGTCTTATCAAGGGTATTTTATATGGCAAACGATAACAGCCGCAAATTCAAACAGAATCATATAATATTTTACATACAGCCCTGAAATGTAGAGTTCTCAAGACCTGTTGGTGTTGGTGAAGATCGGTTAAGGGAAAGGGGTAGTTTACCAGCAACATTTTATGTTTTAACAAGGGTAATTTTTTATATGACGAACGATAACTGCCGTAAATTCAAACAGAATCAACTAGGTTTTTGCATACCTATTTGAACTAAAGAGAACTCAAGGTCTGTTGATTTTGTTGAAGATCGGTTAAGGGAAGGGGTAGTTTATCAGCAACGTTTTATGTTTTAAAAAGGGTAATTTTTTTTATGACGAACGATAACTGCCGACAATTCAATTAGAATCAAATAATTTTTTGCACTCTTTCCTGAGTTGCAGAGAGCTCAAGGTCTATTGATTTTGGTGAAGATCGGTTAAGGAAAAGGGGTAGTTTACCTGCAACATTTTATGTTGTAACAAGAGAAATGTTTCCATGACGAACGATAACTGCCGCACATTCAAACAGAATCAAATATTTTTTTGCATGCTTCCCTGAATTGTAGAGGACGGAAGGTCTGTTGTTTTGGAGAAGATCGGTTAAGAGAAAGGGGTAGTTTACCTGAAACATTTTATGATTTAACAAGAGTAAAGTACTTAATTTTTATAAATAAAGTATCCTGATAAGAAGCTCATAGTAATCCACTGTAGAAACGTAGATGAAATATCTATAAATGAAGAGGTTAGGTGAACGGGGTGGGGGTAATTTTCTATTATTAAAAATTATAGTTGAAGGTGGAGGGCAGAATTTATTATATGTGTACTACGTTATCGGCAACAAAGAAGTAGTTTTTTGTTAAAATTGCTTCCCGGGCTCTTTAGCCGTAGTCCAATGTTTTCTGCAAAACCAGACTTTTCGGCAGTGCCATCGACTGCCATCATCGGTGAAAATCGAGTGCGAAAACGTGAGGTGGTATACGTTAGTGACGACAGTACTGTGGTTAATGCTGAAGCAATAAGTAGAAAGAAGTAGTTTCTATGGAAATATTTCATTTCGAATATGATTTTAAATATAAATCTTAGAACATGGAAGTCATGTATGGTTCTCCATACCGATATTTCATTTATTTTGACTTCCAGTCTATTGGTAAAGCTGTCACGGCCGGAGTGAAGTTGGAAACTACTCGACTGTTTGGCCGGGGTCAGTTCCTTGCAAGTTGATTAATATTTTTCTAAACGTTTCAGCTACCTACCGGAGGCCTTCTTTTGTAGCCCCACGTTCAACAGAAGTTAGCCCCACATATAACCTCTGGCTTATACCTCTGCTTGACGCGTTTCCACTGAAGAAGGCCACCGGTAGGTAGCCGAAACGTTTAGAAAAATATGAATCATGTTGTAAACAGCCGACCACGGCCCGACAGCCCCTAATTTCCAATTTTAATAATGTTGACTTCTATTTCTGCCCTGTTATGCCGCTAAAGTTAAAAAATTTGAATTGTAAATGTGCCTGTAGTATTACATTCGTTTTAAAATTTCCTTTAGAATAATGCCCGGGTCTGATTTTTTTCAAAGTTTTTTCAAAATTGTCATCCTTCTTTTGGGATCTGGTGTCATAAAATTATGGAATTTCAAAAACTGACCACTATGTTCAGATCTGGTTAGAATTCTGTTTAATTTTATAAGACCTTACATTTGCAATTTTTTCAAAATTTAACCCTCATTTTTGTCCCCTGCTCGCCTACTTTTAGGACGATCGCTGTCAGAAAAAATAGTTCTTCATGCGATAAAGGTCCTGTGGATGGTGATAGGAATGCCAAGTTTTATAATCGGACGATGCGTTCATAAGTTATCGTAAGACATACCGCAGACAGACAGACAGACAGGCAGAGAAATGGCGAACGGTCGAGTTAAAACTGAAACTCAGCTCAGCTGGTTCAGCAATTTTATTTATTGATCTTAATTTAAAATACCAATATTACGAGTGAAAGGATAATACAGTATTATGCAGGCGGAAAATTTATTACTAAATAAACATTTGAAATCTATATTATTAATACTAATAAGTGGTAGTAATAGTAACAATAATAAAATGTTTCTAGTAGCTGTAGGCTATAAAGTGCGGTTGTTAATATCCCCTAATGTTACGTGACGGATATTGCTTACCGTGTAGCCTATACGGAACCCGATTTTAACGTGCACGATTGTAAAGGCCAACCACAAATAAGCTCAGCGTCTTGGGCTGGAGACCCAACTCATCTTTCAATGCTCTTGACAAGTTTGTATTACTCAGATTGCTTCAGACACGTACGTTGGTTATTCGTGATACCGGTGAAAGTGCAAGAAAATTGTTTTATAGGTTTTACAGGCGATTCCATGAACACTCATTATCACACACCTCGCGGATCCCCATGATGGGTTTCTGCCCAGCCTGTGTTGAGCGGCAAAGCTAGTGCTGACTGGTTGTTATAAAATCCGTGCTGTCTATCTTTTATGATGGCAGACGCTGTTTGCAACCCCAGCGTCGGCAATCCGCACCCTTACGGATGTGCCTGGCTGATGCCAGACAGGACTCAAAGAAACTCGGTAAAGTGGGAACCACAAAGTGAGACTACGCTACACCGGATTAATGGCGGAAAATGGGAAAATCCAAACAAAATAATCAACCCGCATATGATCTGGCAGATGGTTTTGTGAATAATACACCATATACCTGATAATATCCACCATGATATCGTATTTAGCAAACTAAAGTGGGAGACATTCGCATTCCTCTTGGTGATCTGATTTAAGGGATGTAGGGACAGTTTAAGGAAACCGATCGAAATTTTTACTGATTGAGAATCGCGATGTTACTGGAACCAACGTTTTATTGAAAGCCTTACCGGATGTGCCAATGTAGTAGGAGCCATTTGAAATCATAATCATCCATATGGTTACGCGTGTCCTCTGCGTCACGCTTAAACAGGGCCAGGGGGGAGGGTTTGTTCTGTGCCTCCTGTTCTTTTCTATTAGACGTTGTATGGTGATTTGATTTCGCTTTCTTGAACAATCTTCTTCTCTTCCGATCACTTAACTTCTAAACTTTATGAATTCTGCTGTTGAACAGCGTAATTCTTTTATGCGTCCTGTAATGAATTTAACTTTCTGTGAGCTAAACTCTACGATAAACAAGACACGTTTATTTTATTACGTCACCGAAAGCTTATGACATTCAAAAGAAGATTTCACAACGAGGAGGAGTAATTGGATTCCAATATTGCTGGCCCCACCTTTGGAACCGAGCTTCCAGTCCCCCCAGAATATGTTTTATTTCTTTTTAATATTTTTGCTTATAATATTCTTACGACGGTCTCACTGATCGTCGTATGGTCCAGTGGAAACAAAATACGGACACCAATGACGTCACTAATTACCAGCTTTAATTAATCACAAATAACAGTTTGTAATCAACAAGTTATTCAACAAGAGTTATTCAAGTTAAATTTGTCCACACGCAATAATAATGTCAAGTAATAGAGTTCCACACTAACTATAACACAATCAACATTTTTCAGTAAGCCTCAACGATGACTCGATCCGCACTAAAGAAATCGCTCTATGTAACTAACTGACAAAGTCAGGCGCTCTTGCTTTTATAGGTCGTCCAGGGTTCCAGAATAACTTTCCGTCCTTACTGCGGCGTACCCGTTTAATGTATTTCAAGTGTTTCAAGTACTCGCCATAACACTCTGGAAAGGGTACTTGAGTGCTACGTCAGTGGACAGCCTTGACACAGACGAGGCACTCCGGCCTAATCGAGAAGCGTGTTGAACGACACTACCGCCTTTTCGAGAGCGTTACGTAAAAGTTGTTACAATATTTTCAAGTTAATACCGTTTTTATTATGTGTAACTGAAAATTATGTTCTTTACGTTCAACAATTAATGTTATTTCCACCCACCTATTACGTGGTCCTTCATATTATATGTTTTACGTTTAATTATAATTGTATTCCCACCTGCTAAAATGCCCTCCATAGGATTTTGGTGATGTGGTGCAACCGGCGGGGACAAGTACAGTGAAGCATCACCTTGGAGAGTGTGAATCGCAGTAAAGTGTCTAAATCAAAGATAATAAAACTATTTCAAACTTCTCTTATTTCACGAATAAAACATGGATAGGATACATGAGTAGTGACTTTCCACTTCATGCACTGCATTAACCCACGATTGTCTGACTGTCCTCCAAAACAGCTGACAACGTGCTGGGGGTGCTTTAGATTCTTCTTCTAACAGCCTACTACTGCAGCCCAGCTACACTTCCCTAGGCTCGTCCACGATACTTTGTCCATCGCCAAACGTCTCCACGCTGATGCCGCCTTTCGTGTTATGTCGTGTGTCTATCGCCGCTGCATTCGTACTACCTTCGCGATCCACCAGCGACTGTCACACTTTGTGACCTGTAACGATTACCAATTAAGTGAAGGGGCGTATTTACGCAACGGGACCGAAGAGGATCGAAAAAGTTGACGAATTTTGTTAAGCTCTTAATATTTAGGCTGTATCATTTTTTTTCCAGTTGTGTACGCTAATATAGTAGCACCTTTTTTTTTTAAATATTGAAACATGTTTACTACACAGCATTAGTGTATACATTTGAAATATGAAATTCAAATATAGGAAAATCAATTCAGTCAACAGATATCGTGTAAACAGTGTTTCAATAACGCGTATTTCTAGTGTGTTATTACCGTTTACTTTAATGGGACTGGTTTGAGCCCCATAAAGCTGATTAGTTTTAACTTGTTTTTTCTTTTGCATGAAGCCAATCCGACCCTGGACCCCCCAAAGGCCAAATCGTAGATACGCCACTGCTGAAATGCTACTCTTTTTTTTGTTCCGGCCCAATTATTGAGTTTCCGATCACGGACAAAAATATTTCGTTTCATAACTCATAATTTTTATAATGATGTAAAATCATCGTTTTTTATAATTGTCCGTCTAATTGAAGACTAATCATTCGATAACACAAACTATCTGCTAAAATTTAACTGTTCTGTCGTTGTAACCAATAACAGGCAAGAGAGCAATGTAGGCCTAATTGGTTTAGTAATTCTGAGACTACAATCGTTGTATTGCGTGTTGTGCCTTTCTTCCTGCCGCTAACTGAAATTTCACAATATCGGAGAGGAGTACGTTAATTATAATAAAATTTAGCAGAACCGACGGCGCTGGTTACATCAAACAACCGAAACACACACACACACAACCGCGCGTGCTTGTAGGTTGTGCTGAACTTGTATTTCTTATTAAACCGTCCGTCCCTTACCTGGCTTTTGTTGGAAAGCAGTCCTGCATGCAGTTCGTCAACCCCTTACGGTCATGTAGACTTCCCGACGTCTGTTCTCATTATAGGGTTGTTTGCATTAATTCCAACACCCTCTACTCAAGCGGCCCCCAAGGCAATGGCACAGTACAAAATATATATTTTACGAATAGGTTTTTGTAAGAGAAAAAAAAGGCGTGCAGCGTTAGCTTTCTTTATTTCCGTTTAAATTTTACAGTTGTTTCAGTCGTGGGAGGAAGAGGCTAGACAAGTTTGGCGAAAACATCTCCGTCTGCCTATTACCAAGCGATTTTTGTCTGCTGTAAACTTTTAAGATATCTCATTGTAATTGCTCTTTTTCCATACAACTGCAAACATACTGCTTGGTTAAATTAAAAACAGCATAATGTAGGCAGTGAGAGTTAAATTACATTTCTGCAGAAGGGTATATTAAAATTGTGAAAATGTGGAAATTGTGATTTTTTTATGTTTCCCTACACTACCGAACGTTGGTGCATGTAGTTTTGTGAATTCAACTACGGACTGTATCAACCCAATCTGTCTAGTTTTAGAAAGCTACAGGACCTACAGCTAAAAATCAGTGTAAGACGTCTTTAATGAGATCTTCTTTCCTTGCCTTTCTGTGCCTTTGCTTTTTTCTTATCCACGTTGTCTTCACTTAGGGCGGTTGTTTCCAGATTAGTTAAAAGCTTCGTTTATTCTAATGCTACCTAATTTATCTGCCGGAGCATTTCTTATTCTGCGATGTCAAAATTAGTTTCACTTTCCAACTGTCAGAACGATTAATCTTAGTGGAAAAGGAAAGAGAGGTCCAGTATGTCAGGTTCTTACAAAGAGATTTAGCCGTTATCATAATTGAAATGTTATCAACATATGTTAAAAGTTTAATGAAGAAAGAATGTACCATTTCCCTCTATATTCAATTGCTGTTAACAATAGCAACTGCGGTGACAGGGCAGCTGAAGTCTGTGCTTTAGAATGAACCAAAAAGATGCTTTACTCTTGTATCTTAGAAAGTTCAGACACCTTTGACTCTGAAACGTAGGAGATCAATCAGAGACTTTCCCGAAGGCTCCAAGCAGTGTAAATAGACTTCTGGAAAAGGTTTTGTGGAGCGTCCAGTTTCCAGTGTATTAGAAATAAATACAGTGGAACTTTCTTATAATGAGATTCAAGGGACCGGACAAATATACTCGTTAAAACCTGATGCTCGCTACATCCGAGTTGTCGACTAGCAAGTCCAAATTTTTGTACCGTGTTATCGAACAACAACAACAAAAAGTCTACTATATAAGAGGCTTTGCACAATACAATTTTGACATGTTTTACATTCTACGCTTAAAAGTGAAACTTAGACTTTAAACATTTTTTAGACGCTAACATTCTTTGCTAAATATTGGCGTATAGTGCATTCGCGAAATATATAGTAAAAGTAACTGTGTAGTAAAAATTTACCAAACGTCAGCCGGCTATTTGGCAAAAAATGCAAAACTTTCAATGCCACATGTACAATATTTATTTTTAAATTAAAGAAAATTCACTCTAATTTGTTTGTCTTTTTGTTCTTCGTTCTCAATGGAATCGTCAAAATTATATTTCACACGCAGAAATTAATTAACCTTAAAAGAGTCGTCTATTTTTGTTTGTTTAGTAATTTTGTATCTTTGTATATAAGTTTTGTAATTTATTTAAATATTCTATGAATTCATCATTTACATAATTAGTTTCATTAAATTGAATTAATGATTTTAAATGAGTGTTTAAAACGCTGTATTGTAACAAACGTTTTTAGATCTTATACCATGAACACGCCTGCGACAAAATTCTCGTTATAACCAAGTCTCTAATGCGTTCCTACTCGTTAAAAGCGACTTTAATTATCATTAATAAGATACAAAACCAAACAAATCTCGTACAAAGCTCGTTACATCCGAGTTCTCGTTATAAGCGAACTTGTTATTCGCGAGATCCAATGTATTTTGTTAAATACGTACGAATTGTTAGCTGAATCAGACAGAAAGAAACTCGTAAATGAATACAGACGTGCTTGATTGAGACACATGGTGTGGCCTGTATGGTGTGGCCATGTGGAACGCATACATGATGATCGTTGGCCCAAACTTTTTTAAAACTGAGTTCCACGTAGACGACATAAACGGTGTGGACCCAGGAGATCATGGAAAGAAGCCTTACACTATGAGGTGGAGAAAAGAGGGTTCCAACTTTATGACTGGAACAAGAGAAGTCCCTCGTGAGCACGACAGCAGCTGTACAAGCGTCTTCGTAAATTTCAGATTAGTATATTTTCTAAATCTTTATGCACAGTTAGTCCCATCCGAAAACATAGAAAATCTGATGCGCTACGTAGGTAGTTGGTCTGACAATGATGTAGGGTGCAGTGATCCAGTGATCCAGTACGAAACGTGTGTGCAGCAACTCGAACTACCAAGAAGTGTTCGAAACAGAAAATGTATCGAACTTACTAGAGAACCGTGTTAATTAGCCTCAGTCGAAACAGATTTTTGTTCATTTAATCAGTAAACATAATCTCATAGTCATGTCAGTACAGGATCCGCCTTATTATAAAATTCTTTTCTATAGTTAATTAAAATTTATTGGTATCGGTATTTGATTAACGTTGACCTTAGAGTCGACCTCTGAAGAAATTCTTTAACACGATCTAGCTAGCTTTCTTCAACACGTTTTAAAGTGCTTTCTGCAGTATGAAGAGGTCTTTTTGTGAACAAATGAGGGAGCTGAACTATCGAAAGCAATTTATAATAACATAGGTACACTATTTGAGCGATATAGTGTAGATTATATACTATAAATACTATACAAAGTTGAAACGATAGGTCGAACCTCATCAAAAGCAACTATCCGCTTGTTAAGAATAATTGTGCTGCAAGAAGTCGTTGTCTGGGAGCTGTTGCGGTAATCTACCGACAGATCGGGGTGGACGCGCGTGCGCTGTTACTTCGATCAATCAGCTGTTCAGAGTCTATAATCAGCCGGCCTAGGTTTGACTTGGAAATTGAGTTCAGCTTTAACATGGTCTCCCTAAGGCCAGTTACGCCCTAGCGCTGTGAATCTTCTTGTCCTTCTTCAATCTTACATGCCCACACCCGCTCTGGTGGCCGTGTTTTATAAACTATTAGAATTTTTTTATTGGAAAAAATATAAATTGTTTCAAAAAATGTTTCTCGTGTAAACGTGAATCCGGTTTTAATGGTTCCACGTTTCGAAAGCTGTCGCTTACGTATGATTTATGGTTTTTCGTGTTATTCTTTGTTTCTAAGTTGAAATTTAAAGTGTATATTAACGTTTGAAAAATCGGTTTTCGCATTAATAACGCTTCTCTGTCATTTGTCATTGCTGGTAGTGGCCTCTCCTCTTAACACCTACCGCGCACCAGTTTCATGATGCCGTCTGACGAAAGTGGTTCGTGAAAGGTACCGTACGTAACCCAGTCACGAACCGGTGAAATCTCATCTTTACAAACAGACAAACAGACGCTCTTAACTATACTGCAACACACTGCATACATGATTTTGAAATTATAAACGTATGTGTGTATGTGTGGGGGAGATCGGAATCGTTTCGTGTCAGTTCTGAAATCGAAACCCGTGACCTTTTTAATTCTGAACACACGCGATGTCGCAATCTGCTTATTGTGTGTGTGTGATAAAACGAGGCAGCCAGTCGCTCTGGGATAAATTACCCACACACTAACACACGCGCGCTGTTACACGCTCACACGAATGATTATTGTTAATTTTTTCGCATAGGAATCCGCCAATTAGTAACGCGGCTGGCGTGAGTCGATCTATGTGGCAGTGATCACGACATGCGAATGTTAATTACCGCTGAACAGTCTGCTGCGAATGTTTCTATCCGGTAGTACACTAAAGTGCGGTAATCGGTTGTCTTTCTGAATTCGGTTCAAGTGAACAGACACATAAACATCAGATGGAACATTCAGTAAACAGTTTCCTCTACGTAGAACGCAGACTGCAATCAAAACTAATACTGTAGTAGTTTTGTGATACAGGATATTAAGGTTTTGTGTAATCATTGTTTTGAAATAACACAGCAATAACAGATAGAGCTTATTTCAATGTGCTATAAAGAGGAACAAGCAGTTCATGATTTGGTATATGAATGCATGAAATTAAGAAATCAAAGGCCTATATTTCAAAACAGCGAAGTCACGTGGGTAAGTTCCAATATCGTCATTATCAAAAGGTTTCAGACCAAGGTGCTGCGTGTCATAAGCGTGGTCCGTCAGCAATAAAGATACCTATAACGACCTAGACATTCCTACAGTTAATGAAACCGTCATTGGACAGTTTGAGTGAAAGATATGACAAACGGCTCTAGGAAGAGCACAGAAATTCTCTAGCGATAAATCTGCTAGATAACACCTGCAGACAAAACGATTAAAATTAACATTTCCGCTGGACTTACTTAGACTTCAACACTCTAAATACATTGTATACAAGATGTGATTTTTACGTACTCACACAGAGAACTAGTCACTGCACTAGTTCTCTCCATGTCATGAATTCGGTTAACAATTATGCTTATTGATTTGTAATAACAAATTGCATAAATAACCTTAAAGTGTAAATAAATAAAGTAAGAGAAGTGATAGGAAAATAACTTTAATAATTTTTAAATTAGACGTTAAAGATGCCGAACTATCAGACCATAGCCTATCACGTTAAAAAGTTTGATGACGTTTCGACATTAATTACGAAGTCATCTTCATGCTTGTCGATTTTTCGGCGTCTGGTTTTATTTTTTTTTAATGTGAAAAAATTACTTTACTTGAATAACAATAAAATTTTAAATCCCATTATAAAAACTAAAACACTGACAGTTAATTTTATACTGTACAACAGTCGAAATGAGTTTTGATATAAGTAACGAATTATTCTAAGGATGTAGTGCCACATTTTGTGATGGCGCACGACGTAACAAAGCACGGTTTAAAGCACACACGCGCGCGCGCAAACACAGAGGGTTTGTTTCAAACATGTGACTACAGCCCAACGCGGGCCCTGACTTCCAACACCATCTTCTCCATGTCTCCTATCCATTATCCTCTCAGTGTAACCAATCACATCCATTCTTCTTAGATCTTCAGCATATCATCCAACCATCTTATCCTTGGTCGACCCCTCTTTCTGCTTTTATAGACTTGCGTCCACAGGATTTTCTTTGCCATACGCTGATCATCCATTCGCTCTAAGTGTACTGGCCATTGTTCATACGCGTGACTTGATATTTGAATATTCGGTTAACCGGAGAAACCGTATTGTGTGTGTGTGTGTGTGTGTGTGTGTGTATGTGTGTGTGAGCGCCGTTTTAACTATGCATTAATAGGTGTCTGACTGCCTACCAGATTCTGTAAAAAAATCAGTTGCCATTTAGGTACAAACTTGTATCTTGAAACCAGTTTGCAGTTTCAATACTGACGTGGGAGCCTTATGCACATGCGACTCAATAAAAAATAATAACAGTAGTCCATCACTGAAAACACGAACACAAAATAATTTTTGTCATATGCGTTGTATTAGATCTGCTCGTAGGGATACAGAGATAATTAATAAATTCCTATAAATACGTGATTGCGTATACGATTAATTGTAATCGATGTGTGTACGTTCAGAATAACCACTACAATCCGGTTACTGTGTTTGTTTCATGTTTTCACTCAAGACACGTGCGCAGATATCGAAAGGCAACAAGAATTCAGGAAATAAGGAAAATTACTACTAATCAAGGAGAAAAACAAAGTTAAATATTTCCTGAAATAAAAAAAAACTGCCGACTGCAACAACATAAACAGTTGCCAGAAATGAAAGGTTAACACACGCGCACGCGCGCGCACATATATACACTGCATACAGAGTGGCAATTACTTTCTTAACTAGGAAACGCAGTGTTTCTAAGTGAAAAGTTTGTCGTTGTTTTTTAACATTTCGAGCTTTCCAAATGGTCGAAATATGAAAGCAAATCAAGACAAAAAATGAAAAAGTCACGTTAGCGGTTAATAATAAATTAAAGTTTTTTGATGTTTCTGTATTGGTCGTCCGTGTAACTACCTTTAACTTTCAATAAAGCAATATGTCACGAGTTCGCAGAATTGAGCCAAAAAACTTTTTCTTCTGTCGCAGAAGTGTAACCAGACTAACGAAACGCGTTTTGTAGGCAATAAATATGATTTTGTCCAAATAAATTTTCATTCGTCGCCGTCAATCGTGGGTCCGACTCCCTTGACACACGTCACCAGAGAGTCGGATAACGTCAGGTGTTATCGACGAAGATGGAAGATACGTGGATACTCGGTCTGTGCGACAGCGGTGGTATATATTCGAGATAAGATCGTGTCGATTTATAACATAAGCTCGTACGTCCTTCTTATCGATTCGCAAATGGAATTGATAGATTTGTGTGTACGCGTCTGTCTATCTATCAATCTATCCGTATGCGTATCTGTCCTCTCCTAGCAACTTTTGCGTTCGTTTCTCCGTCAATATATGTCGCGGTGTCAACAATAATTTTTCTTGCTTACGCGTATCGACTCTCGTATTTCTCCTTCATGACGTTGCCTGCGTTCTGATCCCCTATCGACAGTGACACAAATTTGATTCTAATTTCGTTTACATAAAATAAATTCTGTAGTTTATAAAAATTAGGGCCTAATTGTTAATTATGAGCACCGAGGCGCTTCGCGAAGCGCCAAAATATTTGGTAAATTTTATTGTCACGCTATTCGATTATTTTGAAAACCTGTGAACTTACAATACAATGAAAGTAGCCTATATTATTTGGTAAATTTTTTAGTCACGCTAGTTTAATTATTTCGGAAACGTATGAACGTATAGGCTAATGTTGAGCCGACGCAGAAGATGAAATAAACCAGTAGAATGTAATGGAAAGAAACGAATTTTCTAAAGGAAGCTGGTATGCGGCCAAACATGTAGGGAAATGAGGGTAGCGATATAAGTGTGCTACAGTTCCCCCATCCATCATAAAACAAACCGTTAGAACACTGCATAAATCCATGGGCATATTAATGATGATGATGATGATGATGATAATAATAATAATAATTATTATTATTATTATAACTTAGCTTTTAATCTTTTACTCTTACTATTATGAAAGTATAAAAGTATTATTATTAGAATGGAATACGACACATCCTTTTAATTCAAGTAGCTGTTTGATAGCGTGGTAATGGTCTCATGACAACATTACGTAAAACAAAACAATATAAGAGGTATCAAAACTGAAAATGTTAGGATCGGAAAAAAATGGTCGGAGGAAGGTCCAAACTGGACAACACGGTAACCTGGATAGTAACGACAAGAAAGGCTGGAACGTTATATGTTAATAAAATGGAGAAGAAAAGAACTGAATAGTGGAAAACAGCTGGGACAACAAATCAAGAAGCAAGAGAAGAGAATGGAAAGAAAGTATTCATCTGGTTTAATTAGTAATAGAAAAATTATCCAGAGGTTTCAAAACAAAGTACTGAGGTGTATTGTTAATACCCCACAGTCCGTACGAAATGAAGCCTTCCACAAGGATTTGAAGATTACTTCGGTCGAAGATGAAATTCAGCGATTCACCAAGCAGTGTGAGAAACGTCTGCATGAACACCAGAATGTCCGAGATGGTGCAACGTCTCGATAATACCGAACTTGGGCGAAGACTAACCAGAATTAAGCCATTTTACTTAGTGAAATGTGTCAAACAAGAACGAAGTGATCTGTTTTTAGAGGAGTGCTCCATAGGACACTGATCCTACGCCTTGTGATTACTTATGAGATGTAGACTGATAAATGGGCTTAGCCCAGTCTCAGTAAAATAAATAGGAGAAAAAATCGGGTTTTATTGATAAACCACAGGCCATCCATGGACGTCATGACAGGTCCGTGACTTCCAACCGTAAGTGTGGTCTAATGGAGTTTAGTGGACAAACCGGAACTAGTACACTGCGCCGACAAAGCGAAAAATTAAAAAAATTATTCTTTTATACTTTGAACAAAATATTTATAATAGAATTTTTACTGTAAAATATTTTTAACTAACTTGGTAACTTGATCGTAGGAAAGGAAAAAAATTTAACAGTAAATACAATAATAGTTAACAATAATGTCATTTATAAACAACCGTATTGAAATAGACTGTTTGACATTCGCAGATGACTTTGCTATACTTTCTGAACATCTGACATCTGCAGTAACACAAGTTAATTTTTTAGAGGACACAGCCAGTAGAAAAGGCTTAAGAATTTCTGCAGAAAAAAACAAATTTCTCACGAATATTAAAAATGCGCCAAAATTCCTGGTAACAGATATTGGTCGAATAAAGAGGGTTCGAAAATTTAAGTATCTAGGAGAAATAATTCAAGAGAATGGTTTAGAAAAATCTGCTATAGAAGAAAGGATTCGTAAGATGGAAAGGGCATATGGTATAACTAAAGATATTTGCAATAAAAAGTCCATATCTAAAAATGCGAAAATAAGGCATTGCAGTACAGTAGTGAACCCAGAATGCCTACATGCAAGTGAATGTCTAGCAGTGAATTATAATTTAGACAAACTAGAAATATTGGAAAGACGAATTATTAGCAAAATATTAAGCCCACGAAAAACTTCAGGAGGTTGGAAATTGAGAAGTAATGATGAAATATATCAAAATATAGAAAATATAACAGAAACGATGAGAAAAAGTAAACTATTTTTTTTTTTGACATTTATCTAGAATGGACGACAATAGGTTAACACAGCAGATCTTCAAATATCTGTGGGGGAAGAAGTCAACATCAAGTTGGATTAAGAAGTCCAAAAGGATTTAGAAAAAATGATGTACACACAGAAGAAGCAACTGAAAGAGAAGTTTTTCGGTCAAAAGTGTTAAAAATGGAAGGAGGAGTCCAGGGTAGGTGAGAGAAAAACGCAGGTTCAAAGTGGACTGAAGACAGGAAGAGGAGACACAGTGAAAAGATGAAAGAATATTGGGGAGAAAGGAAAGAACAAGGAATAAAGAATTGACATCGGCATGTGGTCCTTAGATGGTCGATACAGATAAAGTATCATTTATAATAATAAAACACTACTACTACTTCATTTATTATAATACAACAAATTACAAACGAAGAGGTGTTGAACAGAATAGGCAATGAGAGGTGTTTGTTGAAAAAGGAAGGGTAGAACTTTGGACATACACTGCGGCATGCACTTCCGTCAACAATTTCAAACTAAAATTGTTGACGGAACGAACAGTAGAAGGTGAAGATATAAGGGAAGACCAAGGCTGTAACCGTTTATGTGATTTTGCTCACGTGCAGTCTTGATTATACCGGACTACAGTAAATCGTGTCTATTCGCGTGTACGCATGCGCTAAACGAAGTAAACACGCTTAATGAAGTCCGTTACGTCGACGGAGCGCATTTTATTATACTTTAGATTTAATTAGTTTAAATGAATCAAGTCCAGCTGTCTTCGCGGCGATTCCTCTCTTGTATCCAACTCGCTTGCTCTCCCACTCGCAGACACTCTCTCTTTCTCCGTGAGCTCGATTACACGTTTTTGTCATTGCTGATAAAACAAATTGAATTTCAAGAAAAACTGCAGTACGCGCCATCTAATGATATACCTCATAAACTCCGCGGCCCGTCGTGATCGCCTTAGTATTGAACCATTACCCCGCTTTAATACGCCTGCCTTAATTAAATTATTTAAACTCCGTGATTTCATTTTATTTCTTTGAAATTAACCGCGCAATCATAATTACAATTATTATTACTGCTATCGCTACTTTCATTTACAATACATCACGACGACTAGAGCAGATACCGGGCACGAGCGCGCGCGCACATTTCTGCCGTACGGCGTCATTCTATCCACCGTACAGGTCTGACCTCGGACAATTCCGGTTGTGATAAAATCTACAATTTCTATCTTTCCTAGTTGTAAACTCAATTTTCACCACGTGGGATATTTACTATCAAGTTCCGTGGAGGAAAGCAGACGGTCCAGAAGCGTGGAACGTTTTTCTTTCGTAAAGCGTTATCCTAATTCCCAGCTTAAAGTCTACATTTCCAAACAATCTGTCTAATATGATCACATAGAGAGGGGTTCACGACGCAGTTTTCAGACACTAGGCGTTTCGTCTGTCTTCTTTATAAAGAATCTTTCTGCATTATCTTCCAGGACATCATCTGTCCGTGAAGAAATCGCAAAACTTCCTTCACATCCACTTTGCCACCCGTTTTCTCGTATAATTTTTTTGGCTTAAAGTTGAAAGTTAATGAAGTTTTACTGATTCAGTTTTGTTTAAATATCAACATCAGCTACTCGCTACTGGGAGACCACGTCTTCGTCACGCTCGACTGACCATTTTTATTTCCTTATCAATCATCCAAAGCTGAGATACGTGACGAGAGAATTTTTTTAAAGAGAATAGAAATTTCCTTCAGAAATTGCCGGAGTAAAGAATGAGGAAAATACGGAAACACCAAATATACGAAACCTCAACCAACGGTGTTCTATTATATGGTAGCGAGGGTGCATGCTTCCTAATAAAAAAAGAGGACAGAGTGGCGTTAAAAGAATTCGGAGAACGACGAACAAAGTTTGTAAAACTCTTTTTCAGCTGTGTTCACGGATGAAGTTCAGAACGTCTTCTCGAGGTGCAGTTAGAGGAATACGAAGACATACACCTTGAAGGTCAGAAGACAGTAGTACAGCATCCGTAGGTTTCAGTGAAGATTCGTTTCGCATTTTCACGTTCAGGGGGTTTAAAAGCCTTTTTTTGAATTCGAACACACTCGTTGTTTGGGCGTTAGCCGGATGTCATAGCAAAATCCGATCACTGACCTTATTTAATGTGGTCAGTCTGTGTAACTTACAAAGGTGCTGTTATTTGAAGAACAGCACCTTTTGCCCCAAAATTTTATAGACTATAATTTTTTCATTCTTCCTCTCTTAAGATTTGCCGCGTCGAATTTTGCCGCTCCAGGCGACTGCCTCCGTGTCGCATTAGCGGTTGGGCCGGACCCGCGTAAGAACCGTTTTGAACAATCGTTCTGTGTTAGCCAGCGCCTTTCTGCGGATTTCTGTTTAATACTCATCGAGGGAATCGACTTAGTGTTGTCTCATTAAATACCTGGCACTGTTTTCACATTGGTGTTAAATATGGAGATTTAATAGTCCATTTAGATAAATAGTTATAGACAGATTTATGTATGTAGACACGTGTGTTTTGTTTATTTTTTTTACTGTCATTTCTTACTTTCCTACAATAATATAAATTCAGTCTAATTATAATATGTACCTAAGTACGCGCGCGCACGCGCGTGTGTCGCAGGAACACTTCAAGGCCGTAAGGAAATTCCAGCTTCTCGGTGAAGCTTATGAGCACAATAGTTGACAGATCAATAGGCATGTCGTTTAACCACATTTCTCTTACCCTACCTTCGTTATTTTAACATGTTTTTTGTGTCAAATAAACGTTTCGACCTATCGAAATCTGATGTAGACTCTTTAATCTTCAACGGCGCCAGATTTTTTTTTAATGAGTAATCTTGTCACCAGCATTAACGGTTAAAAAGCGTTACATCATTTTTGGTATTACTCAGGTTATACAGATGTGTATATTGGCGGAGGAGGGGGCAACTTCTAACCAATTACTTAGGCACGTGTAGCAACCATTTGGCGAATTTCGACACCACTTAATTTTCACAGGTCCGGCACCCAGCACCTCTCACAGATACAACGAATCCACCAATAACTATCATCGGATCGTAATATATATCATCACAGAAAATAAATAATGTATTTCAAAAACAACAAAACCTTGATCTATTGAACGCGCCGTACGTTTGCACGCGTACTGACGCGGGCGCGCGCTTAAAACAAAACAAGAACTATTCTTTGATTTATGACAGACACGAAGATAGTGTAGCTATTTAAGTGTATGTTTCTAGAGTGTACCGCGCTCGGTGACCACACCCAACGCTCTAAGTCACGTCTGTGACCTTTATTTGACCCCACGGCTTCCTCTGGCAGTGCTGACCCCAGATCTGGTTTGGAGGACCTCAGGCCACTCGGGTAATCATCCACCTCACCCCACCCAAGCGCTACTCCCCACCCACCCCTACTTCCCGACTTCTTCTGTAATAACTAACCACTACATCATCATTGGCGCAGCATTGTCTTCTTCTTTCTCCTCTGCTCATTGCTCCGGGGTGGCATTGTTGTTGTTGTTGGTTGTTACTGCTGTTGCTGTTCTTGCGCGCGCACTGTGGAAAAACAAAAATTATTATTACGGCGCGGCAGCCGGCAGTGGTTTCTAACACACACACACACACACACAGTATGTTAAACATTTTGTTACACAGATTGCTCACAGATTGCCTTTGTCTCGACCGTAAGACCTGCCATCATCAAATACCGACAACCGTTTTTTTTTTTTTTTTTGGCCTTTTTACTTTTGGTAGGAGTTTTTTTACCATATGTTGTCTAAGTATAATTATATTATATTATTGAAGAAGTTATTTACCTCTTTAACGTGTACATATTAGCAAACGTTTACAATATTAAAATGACGTTGTTGTCTTATACGTAAGTGGTAGGCTATTACAATATTCACTGACTGTTGAATACGTATAAGTGAGACTGGTGAAGGTACGTACGAGATTTCTTGTCTCGCCTTACTAGGTTCCCTACAGACTTTCCCGGAAGGATCCGGGATTCGAGAGATCTTACTGTCACAGCGTTAGTTAACCACAGCGTTGAAGATATGGAGGTACAGTATCGTCTAATTCGCTCATGGAATTTGTTAATTAAGGAATACTTATAGAACGAAAAGAAAATGGATTTTTAAATGAATCTGAAAACATTTTACCGTCAAGCTGTCTGACACATGTGAAATTAATCGAGATGAAAACACTAGCATATTTGATTGGACGAAACCGACCAAACAGGGCTTAAAATTCCGTCTTCCGTACTGTTGTCATACGCGCAGTGGTTAAATTAAGTACTTTGTTGTTCAGAGACACTTTGATTTGAATACGATGAATATTGTTCACCGATAACTCCGTCACGACGTCCTCCATGCTCTGGCTTCGAGAGCAGGTGAATTCTAACTATGCTGCAGGACTGCACGATGTCTCCTGGATACGTTGAGAGCGTACAGGGGACTGGGAAATTTGTAGTGAAATTTAAAAATTGCAACTGAATAAACTGACAGGCCGTGATACAAACAGCGCTGGGCGGTCTAGAACTTACAACTGGAGTTACAAGATGGTTTTACGATTATTTTCTTTTCTAGAAAAAATTTAAAATAAAAGTACATATAATCTTTAAAATATAACCTTAGCTTAAGGTTTTAAAATCTACGAGTTTAATACGGTTCGTGGCACTCTTGGGATTTGATGATTTAAAAATCATCGTTACAGCTAGTCTAAGTCGGTGTTTGCCTTATGAAAGAACAAGTCCCAATGCAGAATAACATCACTGCATTTAGCTGTGTTAATCAGATATATATATCTGTGCTCTGTACGTTAATTATTACTAGTTCCTTTTAACATATTATTTTTCTGAGTTTATATCAATATCTGTCCGTATTGTTTCCAGCTGTTTTTCGTTAAATATTAATAATTCTTCATTATTTAACATTTTACCGTTTAAGCCATTTGTTACTATGTAGATACTAATAATTGTGTGTGTGTGTGTTAAACATGTCTTAAAGTCTAATGGTGTAGATTACTAACGAACTGAACGCAATGGAAGCTTAACTGACAACACGATACAGAGAGAATGTAGGGAATAAGTTATAATTTAAAAAATGTAAAGATAGGTATAGAACCACAGAAATTAAAGCCACGCTTATAAGACATTGGTAAGGCCTGTATTGACATAGGACGGAGTCTGGAGAAAGAGAAATAATAATAAATTATATGCTAAGTAAAATGACATTACAGTTCTCCGATTTGCCAAAATTAATAGATTAAGGTGGGCAGGACACGTTCAGAAAATGGATGATGAACGTACGGCAGAAAGAATTACGAAACAAGCCAATCGGAAAAAGGAAGATTGGAAGACCGAAGAACAAACGGTTGGACCAGGTGACCAGGTCGGCAGTGATGCGAGGAAGCGGAGGTGAATTGGTGGCGGATGGCTGAGGACAGGAATAAGTGGAGGCAGTTTCTTTTGGAGGCCAAGGCTCGATCTGGGCTGTAGAACCAAGTATGTATGTAGGCCTATGTAAAAATAGGTATAGATAGACCAAGAAAACGGTAGCATCGCAAGAGGGAGGAAGAGAACAAATTGTCCCTAAAGTGGAGGAGAAGTATTATAATAAGGAGAAACTTATACATAGTGTTAGGAATAAAGTGTCTCGAACGAAAAAGTAATGTTTTTTTTACTAGGCTTAATTCAACGGAGTCCACGTTTATTTGTAAGCGGACGCATGTGTCTTGCTGTAACGATTCCAGATAAATCAGTTCGCTGGTCGACACAAAGGATACTGGGAGATACCAACCGAAGCCGTGCGTATCATATTTAATTACCAGTTGAAGGAAATCGCATGACCGTGTATGGGCAGAGAACTTGATATTGTGCACTGTATTAATTACCGCGGATTGTTTACAGACGCACGCACGCGCGCACGATCGGATATTAATATTAATGTCGCGGGACAGCGGGGCGAGCGAGAGCGCGCGCACACACGGGCTCTGTCCGTAAATAGCGCGCGCACGGCTCACATATTGAACGCGGCGGACGGACGCTGCTCATTAGCGCGACACTGTATCCGGACATGCGCAAACGCGCGCTCGCTCGCATGCACACACTGCGTCCGTGTAATTAAATGGACGTTGTGCGTTCACGTGCGTGCGTTTATTCGTGTGCGCGTGACACTGCAACAGGACTAAGTAGCGACGCTCGTTTCCAGTTACGCCGAAATATCGAAAACAATCGATTTCTCGTCTCCTTCCGCGAGTAGGTAGACGATTTATGCGGATGCCGTTGGTCCCAGGATTTTCCCACCTATACGTATTATGATTATCACGAAAGTAATGATTTTTCGTTTAGAAACATGAACATTCTTCTGTTTGACAGAATAAATTTATGCATCACACCGTCAATAGAACAAATTTTTATAAGTGAGAAAAGAATTATTTTTAACTTTTAAGACAGAAGTATGGAGAGAGATGTGGGACGCCCGAAGAAGCGTTGAGTGATCAGCTTTAGTCTGTCTGCTTTGGACCGGAACAAACCATTTTTTTATTTAATCCTTGTTGAAGAAGAATCCTTGTTGAATTATTTTTAACGAAGATAATTATTATCCTAATAATTATATACGCGTTAAGGTTACAGATTAATTACGATAATTAATTAACTTCCCCTAACTTTCCGGTCCAGGCCGTCGTTTTCTTATAAATTTTGGCAGCTCATAACTCTTCTGATACCCTCGGTCCAAGGTCTTAGACCTTCACTACTTTCGTTCTTTCTATGGCATCAACGAGAATATCGTGGGTTAGTGGTAAAGTTACCCAAGTCTGCTTAGGTTAATTTACAGAAACCTGCAATTAAAGGTTTTCAAGTGCAATGATAAATCATGAAATTACCAAACTGATTTTCAAGATAAATTTTTATTATTAATAAAGATTTGTTTATTGATTAGGGCATAAGTTTTTAAAAATGAAAATAAAAATATAAATTAATAAAAATATAATTAAAATGTGTTTTTTGAAACATCATTAGACTTAGGTAGTTTTACCAATAACCCCTCGATATTGTCTTTTTTTTTGTCCTGGAGCCCTTTTTCCTATCTTTACTATAGGCTTAACCATGTAGTGGTCTCTTTAATCGATGCACCGCTGTCTTAGGATTTTATTTGACTTTAGGCGTTATGTTATTGTTTATCTTGAAAATACCTGATTGAACACCTGCGGTAAACCTTGTGTAGATTATTCTACTTTATTACGTCGTCAGTCTTTCGGTAGAAATCATTCCACTCGACTTGCTTCGGTTTCTTAAACGAAGAAATTACCACTGTCGCACAAATCTCGTCTCCGTCGCACAGCGTCTCAGACCTGCAGTTCTGTTAGATAAGTTACTCTTCTGAAGTGGTCACACTTTTGTCCCACACAAAAGGAGTGAAAAACGTCAACAATTATTTCACTTTCATTTGTACGATTAGCTAAATTTTGTACAAAAATGTTTAAAGATTACCAAAAACTGTACTTATCCCTATTGTAAGATTCTTAAACCTTTATTCAGACCCAGGTTGAAGAGCATCGAAGGTGGTAAAACTGACTGCACTCTTTCGATCTTGGTTGTCCGATATAAATATGCACACTCAGCTACTGTATAATGCTCGTGTGTAATTGAAGCCACTTTCATTGTAGACTTATTCACAGCTTTAAGCAGTTATCGACATGGGAATTTTAACGTTGAAAATGTTAATAAGGACGTGTCGCACATTTGCGGCCGATCACTGCTGCGTAATCGAAAATGGGAACCGGTGAGTTTCCATAGAAACTACTTCTTTGTTGTCAATAACGTAGTACACATATAAAACTTCGCTTATGAATGCGACTACATTTAACTTATAATCTGTACATTGGTAAATGAAGAATGAATTCATTGATTGGTGAATGAAGAATGAATTCATTGATTGGTGAATTAACATAAATATAGGCTATATATTTTTTAGATTTACTGAAGCATTTTCAATGCCCTTCTCTGTGCATTGCATTTGTGCAATGCCTGTAAATTTTTTATCACAAATTGTCTTCTTCTTCTTCTTCTTCTTCTTCTTCTTCTTCTTCTTCTTCTTCTTCTTCTTCTTCTTCTTCTTCTTCTTCTTCTTCACTTCAAGGATTAAGCTTGCAGCCTGTTCCGTCTTCACAGCCACCGTTTCCTTGGTCTGCCTCTATCTCTTTCTCAAAGAGGCTTATACTGGATTATCTTTTTTGATATTCCCGAGTCACCCATTCTACTTAAGCGTTGTATTCTTTATTTTGTTTAATTTTATCGTTTATCGAGTATATATTATATACTCTTATAATATATCTTATATACTCGTTTATCGAGTATATATATATTATATAGCTCTTGCGTTATGTCTGCATTTCTTATGTGATCTCTTAGGGTGGATCCTTCGACTCTCCTCAAGAATTTCATTTCACCAGCTTGAATTCGTTTTCTCAGATTTTGGGTTACTGTCCACGATTCACTCCCGTACAACAATACTGAAGCCGTCATTACTTTATAAAATTTCAATATCACAAATTGTTATCCTAAAAATTCCTTTTTCGACATTGTTTGGATTTCAAAAGTAACTAGGTAAAAATTTTGTTTGCTTTCTTCAGAAAAGTTTCAAAGTAGTAGTAGGAAACTACTGACAAACTACAAAATCAACCAGAAGTTATCTTAGCTAACTTGGTTACATAATTGCAAGTTAACTTCCTTAAAACGTTTACTGTAACACTTCGGTGTAAGTTTTATTGGTTCGACTTCGAATATACAAAACTTTTTAATAGCTGTCTAGGCGCGTGGTTGAATAGGAACACGGGTAATTTCCTTTTTTTAATTCGAAAAGGAAATAAACAAAAAACCGCGTTTAATTAAGCGTACAGTTAGATCGATTGCTGTTCGCCGCGAATGTAGTTGTGTTACTTCGATCCGAATTATTTCTCCTTTGACAGATAGCAATAAATTTTTATGCAAATAACACCGGTAGCCGGGTTCAGGCGACGTAATAAATTTTATCATATAATTTAATTGTCAAGGAAAGAATGAAGTCAGTTTGAAAAATATACATATGTGTAACCCATGTATACCGTGGCGCGTATCTAACCGCGCGCGTGTTTGTGCGTTAGACTGCGCACGTTCACACGCGTGTAAAATATCAGCCAATTACGTTGTTATTTTTAGGTACCTAAACACCACTTAAGCAAAATTTTGCAAAGTTTGTTTTTATTGCTTTTGTAGAATTAATACTTTAATTAATATATATATTTTTTTTTAATTCAGATGATGAAAAAGACCCCATTCGAAGGTTTTCGTAAACAGACACCTCTCGACTCCCCTCGACTAAGACACTCCTTTTAGAAACCAATCAACGTTTTTTCGTTGATTTAAAATAATATAATAATCAATAATCGATGTACTAGATAAGGTTTCGTAGCTGTTTGAATCGCAACGATTATCAGAAAAAAATGTGTACCAATAACACGTTGCTGTCTTTTGTATCAGCAACACGTCTCCTTTGTCTTTCATAGGTCGTCACAGATTACGATTTTCTGAGGCGGAAATCGATGTGTTCAAAATTTATATTAAGGGTATCCGGAAGCAAACAAGAAAAAGTTCTTATATTTCTTATACAGATATCTAAAAGAGAAGGAAACAATCCAGGAAATCTGATAAATTCAGGTTATGGACGTCCATCGGTTTTCGGGTTGGGGAAGTTGACGGAGAAGAAGACTGTCGGCATATCAGAATAACGCTATTTACAGGCCTACTCACTTGATGCAAAGAATTTAGCGTGGCGTTTTTACCATGCGTCTTATAATTTTGCAGCAAACACACACGAACACTCAGGAGCACGTACACCTATAATTTTACTCTACTTTCACACTTTCACTTTTAGCGTAGAATGTTCACATATTTTACGTGGTCGGTTCGTGTGGTTTTATCGTTGCAACTTTGTGTCGTCTTATTTTAACGGACCGTGTAACGAAAGCAATTATTTCAACAGTTGATACGACGAATAAACCCGAAAAAACTGTGCTAGTTCACAGGGAGTCATGACTTAAACCGCAAGAGAACTTGAGAGCAGTCAGAACTGTGCTAGTTCACAGGGAGTCATGACTTGAACCGCAAGAGAACTTGAGAGCAGTCAGAACAGAAGTAAGAAAATACTCTTCCATTTGAACTTTTGAACGTTGTCTAAATGTAGTCTGTGACTCCCGAACTAAAGACATTCCCCACTACCATATATGATAAAGGTAGACTCAGCCACGCTGTTATTAAACTTGAGCTTCATACTTTTCACTTTTCTACATGCTGCTCAAATTCTTAAATGTACCTTTAATACTCCTCGGTCATTGTTCTAATAAAAACCAAACCAATAGAAAATAATATTTTTAATGCTTGTTCGTAATCCCATAGATATAGGGTGTGTGTGTTTTATAAGTAAAAGATAGAAAACACTTCGTTAATCCTACAAGAAAATATAATCTAAACCAACTTTCTTCTTGTTAGAAGAGCTACAAGACACACACACAAAACACTTTTCGACACGTGTGTGTCTGGCGCTGACTGCGTATCGCGCGCGTGGTGTGTGTATCGTGTGTGTGGTGTGGTGTGGTGTGTGTGTGTGTGTGTGTGTGTGTGTGTGTGTGTGTGTGTGTGTGTACGCGAGAGCCAATGCCGATGCCAACCCGTCAGACAATCAGATACACCGGCTTCGGGCTAAAACTAGATTCAGCGAAACTCTTTGTGAAATAAATATAAATTTGTTAATAAGGAATCTTCCATCTGTAAAACGGAAGGGCAAAGTTCATCATATTACAATACGGGCACTGCCTACGCGCTCCCCCGTCTCTCCTACACACATACACACACACACGCATACCTGGGGCTTTGTTGTCCTGGACGGAGCGAGGTTAAGAAATAATGACCCGGAACCAATTACGCACAAGAATAAAACATATTTTACAGATTATATTGAGGTTAGAAATTAACTCACCGTTGTGGGCGGAGAACGACGGTGCGGTGTGGTACTGATCCGAAGCAATACGAAATGACAAGATAGGCCTACTTCAACGACACGTTAAACCGGGCGCGCATAAATTGTAAAATTTCCAGCAGTCAGAGGTATCAAAGATGGGTGTGACAGGACAGGTAATGTATGACATTGTAGCCTACGTCCTAAAGCTGCGGATAACATCATCACCATTACTGCAAACTGCTATAACAACAAAACAACTACACTACTAGGCCTATCTCTACTACTACAATTAAATAACTAACTCCAACTAGTAAGTAACCGTTTTTAGATATTTCAATAATTGTAAATCTAATAAGTACATTAGACTTTTGTTAGTAACGTACCCATCCTTATGTTATTATTCAGGCGACATAACCTGCATGATTTTTTTTAATTGAAGATTTATCGTCATTCTGAACTAGATTATTCGATTCTCCTTCTTCACTTCGCGTACTCTTCTCCGTCATATTCTTTCGCCTTCGTCCTCTCCATTTCACCCTTTCCTTACTTCTCTCGCCCACTCTCTTGTTCTACCTCCTCTGTCTATCTCTCTTCCTTGCAGTCTCCCCCTCGCCCTCTTGTATCACAGCCTCGATAAATGTTTTTCCAAATATGTAAAACAATTCATCATCATCATCACCACTCCAAGGACTAGGCCTTAGACCTGTTCTGGAACCCATCTCCTCCTCGGTCTACCGACATCTCTCTCCCCAGTAGGGTGATACCTCAAGGCAGCCACAGGTAGACGGATATCAGGCATGCGATTCAAGTGTTCACACCATCTCCTTCTGTGGTCTTCAATCTTGTGATGCAATTATATAATGTTATATCGCGTCTAATATCTTCGTTCCTTCTCCGATCCAAGAGAGAACAACCTTGCATCCCTGTTAGAAATTTTGTTTCGGCTGGCTGAATCCTCTGCACGTCCCTTTTACCGAGAGACCATGTCTCGGTAGCACACAGGAATGTGGGGACAGCCACAGTTTTATAAAATTTCAATCGGTATCCTTCCGTGTTTAATTTTTCAGGTACCTATGAATCGTTCCAAAGATGCGTCTAAATTTTGTTAGCGTATGTGAAACAATTTATGTGTGATTTATATTCTTTATTGAAATTAAACTGACATTGTAGAAATACCCAAGAATTCCGTTACGGGTTGAGCGCTGTAGGCAGCTTGAAACCAGCCCCTTATATTGAGATGTTGTCTTTTATTCCTCCCACCTAGGTTTCCCAAATCCTTCTACGTAACCTTCGATCACATATTGCCGGACGTTCGAATTGAACTAAGAAAATGAAAGAAATAATAATTAATACATGCAGGTTGGAAAACTGAAGTAAACTCGTCACGGGAGCCACGTAAATCTGGGCAATGACGATTATAGAATTTAGTTTTCCATTAGAATAAACGTTAAAGAAATAAAATCACTTGAAGTTTCCTTCTGTAGGTATTCGAACGTCGAGATTCAACCGATGAATGCGAACGCGCGGAGATTTTAACGAACGGATAACAACGATGCTCTCGTTATCATCGGTCATATTTTGCGCCTTGTATTTTTAAATATTCTCAATAATCACAATTATACGGATCCATTTTGTAATTATTATTCTGGAATTATTCGCTTTGTCAAAGGTGTTTGCTTCTGAGAAAGAATTGGTTAATTAAAACACAATTATCTACAAGAGACATAACAACGGGCTCCAAACCCATATAGGCATAGCCTATGCAGTAGTGACAGTTGAAAAAAATTGTGTTTTGTACTGTAATTTACAATTATTTTCATGCATATTTTTTGTTCTGTCTGTTAGGTCTTTAATACTTTCTCTAGTGGGTTTAGGGCCAAGATCAGTATCTTACTTTTAATATTTATAACTTTTTACCCTGTAAAAGGCGGGCTATAATGGGTTTTAGCCTATAAAAGGTGTGTGTGTGTGTGTGTGTGTGTGTGTGTGTGTGTGTGTGTGTGTGTGTGTGTGTGTGTGTGTGTGTGTGTGTGTGTGTGTGTGTGTGTGTGTGTGTGTGTGTGTGTGTGTGTGTGCACGCGCTCGCTATACGACTAAAGATACGCATGCAACTTCTGATATGTCATTATCTACATTAATAATCTAGTGATCACGTCTCACAAATAATCGCGAGTAACATAAATTAATAATAACTTATTAATTCCTAATTAACGATCGTCAGACGTATCGAGGATAACGAGTGGAATATTATTCATACGCGTTCTTCGGGCACACGTGAATTATGACATATTATTTCAAAATGGTGTTCACCGCTCTTTTAAAACAACAACAACAACGATAACAAAATGGAGGTCGTCTACAGCCCACAGCCTACTAGATCACGCAGCCCGGCAGCACATGATTCCTTCTCCTCCTCCTTCTTCTTCTTCTTCGCTAAATCTTCTCTTCTTCTTCTTCTTCTTCTTCGTCGTCTCCTTGTGGCCGCTTATTACACGGCACGTGAACGAAACAAAGAAACAAGCATTATAATAACAGAGGTGTGGCCATCACAGATGCTCACACACACACACACACACACACACACACACACACACACACACACATGCTCTCTCAATCGCACGCAAACACGCACGTTTTTAAATAAGGTTAAACATGTTTCCGGTATATTTAAAGAATAATAATCGCTCAAAACACACCTCCCGTTTCACCGCTCGCGTAGTAGCCGAGAGTAGCCTTAGCTTATTCCAGTTTCAATTTTTATCTAAATTGACTGAAAAAAAAATAGATAATAAATTTCGATTAAATTTCTTTTTTAATGTTGTTGTTAATCGATAATTTATTATAAATTGGGTGCGCGTTTACTTTGTTCTCTTCCAAAACGGGTAATTTTTGATACAGTTTCCCTTCGATTCATCTGTTCTAGTTTATGAAATCAGTAAGCTTCCAAATTGAATTCACGTACCTACTTGAAGCACGATAATTATCGTGATCATTAACGGCAGGACGTGGGGCGAGGGGAGGAAATTGTTCGAAACGTTCGTTTGGGCTGATTGTTCTATGCGTACATTGCAATGAGAACGTTTAAATGATAAAATGTTTTGTTGCAAATAATGAACAGAGAATACTGTATAACACACACAAAATAATATACAGGCCAGTGTATAGATAATCTTTGAAATTATGTAGTAGAATACCTTAATACGGTTAATGATGTAACCTAAGTTGTCGTGACTTAAAAAGGGACATAGTGGGTTACTCAGTATGGTAACTTCTTCTTCTTGTGGCACTACGGTCCCTGTAGAACCCTGGCCTGCTAAATGATTCTCCTCCATTCTTCTCTGTCCAGAGCCTTACTCCTTCAACGTGTCACTCGCATCTCCCTGAAATCCCTTTCCACATCTTCATACCATCTCCTCCTCGGACGACCTCTCCTCCTTACTCCCTCCGGCTTTCTTTCCAATGTAATTTTTTAAACCACGATCACTTCTCATTCTCACCACGTGGCCCTAGCATCTCAACCTTTGCGTCTTCACTGCCCCAACTACGTCCGCTTCTCCATAAAGGTCTTTTACCTCAAGATTCATTCTTATTCTCCACATATCTCCGTCCCACACTGGTCCATAAATTCTTCTCAGTATTTTCCTCTCGAAAACACCAGGGTTTTTCATATCTCCAACTTGAGCACCCATGTCTCGCTTGCATATGTTACTACACGTCTGATTACCGTGGTGTATATTTTCTTTTTGACATTTGTTGATACATTCCTGGATTGGAATACATTTTTTAATGCGTAAAGCTTCTGTTTCCTGCTGTTATTCTTGCTTTGGTTTGCTATAATTTGATTTGCAAGGTGGGAAGAAATATGAGGCTGGAACAGGAGAATGCTCCTAATCCTTGAACGTTTGATGATGATGAAATATTATCAACCAAATAGCAATAGATAATGGATACAAAATTAATTAGTTATAGAACTATTAATAAATTAAAAAGTAAAACTCGCTAAACAAAGATCTAATAGGCTTAATCCTACATCTAAAAATACAGTTAACTATTAGCGATATTATACAGTACACAACCTTTACTTATTACGGAAATATAATACCAAAACTATTTAAAGATGCAAATTTAAGATATCTTATAACAGAAACAACATAGATTTATTAAATAAAATCTAAAACTATATACGATGTCACCAATAAAAAAATTAAATACACAATTTAGAATGTCCGGATTGCAATAAAATTTACATAGACCAGACGATGAAAAGCTAGTCGACAGATTCCATCAACATCGCAACGCATTTGTAAATCCGAATATCTACGAGTCTAATTCAACCACACACACTGTTAAATAATTAATACCAATTTCCAAACATTCACAATATTAAATTAATAAAAAACATACAGAGAAAGTTTCGAAATGGATATATGGGAATATTTCTACTTACACAAACACAATAATAACGATTCGCTATTTAGAGAACAAATTCAAATAAAACCAGAACAAGTTGATTTATTTAAAATTCAAAATTAATTTAAATAAATAAAATATAAACATTAAAGATTTTTAATATGAGCGTGAAAACAGCTGATTACGTAAACAAACATTGCAACAATCAAAGCAAAATTTATAATCGAAATATAAATCGACTATTCATTAATTTCCATTAATACCTCTGAAGATGCAGATTATATCAGTGAAACGAACGTAAAGGAAATAGGCTATATAGTGACATAACATACTGGCTAATATAATATGTAATTATTATAATAAAATTCATATTATATGTATAATATTTTTCTATTTTTAATATTTATTAAATTGTTTTCACTCGGTTAAAATAATTACCGAAGTTGTTACAACTATCTTAGGTAAATCAGAAGTGAGAAATTAAACTTCCTTGGAACGATTTGTCAAAACTCATAGGAACGACATAGATAAGACGATTGCACTCATAAGCAAAAATATGACTCCCGAATTACGAGTATTCGAGAATTTACGAAAATTTGAACAAATTACGAGTATGTAATGTATAAAAAACGTCAAGAGATAAAAATCGTACTATTATAAAAGGAACAATGTCGTTTAGTACATGTTGTCAAATCAACATCCGATTAATACAAATCAACGACATAGAGCTCTTCAAGAATCCATTATAAACGCAAACGGCCACAAGAAACTCACAGATTTAGCCTACAAACTTGGAAATTTAGAATTACTCATCAACGTTTATTCGATTAAACATGCTTGTAACGGTTAGATACTGTTGGCGTGAACGTTATTTTAAATCTTTTTCCTGTTTGTTTGGTAAGAACGTTTTTTCTGTATCTGTTTTGGTAATTTACTGTAACGACAAATTACGTATTGTTGTAATTATTTACGGTCCTAAATACATACATTACCATGAAACATAACAGTACATTTAAATTATTTATAAGTATAATACTACTGACTCGGAACACTAAGTTTTTAATTGGTAAAATTTTTACCTTGTAGCCTGAACCAATTTTCGCTTATTACAAGTTTCGTCAGAGGCTGCCACTAGGAGCGCTGTCCGTCTTGCTTGTTCTTGGTGACGGCGCAGCCGTTCGAAAGATCGATGGTGTGCGTGTGCGCACGCGCGCGCGAATATATGATCTAATATATTTGTGATTCGAATTGTGTCTGTTCGTTTAGGATGTCGTTTTTATGTGCTTTTGTGTGTTTGTATAGTTCTAGTTGTTCAAGAGTGTCTAGTTTTCGGCTTTTTTGTGTGTACGTGTAGAATATCCATGTTGTGTATGTGTGGTTTGCTTCAATGAGGTAGTTTGCAAAGGTAGATTCAGTGGTGGAGTGTAGTGCCTTCGTGTGTTCAATGTATCTCTGTTTGAAGCAACGTCCTGTCTGGCCTATGTAGAATTTGTTACATTCTGACGAAGATTGTAATAAGCAAAAACTGGTTCAGGCTACAAGGTACAAATTTTACATTTTTACCAATAAAAAACTTAGTGTTCCGAATCAGTAGTATTATTCTTATAATTAGTTAACCAACGGATACGTCATGTACAACAAAATCCAAGAATTTAAATTATATTACCATGACAACGCTACCATAAAACATTTTGCTACCTTTCAGGTATACAGAATTCCCTCTTATAGGTTCTCTTTGTAAGAGTCCGATACTGCCTGCAGAAATATTCAAAGTTGAAACGGATAATAGGACCACTATGATATATTTATTAATTTAAGTAAAAAAAAAAAAAGAAAACGTTGGCGCTCGTTAAAAACAAATTAACAGGGACAGGCTGCCATTAGGTAGCTAGAAATTATTTTGATCCTTCGAAATAATAAATTAATCGTCACATGTCGGCACGTGTTGATTTGAAGTTGAAACAATTTAATGTCGTACAGATGTTTCGCAATAGCAGCTGAAACACAGAGTGGCCTCAAATACTTCAGCGGTTAGTTGTTTCTGTCCGCCAGAGGCCGTTTCTATTTAAAAGTCCGATTTTCAGACGACGGTTTATAAAACTAGTTATTCGGATAGTGTAACTAAATTACTCCATTTTGGGCGATTCAATAAATTACCCTGTATTGAGTAAATTGTCACAATTATATTCGGGCAATTTAACGATCGGCGATTTTCAAAGATAATCTTAAACGTCGGATATTTAGCGTAATTCGTTCACGATTACCTTTAAAAACTTTGTACGTATTTGAATATTTTCATTTTCTCGTTTATGTATAATTTTTATTTTATTTATGTAATTTTAATATAATCTGCAACATCGTATCGTTAAAAAAGTAATGCTTGTTTTTTGCCTTGTAGGTTTGTTTGTTTTACCTAGTTTACAATTGTTTTTGTATCACTGCAATCTAATTTTTTGTAAGGCAGTAAAACGTCAACTACTAGGTTTCCCTAACGTCAATTTTTTGGCTCTCATAAGATAAAAATTTAAATGTTAATAATTGGAATGTTTATTAAATTTAAAAAGTCGTTAATAATAAACGCAAATTTATAGAAACTAAAAAGATTAAATTAAACTATAAATATGGTTTGGCTATAAAGAATGTCTTGGCTTCCAACACCAGTCTTCTCCAATGTTTCCTATCCACTGCCCTCTCAGTGTAACCCCTCACATCCATTCTTCTTAGATCTCCTAACACATCGTCTAACCATTTTATCCTAGATCGGTCCCTCTTTCTGCTTTTATAGACTTGCGTCCTCAGGATTTTCTTTACCATTCGCTGATCATCCATCCACTCTAGATGACCTAGCCATTGTATTCGTTGAACCCTTGTTCTTTTAGGCACTGATATTGTTAAAAGTACACGCATAGTTCTCTCTTCCCACTACTCACAAAACATAACCGTGAAACAGCGTCAGAAAGCACGAGGTTTATGGTAACGCTTCCAGTACACACGAGGTTATGTTCGTGAGCACCCCACGTCGAACCGACTAAAAGATCGATGCTTTAGAATAACGAGATTCGAAATGCATTATAAATAATACCTACAGAGCATTGAACAGACCTTAGGTTTGTTAACATATTTGATTGTAAAGCATTTTAACTGTTATTAAAAACCTAGTTGTGAGCAAATTTTAAAATTTTAAAAACTTTGGGTAACATTTTAACGGTTCTTTTTTAACGGTTAATCTTTTTAATTTTTTCTCGGGACAAAGAACAAAAAGGAGCATCCCGTTAAAAACGGGAAGTCTGGTCACTCTACGTCAATACGTTTATAAATGTTTATCAATAACATGTAATGCTGAAGAACTGTTGTGCCACTCATGTTTTTGGTACGACATTCACATCAGTCTATTTCTTACTACCTTCGTCACCACTACCTCGTTCTCTATCGTTACTATACTGCCGCGAACAAAGGTACAGAACTATTGTGACGTCAGAAAAATACATTTCAACCTACAAACATCAGTTCGCGCAAGATAGGCGTATATGTGGTTAACTAGTAAGAGGCTACACTTTCTGCTGCTAAATTTTATTTTCATCGAAATAATGGGAAGTGTGAATGTTTCTCCTAAAAGAACATGAACAAAGTCATTCTGTAAAACAGTTTTTAGACTATGCACTGGATGTCTTCGGTTTCGACTGGTGCATGTGCAGAACGAACGCAGCTTCCCTGTCGCGTGAGAACTCCTTTACCTGCAGTAATTGTACGGTACTATACGTCATCGTTACAGTTTAGAGAACCACCTGCAACGCGTTACAAAATTCCTACGATGAAACAAAGAACAAGAAATCTGACGGGTTGCGTTGTTGGACTCCAAGTAGAAGCGGTTTCTGTTGCACAGTTCATGCAAAATTGGTGATTCGTAAAACTGTACTTCCTCACTAGACGAGCATTAATTCTGACGTAGCATCGCTTCTGGTGCTTCCGATGTTGTTACGGTGAAAGCTTCCCTCTGTTTGTCACTCACATGTGCGTCCGTTGTTTTATTTGAACACAGCCAGTGACCTCTGGCAATCAAAGTCGGTGATCTTATCGGCGAATCACCAGCTCCCCTCCACACACAACTTTCACACTGTGCCTACTTTATGACGAGTTATATTTCCTCATTATTCTCCTCCCCCCTGCCCCGCGCGGGGGTGTTTATTTGTCACCGCGAATGTTATTTTCATATCCCGGAACAGAATAATCAAAATGTGCACGGGCTGGCCTTAGTATTTCGGAGCAAAAACGATATTGATTATGAAAATGGAAGTAATATTTAAGCCGCCTGAAAAAAAATGTGAAATAACTATAGTGCTATAAGTGTGGTAAGCAGGGAAGACTACATTGTCCTGCAGATGGTGAGGACATAACACTTAGTTTCGACAGTGATTTCACGTCTTGCTCGTATGGAAAATGGTAGCTGGTGTTAACGTTCACTGACATATGTCTAACCAAGGTGAATTCCTAGACATGGTGTTGTGTTTACTAACCAAGAATTGATAACCGGTGGTGCAGCAAAACTAGGTGGAGGTCGTTAGAATTTTGCAGCAAAACTGGGAAAACCAAAAATTTTTCTCTCAGTTTCTTCCTAGAAGTTTCTGGTTTCTGATCCCTCTTACATCGTTTTACACTTTTACTGCAGAATATCAAAATTTGATCGTAGCGTCCGATTTTTCACGTCAAAGTGTTCTTGCCACCGCACGCTGTTACTTGAACGGCTGATTTCTCTTTGGTGTTGGGGGGGGGGGGTGACTTGTACGACGGTCGCTTTAAGTTAACTTTCCTCGATCGGTAAGGCCTAATGGTACCGTAATTTGTCTGAAGCTTTCTGCTAATGCTATCGCAAGCTGGGATCACCACTTGTCAACCCATCCCTCTACAGAAAAGAACGAAAATTGCTTAAAGCACAAACAGAGAATATTTCCACCGTCACGGTTTTGCGCCTGCCGCCTGCCAAACTACTTTAAACGAAAAGTGACCCATGGTTTCCAACGTTAGTTCTTCAAATTCTTATCTCGCTGTCTCTGCGTAACTTCAGCCACGCGAGTTGCAGTCATATGCAATACGGCAGATCCGATGTAGTTTTTTTCATTACAAACTAAATCATTCTGACTACAATTAATGAAAATGAGTAGACATTCAGAAAGAAGAAGAAGAAGAGAGCTCTTTAAGACAACCGAGAGACAATGTAGGAAAGACTGTACGGAAAGCAAAAATAAAAACATTAATGAAGTTTTAGGTAAACGGCAAACGAAGATAAACGTTTGTTAATACCAGGAGTAAAGAACCTGAATAAAGAAAGGAAAATGTTTTAGGCTATATGATCGCAAACGACGATCATATGATTATTATATATTGTATATTATTAGGCCTATATAAGATTATTGCATATGGTTCTTAACATATACAAAACAAAATTGCTGAGAAATACTGACAGAGGCACATAGAAAAAGAAATTGTGTCGGCAACATGCAAACGTCATGGTGGCCCCCCCAAGACAAGATATGGTAAACTGAAAATTACGGCGAAGGTCTGGAATCCTCAGTTGCTGTGATAAGGTCTGTCTTTCAAAGAATGGTGATGATGATAATCATCATGAAAAAACAAGTACGTGAAAAATAAAACAAGTGAGAATTCCAATGACGTAAACACAGACTGATTATTCAGATCGATATGAATACACCATTTTAAATGGAAAAGTAATCGAGTACATTAATAATTTTTTTTTTCATCTTCTCTTCTCTTTAAACATCCCTGAGCGATCTGATCTATAGAGACAAAAAAGTGGTAACAGAAGGAAAGTCAGGTATAGGGAACGAGAGAAAGAGAAAACAAAATTTGGGGGGGGGAGGAGTCGCGACCGAGAAACTTGTCAAAACGTTCAAAAGTCGTTCGTTATTTGAAGCGAAAACAGAAACGGCATTAAATCAATGGGAACGCGAGGCGACTGTGAATCACTTAGTTAATTTACATGTAAATACCGCAACGCAGAGACCAGACAGAAGTTACCGAATGTGGTTCCCCGCTGAGAACGGTCGTCTCTCAACGTCTTCATTGTGCTTCCCGACCGCTCGCTGATCTTCTACAACAACACTACTACTACTACTACTCCTGCCACTACTACACCCAGTCGCTACCGATGCTGCTGCTTAATAAATTCGGATTTTTATTCGGTCGGCGTAGGACTCGTGATAGCCGAAATCTGTTATTATTCACGCCGGTAACGGAGCGCGGTTTAAAAAGCGCCAAAAAAGCGATACCATAAAATACGTGTGAAATCGTGTTAACAGCATAAAGTGAAAACAGCGTTTGAGACTTTCGTGTGGTGTTATAAATTTATTTAAAAGCTCTTCCAGTCGTCGTGGTGAGCAGTCATCACCTCATCACGTCCGATCTACTCGATTTCTAAAATACTTCGGTGTTTGTCAATCGCCTTTTTTTTTAAGCATGCTTCGTTTGGTTTTTCATTCCCCTCCAGACTTCTCTTATCGCTTGATTTTATTTCCGACATTTGTGCCACCGATTTTAACACTCGTGGAACGGAATTCCGTAAGAAATTTAAACGCATTAAGTGTCCGTTCTGACGTCTAAATCGAGAGTACGGTGAAATTAAAAAAAAACATCGTAAAACATTCAAAACATATATAATATATTTTTGTAAAAAAAGTGTTATTTATTATTGATAATGATAAAAATTATAAAAAATAATGTGGGCAGATATGAATATTATGCTAGTCTATCTCAACACGAAAGGATAATTTTATGTCGACCAGAAACAGTTTGGGGAAAAATTAGTATATAGCTTATATGTTCTTGGCTTTCGGGGCAACAATTGGTTACGTGTATTTTGTTTGACCTGTTTCGGATATGTAACGTTGTCATTTTTATTACACGAAATGCCCTTTATTTAGTCCGTACATTAGTGTGAAGTAGCGGACTAAAGTGTGACGAGGGGGCGGGCCTGGGCCCCACTCAGTAGGGGCCTCCAGATTCGGAAAATTAAGTCTTTTTTGGTAAATTTTTAAATTCATTTGCAAATGTTCTATTGTCACGTCCTGAAACTTATCTACTTGTGAAAGGAGCTTCTCTAAACTGTGTTCATTAAAAATTATTTGCGCTCAACCATGAACCAAATCGGACTAAATGAACTAGCAATTTTATCGATCGAAAACAATTTAGCAATAAAATTAAGCTTTGATGATACAATAAGAAAATTTTCCGAGACCAAAAATAGAACTTTTAGAAAGTTCGCTTTATTTGCACTAAAGCTGCTAACTGACTTGAAAAAAAAATGCCAGGTATTGTTTGCAGCAATGATACATTTGTTTTGCAGTATAAAATTTATTGTATATTATAAAGTACTGTAATAAGTTTAATGCAGTCTATAAATAATACTACTTCTATTATTTCTTTAAACTTTGTGTCTGTGATATGAAAGTAGATTTTTATTTCAAACATTACTACAGCTTCTTGTAAAGTTTTCTAACTAGATGTATTAATACAGTAATTCATTTGAGGGCTAAGCAAGTAAATAAAAATAAAAATATTGCCTTTCCATTTCAAATTTACCTGATGAATATATTGAGCTACCACGGCCTGCACTGAAGTAAAAATTTTTATTCATCAGAGATGCTTATTTTACACTATGTTGTAAATAATCGAGTTATAAGTTACAAATCGTCTTGTCAGCTGTTTTATTTATCAACGGAATATTTGTTCAATTTTTTATTTTTTATTGTCACTTCAATATTTATGTTTTTTATTATTATTATTATTAATAATAATAATATTACTATTATTATTATTAATAATAATAATATTACTATTATTATTATTATTACATTAATTTATTATTTTCTAATATTACAAACCTTTATTTCTAACTCCCAACGTTTATTTGTTATGAATACAGACTGTACTGTGCGTACAGTCTGGTACTAACGTATTAGGTGTAATTGTCTCACTTCCTACATTGGCGTCCCACGTATTTCCTGACGTCAATGTCACTGAACATAAAACAGATTTTTTTATCATTGTCCAGTAATTTGTTCTGCCTGCTCATTTGCCGACTTGGCCTGTATGTTTAACTTTTATTAACAGTAAGGTAATTAATAAAAGGGATCAAAAGGTCCAATCTCCACCTTCTTATAATTTTTAATTTTAATAAACAAATTTTAATTGCATGATTAATTAAACAGACTTCAATTTTTCACACACCTTCCTGTTTAATGTAACAGAAATACAAAATTTAATGTAAGCACAACAAACCAATTTGTTATCAAGTGTTTGTCCTTTGCTAAGAATCATATGGTTGCCTATTCATGGTTTTTATCTTGCACAACTAGTTTGCAGTTACAATGTATTGTTTACAAAAAACCAAAGTACGCTTATGAAACATTTTGGTTTAGAAACAGATGCAAGCGAAGGAAGAAAAGGGAAATTTTTATCCTAGTTTTATTTTTGAAACTAACAAACCATGATACTATTGAAACTATGTGGTTTGATAAATAACCATTGAAACTATCATATCTTTTCCTTTATATCATTAGCTTTACTCATTACTCTCTTATGTTAAACACTATTTCCTTAATATATATACCTGTAGATGATATGTAAATGAACATAAGTACTGACTTTAAAGGGGCCGAAAGTCTTTGGCCTCACAGTTCCAATAAACGCTGAAACATTTTTGTTTGTCATCAGTGAGAGTTCGTGAACTTTCCAGTTTTGTGCTGGAGGACTTTGTTCTAACAGTAGGAATTTTTTAATTAAGTGGCATAGAGTTGTAGGGGTCGTAGATAATATAATTCTTCTTTCTCGGGATTCCTGCCTCTCCAAGTGTAAGACGTAAATATGCTCCTATCGAAAGAGTTTTTAGCCAATGCAACGTCAGTTTTTCGGGAAGTAATCTGTAATTTGACTTGTCATAGTTTTACACGACTTTGTGTAGGATATAGCACTTAGCCTTTACACTAAACTAAATTCTGTGTACAGAATTTTTCTCTTTACTGAATTCACGAGAAACCGTTGTCCAAAACAGTAGCGTATCTATAATTTGGTCTTGGGGCAATCAAATCGACTTCACACAAAAGAGAAAACAAGTCAAGACTAACGCAAATGGTGTGTAATAAACTGTTGTAGACCTATATTTAAAAAAGAGTAACTACTGTATTAGCGTACACAATGAGAAATTAATAAAATAGCTTAAAAATTAAGAGATTAACAACACTTCTCGTACACTTTCGACCCTCTGGGGGGGGGGGGGGGTCCGGTCTCATTCGTCCTCCTCCGTAAATACGCCCCTAGTCCAAAACAAATAATAAATCACACTAATTACTTCGTCAGAATCGAGTATCGTTGACATTAATCAGTAGAATAACTCAATAAACGTACAATGGAATATCGATGAATCCGTCGCGTTGCGGTTTGGACCGGAAGCCGAGAATAGTACTGTATTAGGAACTAATACAAGAGAAAACGGAAATAAGTGAAATGCAGCTGAACAAACAGTAATCAACGTGTATCTTATTCAGCACGTTCGCAGTCAGACGGTGCAAATCTGTATTATCCGTTACCGACTGCGGTTTGTAAACGATTCTTACCGAACGCTGAAGTCAGCTATTCGACCTTACGTCCTCTTCGTTTCCTCTGAGTAGGCCTACTAATTTTCCCCAAAAACTGTTTGTTCTGAACGACATACTGTAAAATTATCATTTCGTGTTGAGATAGGCTAGCCCTATAGCATAGTAATATTTATATCCGCCCACATTATTCTTGTACATTTTTTATTATCATCAATAATAAATTACACTTTTGTTACAAAAATATATTATACATTTTTTGAATATTTTACGACGTTTCGATAGTTTAAACTATCATCATCAGAATATTCGAAATTAATAAAATTGTAAAATTAGTAACAGCTGTTTTATATGTTGACTAAATTTAATGTATATTTTTAATATATGTATAATAAAACTATGTTATATAAATGTGTATAAATATAATATAAATATCTATTATTTTATTACATTAGTAATTGTGAAAATATTATCATTTTTAGTATTATTTGGATTTGTTCAGTTATTAATTTATTATTTAATTAAACAATATTAAATAAAATAATAAAATCTATTTAATAATAATAATAATTATTATTATTATATTAATAACAAAATACTATTCATTTATTTAATATTTATCTAAATATTTCTTAATTTTTCCATAAGGTCATGTTTGGACCTTCAGAAATTTGTTTGAATAAAGTGATATTATTTAAATTTGGGAATATGTGATTATTTTCAATTGAGTGAGTAGATAAATTTTATTTGTAGTCTAAATATCTGGTTTTAAATATGAATTACGGTGTTGAAAATTAAGCATTATAATAATATATTAGCCTATATTGTCCACTTCCGTTCTGCGTGGACGCATAGGACTATGTTGGTTTTTACGAAACTTTCGTCAATGAAAAGGCTAAAAAACTTCTCGGTAAATGTATATTTTAGAAAATAATATACAAAATAAAAATAATATACACGTGTTGTGCCCTCACAACCGCACATAATAAGTTCAACCTAATGTGCGGAACCATCAGGCGAACTCTAAAGTCAGCAAGTAAAGAAACACACCGAAAATTCTACAAGGTAGATGGCCTTTCCCACACATCTTTATGGGTCTGAGAATTGGACATTAACGAAAGGCCAGGCCAGTCGTATCTAAGCGGCTGAAATGAGATTTCTCAGACACGTGGCAGAGTAAACCCTTGATCATAGAAGAAACACAGATATACGGCAGGAACTGAATATTATGAGTATTCTCGACAGGATCGCTCAGTATCGGCTGAATTGGTGGGAACATCTTTGCCGAATGGATGACTGCCGCATACCCAAACAACTATGGAGTTATAAGCCGAGGGGAAGGAGAGGTGTGGGACATCCGAGGAAGCGCTGGAGTGACCACCTCTAAACTTTGCCTGTTTGAGACCGGAACAAACCATACTTGGTTTAGTCCATGCAGATGATGATGTTGATGATGATGATGTGTACAAAATACAGAACGGAAGGCTGCTTCTTTAGTTCCCCTCGGCAGTTTTCGCGTCTGTCAACGTTCATTAAATTTTAGGTAACAACATTTTCCTGCAATCCGTTTGTCCACTTCCTTTCAGTGAGTTTGTCTCGTTACCAATGACGTTTTCAACATTTTAGAAACACTGTCTCTTCCGAGTCGACATCGAGCGAAGAAACAAGTAAAAACCGGCCGTTGCAAAGTCTGGAAGAATATGACGGATGCTTCAGAACATCCGTACCATACAGTAGGCCTAGTAAAAAGGCCTACCGGTTGATCAAAATGAATCGGTAAAGTAATCTTGTTGCGTGAAAGAACCCGACTGTTATTCTCCATTTTTCTTGAGGGGGCTTTCTTCCAGTTGTCTGCAGAAGTGGGCACACCTTGGTTATGGAAAAAATAATTCTAATATAATTCAACTTTCGTCTCGTTCAAACGAAATGTCCGTTTCTGGAGAGACGACGTTGATTTTCGTTCGGACGATTTATTGAAGTTGACTGTTGTGATCATGTTGTTAAGATAATTTCTGTCTTTATCAGTCACTGTGTTAATATCCGCCAAAGTCGTTCGTGTTTCCGATCACGAGACCTGACGTTTTGGAACACTTTATTAAAACAATACTAGTATACACGTGCGAAAGGTACCGGCATATATGTAGTAGGTCTATACCTACAGGTCACAGTAGTACTTTGTAATGAACGAGTCCGGTTTTAAAATCTGGAAAATTAGTTTGACCGGAAAAGGTGACCGAAAAGGTGTCGATTAACGGAAGTCAACAACGAATTATCTAGACTTTGCTGTGCATCTGGACGAGTAATGAGGCGGATAAATTTAGAAAAAACTTAATAAATAATGCCATAAATAACGTTTGATTGAGCAGTGAAGAACGTTGTTAAAGAAGAATTAGGTTCCTCTCCTCTCCTCTCCTCTTCTGCAGTAGGCTACTAGATAGGAAAAGTACACATTATTAAAGTCTCCCTTTCACGGAACGGCCAGAGCAAATAAATATTATTTATTCGCTGCGTTTACCCAGTACGGGGATAACAATACCACCTGTTAACAATAGAATCCAGCCGCTTCGCGTGTACAATGCGTTACCAATAAAATCCAACTGTGATTATTACGTAATAAACGGACACAACTAGTGTATAATTGTTGAACGCTGGGTGTACCTGCAGTTTATTTCATAACTTGGGCGTTTAGCACTAAGCCTTAAACAAATTATTATTAACGATAATATTATTACGAAGGAATTAATAATATTGCGTGCGCGCGTGGTGTGTGTGTGTGTGTGTGTGTGTGTGGCTGTGTTGTGGTGTGGAGAACTGGTTGTTGGGCGGGGCAAGGCCGGTCGGGTGACCCCTGTGGAGGTCACATGGTCACATTCCGAACCCGATCAGGTGGAAAACCAGAGCAACCTCACTACTAGCCGCCGCAAAAACATCTGTCATCGCTGTTTACTCTTTGGTGAAAACATTTTATCCGATGTGATCCGATTACTTGACCGCCTTGAACTTATTCTTTACATAAGATTTATTAGATAATGCGACATTGTGTTTCAACAAAATATCATTAATATTTATTGACTTTTGAAATTAAGTAATCCATTAGCAGGTTGTCCGTTGGTGCATTCTGATTAGTCGATATTTTTAAACACAGGCTTTCTAATATTTAGGTTAAAATGGTAAATTTAATATAAACATATTCTCTTTCTAATTTTGTCGGAAAATATATAATTTTCTTTATCGCGATCAGAGAGCTACGTAACATGACATCTTATTTTGGTCATTGGATCTACGGCAGTAGATAATTATTACTTCATGGTTTTTGTTCTGTATGAATTAAACGGTTTTACGTCGCTATATTTACAAGTCGTGTTCACAGTTCTTTATAATTTAATTATTTCAAAGATGTTCGGACACTAATTACTGTATTATTATTATTTATTTATTATTATTATTAAAAACAATTATTACTTTAATACTTTATCAATGATTAACAGTTTTTCAAACTTTTCTCATAAAAATTATTTTCTGTTACAGAATTTTCGCGAGCAAAGAATCGACGGTTCCGCATTACCTCTGCTCACGGAAGAACACCTCACGACGGCGCTACAGATGAAGTTAGGCCCTGCGTTGAAACTGCGAGCCATCCTTTCGCGGCGGTTGGGACACTGCGCTGTGTGTCTCCACTGCGTCCACTGTCACGGCGCTTCGTCGCTAACGACGGCGCCCGGCGGGCCGAGTCCAGCGCCCACCGCGAGGCCCAACAGCACAGGCAACTGATGGAGTGTGTATCTTACACTGGCCATGGCACCGATCACTACAACAACTAATTTCTGTTACAAGTTTTAATGACGTGACCTGACCTGGACAGTCGCTCGTGGAACTATTGTCCATTTGGAGGTTTTGGTGATTGTTTTGTCATAGACTTTCGAAATCACCGCACACTAAATTAGCGCTAAAAATATACACGGGACACACGTGTAAAAAAAAAAATAGGTGATACACAGAAAGCATATTTAGTTCACTCGATTATTCCGCGGAAAAAAGTACGATGTGTTCAGTTTATCGATTCAGTGCTAATTAACTCCGAATTTAACTTCTACAAGTATCATATTGTAGTGTGCAATTTATTATTAATAAATGCAGTGAACAGCATGAACTGAACTTTCTTCAGTCAGGAAACAACATTGAATGATATGAACCTGTAATTTCATTTCTGTTTCTAATAACAAACAGAAGAAATAAACTTCTAGATATAATATTTTTAAACGAATAACGACCCTTAGATAGTCATATTTTCATATCATTTCGAGGATATATATATATATATATATAAATGCATATACGTTTGTTAATATGGAAAAATTGCAAAGTACAAACATTTGAATTTTCGATTACTTATACGAATATTTTGTCCATAAATAGTTAAAGAATTTTATTAATAGTCAGACTGTTTGTTGACATGTAAATTAATAATGACAATAATATTTTATTAAGAGTAGAAAACCCCACTACAAAACGTTTTTGTCTTGAAGTCTTGCTGCAGCTAAAGACTCGCTAGGGACGTTTGACAATTTTAAAGTAAATTTTTAACCTTTTCGAGCTGTAAACGTATGGTATTTAGATAAAAAAACAATCAATTTAACGACAGGAATTTAAAATTAAAGTTAAGAAGCAAATATATAGGGCCAGATATCAAAATTTAATATGTCAACCTAAATGAATCAAGTTGGTTTCCGTGAGCCCTCTGTACATCAGTCAATGGTAACAAATATTATAGCCTTCAAATATTGTGGTATAGGCCTATAGCAAAACTGAGTGACTGGTGTGAAGAGGGCTGATGATTATGATCGAGGTCCATAATGCAAGGAGTGTCTTTTTCGGATATTTCAGAATTAGAAAACTGGTGCCGAATATTAAAATGTTCAAAGTCTAGATACATTAACTTACGATATTTGAGCAAAGTCAGCAAGCAAAATTA
This sequence comes from Magicicada septendecula, assembly GCA_034769895.1. Classification (NCBI taxonomy): domain Eukaryota; kingdom Metazoa; phylum Arthropoda; class Insecta; order Hemiptera; family Cicadidae; genus Magicicada; species Magicicada septendecula. Next base: position 100,302,716 of record CM068374.1, on the reverse strand, counting down.
TTGGATTACAAAAAATATATTTATTTTTAAGTCTTTGAAAATATTTGAAATATTTTGTGCTTGTTACATAAAATATGTATGTTCAACACATATGTATAAGTCTGGAGTTTTTACAGAGTATATAAACATTAAAAATGCCTAAAAAGGACATTTTGTATGGGACGCAGATTAAATCACATAATATTGTGATACAGTTATCGTGAAACAGATTTTCATAACACGATTTTTGGCAAAATTGCTTTCTTAATAAAAACTATATTACTCACATGTGACTGATTTTTTTAACACGTTTGTAATTTAATTGTTCGCCTTTTTTGTAACCGTGTGGATTGATTTGTGACTTCATACCATAAACTGATAGTGACTCATAAACAATTTATACAAAATCTTATAAATAAATTGATTTTAATTGTCTGCCCAAATATGGTATACGAATTAAAAAAAAAACATAATAATTTCGAGGGCCTGCAAAACTGTTTTCACCAAAAAATCGTTAACGAATTTACAAGGTCTTTTAAACACACACACACACACACACACACACACACACACACACACACACACACACACACACACACATTTACATACTCGTGTGTAATAATTAAGGCACTAGAAAATTATATTTGTTGTTTAATTTCATTAATTAGTTAACAAATTAATTTAGTCCTTTGATTTCGCATAACTCCCAACTGATTATTTTACAGTTACCCGACAAACAACAGTAGACTTATGGCTACATTTTTGTCTTTTTTTAAGTTAAGAATATTCAGTTACATTATTTAAAGTTTCGCATAAGTTCGTTAAGTATGTGAACAAACATAGAAGTTATAAAGATTTTCCCTATTTTGTACAAGTTTATACCAAACACTTCATTCGTTGCATTCCGAGTTGAAATCATTGTATACGAATTAAAAATATCATATAAAAGTAAATACATATGAAAGTGCAATTGATTAGGAGTAATTATCAAAATAATATAAAAGGATATTCAAGGTAGCTTCAATTGTGACAGCTTATTAGAAGACAAATTTGTTTAAAATAAATAACAGTGTTTTATACAAATCCACTTTATGAAAGATACAAAAGTTATCATAATTTAAATTTAATGTTTTAATGGAACGTCGTTTTAAATATTAAAATTATATATTTTGTAGGTTATTAACGAATGTAATTTGGGGTCATATGCTAAATGAAATCAAATCAAAGTGTACAAAACACCTTTTGTTTACTAATGCCATGATAATACGGCAGATGTTAAGATGGTATGGTATCTGTGATCACTGAAACATTTTATAAGAGTTTTTATGAGTAAAAGTCTGTTTTTGAAATTTTTGTGGAACTGAATGGCAAACATTTGTTTAGATACATATGTAGTTAAGACGCATTTAGCTTCTCTCAAAAACACAGTGCCTTAAATAAATTCTAATATATTTGTTATATTTGTAATTAGTATTTTAAATGTGATTAAATGAAAACAATTCAAAGTGTACTTAAAATACGGTAAGTCTGTTTTAAGTGGAACAAATCAACATGACACAGCCATTAAGATTTTGTGTCACACCGACATACACTTACTGCAAAGTCTTTACGTTAGTTTTAAGGTGTATGATATATATATAAAATAATGTATATTATTAATGTTAATTAAATGTATACTGAAAAGATCTCTTCTTTTGTGTAAAAATATTTGTTAAAATAAACGTGATGTATATCGAGAGTCAATTATGTAATTTTTATTATTTATATAATTGAAAAAAATCATGTGTACACATTTTATATAATTCTTTCGTTTATAGAAAACGTGACAGTTTCTTGTATATACTGAATATGTTAAATGTTTGTATATATATTATGTTATTATTATTTACAATAAGACTTAAGATTTTCTTGCAATATTATGTATACTTTTTTGCGTAATATTAATATATTTCCCTTTTACAAAAATGTTTTTTCTTAAATTTGCTTAAACTTTACCATATTACAATAGCTTTTGCTAGTACTATTATGCACACTTAAATACGTACATAAAACATATAAATCTGGCAAGGAATCACATTATGCTAATAACATTTTATTTTGTTTAAACATTTGTGTTCATGACCATTGATACAGTTTTATATATACAAGCAACTGATTTTTATAATATTTGTACTGTATATTAGGCCTATACAATATGTTTACAATGTGTTTAGACGGATTATCATGTAATGGTTAATTTGAATTTGTTTATTCCCTACTAGAAATTTCTTGCTACAGTGGGTGCGCGCGCGCGTGTGTGTGATTTAGAATTTTCAGAACAATCTGTTTTTTTTTTATTTATTTCAATAATACCATATTGCTGATATCTGGAAATATTTGTTCATTAATAAATGAACGTATAATTAAATTTTCTTTATAAATATTAGTTAAACTCAAAGTTTAAAAAACAAATGAATGTTTTTATTCAAAAAAAATAAATACAAATATGTATAAAGTGAAGGAAATTTAAGAAACGTATTCATTCAAAAGGAATGTATAATAGTATTATTTAAAAAAGTATCATATTACTGTACAATATACAATAATGATAATAAGGTTTTGTGATTGAATTTATAAATTTTAAAATAATGTAATTTTTAGATAGTTTTTATGTAGGTAAAGATTAAGAATAAATGGGTAACTTACAGTATTCACTTTTAGAGGTAAATTTTTACATTACTTGTATTAAAAATTGTACTTTAATTGTAATTGTAGTGTTAATTATTATTTCTCTTGTATAATTACTATATTATATTGTAACCATCATTATCATTATTTTATTACTGTTATATTTTTATCATGTATTATTATTAGTATCATTATTATTATTATGTTATTATTATAATTACTATAATTATTATTGTCATTTATATTATTTCAATTATTATTACTATTATCACTACTATTATTATCAGCTGTAATGTTTACATTGGACGTAATTATTCTTTGTAAATATAGAAACATATAAATAAACTTAGTTATTTATCATACACAGTTATTTATTTATTTATTTAATTATTATCATATACAAATTTATTAATCCTATATTTTTCTTTTCGTTCTTAATGTCTTCCTTACTATGCTGTTAGTCTTTTTCAGTTTTCTTCACTTAATTTTTTCTTCTGTTTATAGTTTCTTTACATTTGCATTGTCAAAGACTTTCTTCACACATTTATCAATTGAAACCGTTTTTCCATGTACCCGGTCTCCAACAGGTTTTAAACAATAGGCAAGAAGTACCTGTCAGATCAATAGCTGAGACTGCTCACTGGCAGATCACAAGAGTAGAGTCATAACAAGCAGGACCAGGAATCTTTTCATCTCTCTTTACACGTTTCTGTCCAGTGGGCTGAAATAAGAAACATTTCAATGTCAAAATTTGAAGTAATCTCATGCCCTCTTTGAACACAGTGAAGCATTTGCATGATAAAGATATAAGTTATATTGATAGAATTTAAACACACTAATGCAAATTATATCATTTTGTACTAAAAATTATTAAATACCGGGCTGCTAGGCCGTGGTCTGTTGTGTATAATTTCCACAGCGTCGGCAACGTTTCGTATCCCACCTTCGGGGATATTCTTCAGGCCCCGCAAAGCGACAGAGCGTTAAGAAACAGTTACGGCAGATCTTGGCCGAACGATACCCGACAACTTTTTCGGGGTATGAGGAACAAAGATCTGCCCTAACTGTTTCTTAACGCTCTGTCGCTTTGTGAAGAATATCCCCGAAGGTGGATACGAAACGTTCCCGACGCTATGGAAATTATACACACCGACCGCGCCCTAACAGACCGGTATTTGATCATTCTGAGTATATTGACAGCGGCTATGTAAGCGTAAGAAAAATATATAATTGTGTACATCACACAGCACTCTGGAAGATATCTGTCAAATAACAAAAGTGATATGGAAACTGAATTGAGGGTTCCCATTCGTCTTACTTTCAGCGGGATAGTACCACATTTTGACAAAACGTCCCGGCAGCCCATTCAAATCTCCCACTTTTTTTAGTGTTAACATTGGATGTTTCATTAACACTGTTACCGCTTTGTCTGTCGGTAGAATCGACGCTTTGCTTGCAGTATCACTAACAGTGTTGAAGCTTTAGTATGCAGAAGTGGTTTTAGTGATTAGTAATTTCATTGTACAGTGAGTAATAGTGTTACAGCATTACAGTGTAATGATCGGCATTATATTTTTTATCAAAATTATGGCGAAACTTAAGTGTAGTTTAATGACAGTATGAGAAATGAGTTTCCTCTCTTTGAAAGTTTATGGTCAAAATGCACATTAAGAAACGTAAAATTTTGTATTCCTCATGGTAGAAGCTATGACATCGTTAAACACGTGACACAAATTTGCCCTACAAAACTGAGCTTCGAACATTACTACTGTGTCGTCTCTATGTAAAAGTGTTGTTGGTGGAAAAAATGGAAAGGCAGTTGTCACTCACAGTACAAGAAGCGACGTTTGATGCTACGATATGGCAGAACATAACCGTGGTTCCAAATACACGTCTAATTAGCTTTTGCTAGGCACTACCAGGATCTAATGCAAATGTAAAATGGATTTTTTTCTGTAATAAATGTATTCAGGTGTGATGAAAAAACAGACTTGAAATAGAGACAGTGAGAGCACTGGCAATAGCGAAAACACATTTTACAAACTTTACTTTCCTTTAAAAAAAAAGGTTAAAAGAAAAAAAAATTACAGCAAATCCAGGACATGATAAATATTTAAGCCCAAATGACATTTTAGAAACGTCTTCTGATTATGTGAAATAAAACTATATTTCAATATGTTTCTTAATACTTTTTGCATTATACTTCTCTTCAAAAATGAAATAGAAACTACTGTACTCTCATCTATAATATGTTTATTATAGTAGTTATTATTAATATTATTAACATTATGTAATATTTATAATATTAAACTAGAACCAGCTGCCACTGGGAGATGTTCTTGCAGTGAGCACCTTGGAGATGCTCTTTACCGTAACAGCAGTAATATTTGTAATATACCGCATAAGGCATTCAATATCTATAGACTGGTTGGGGAGCAATAAGTTGTACAGTCAACATGTTGTTACGACGGTCTAACTGATCGTTGTACGGTACAGTGGAAAAGAAAATACAAAACACCAATGAAGTTACTAATCACCAGCTTTAATTATCACAATTAAACAGTTTGTAATCAACAAGATAGTCTCTTACAACAAATCAAATAAAATTGTTCACACGCAATAAAAATGTCTACTAATATAAAACACAATTGTATTACAATTGTCCCGCACAAATGTAAAACACATAACATTCGCCACAATACTACGAACCCCACTCGAATATATCGCAACTCAAACTGAAACTAAGCGCCGCTGAAGCCTTGTATTTATACACCGCCCAGAAACCTGAACATTCCACATACCACGCATCACCTCTACACTAGGACGTAATTGATTGCGGCCTTGACACAGTGCGCGCTGCTGGGGACGTCTAGAAAAGTCTCGCGAACGCATGTTGAAATCACGTACGCACACAACATTACAGCCGGATTCCTCTGGAACATTCGAGAAACCCGTAGATTGTTTCTGTAATGTCGTAACAATATGCTTTCCATAGTGGGAGCACATTGGATGTTGACTTAACTTTTAAAACTGGTAATTCATCAGCAGGTTTCACTTGTAGTCATGTAAAGTTCAATCTGTATCTATAAAAAATATTTAGTGTATTAGTCTGCCTACACACTCGACTTGATAGATTGTCCTCGACTAATTAACTGTTTCTACTGATGCTGTATCGAATGATAAATGCAATTATCTTCAATCAGATGTGACAATAACAGTATGATACGAGTAACTGATTCTACAGCACCCTCGGCTGTTACTTTTTATAAAGTTTGATTCACGTTGAATTAATGAGGGGATAATAACTACAGAAAAAGAATAAGAAGACGAACAAAAATAACAACAACAACAACGAACTTTACAGACAAAATATACTGAGAAAATTATAGACACAATTAGGACAAAGAGTAATTACTTTTAATGGGCACTTTCGGAGAATGAATTCATGGATTAAAGAAATCGAAAAGATACAGAAGAACTCAAATTTATCCAAAAGAACGTCAAAGAACGTTTACCACTAAGGAAAAGTTACATAACTTTGCAGATTTGCAGGCAAAGCCCAAAAACGAAGTGTGCCGTTTGAACTGACAAAAGAAGAGAGAATGAAGGAGATGTGAGCGAGAAGGTAAAATGAAGGGGAAAAGCAACTGAAATGAACGTAGTTAACAGTGGGTCATACAAAACTGAAAAAATAATAATAACAATCCTGGCCCCTGTTTGCACCACCAAAGTGGCTAGAGAGCGTCAGGCAGGATATGCCGCCTGTGTTGAGCATTTGACATACAAATGAGTACTATATGCCATCAGTATGCCTCGGCCATCTTTACCTTAGGATGGAATAATGAGGATTTTCTCTGTTCCTTTCCCAGGTACTCCCAGCCTGTCCCCCTCGCCAGCTGATAGAAACATTTTGATTTTTACGGTGCTGGTCAGAATATGTTCTGACCTCTAGGTTAGAAATTGTGCGTCATACCCAAAGGCCTCATAGGCCGGCCTAAATAAATTTACCTTTAATCTGAATACCAATTAATCAAGATAGAATAATATTTTGAAATCAGCACTTCTCCATATTTTTCCAACCCTTATAGGGTACTTATATCAGTTACTCAAAAACTTTGAGTACATAATTTACAAAGGTAAATGTTTGTAATTATGGTAACAGAAAATTAATCGGTGATGATATCAGAAGATGCTAGTTAATAAGGATATTCAGTGGCATAAAATTGGGTTTAATTAGTACTGTACAGTAGTTGAACTTAAAAAATGTCCTTACTTTTCAACAGAAGCGAATGTCCATCCGACCATTCAGCATGTAAGCTGTTTTCACGTATGCCTGGAAGTAAGTTTTACTTTGGTCGACTGGTCTTCTGATTTCATGACTCTGAAGTGTGGTAACGTCCTCATTTCATTTCATGACAGATAGATGACTTGAACTTACTAATGATGTCAGTAGGCAGGGTCGTGTAAGGGTAAACCTAAATCCCCCTCCCACCAATAACAAATGGGGTTGTGATGTTTACTCTGTTCTCTGTTCTCCGCCGTTACACTTCCGCAAGAATTGAGAAAAGGAATCAGGAGATGAACGGGAAAAGTCTGTGTTTTGTATGTAGAAAATATTGAAAAAAATACAGAACGACAAAACTATAATTTTTTGTAAAGTTAACAGATCAATTTGTATTTAATTAGAGTGATCAACAGCTTATACGACGTCACGGCTATTGTGATACGTACTGGGAGAGGGAAGACTGACCCAGTGATGGTAAATAGAGGTGTCAGACAAAGGCGCAGTCTTTCACCTACATTGTTTAATATATACTTGGATTATATGATCAGACAGTGGAAAGTTGAAGTCAATCCAGGGATAAATTTACATCCTGCCACAACATGCGTAAATCGTCTGTTATTCGCTAATGACCAGGTGATACTCCAGAAGAGCGAAGACGCTCTGCAGTTCAAGATATACCACTCGAACAGTGTATGCGGGACATATAATTTTAAAATATCTCAAAGTAAGACGAAGGTTGTGGCCTTTAAAGAGAAATTTCCAATCCATTCCAAAATAGTTGCTTGGTTGTGACATGAGTTATGTACATGATGATGATAAGAATAAAAAAGAAAATAAGTATCAGATGATGTGTGGTACAATACAACGAACACTACGAAATAAAACAAGAACTGATACTAAAACGAAGTTTTATAAAGTAATGGCACCTGTTCTTACATATGCTAGCGAAACATGGACGATAACTGGGAAAGAAAAGCAGCGCACACAACCGCAGAAACGAGTGTTTTAAGGCACGTGAGTGGTTATCGTCTAAGGGATCGAATGCGTAACTGGGTATGTTCTCCATCGGTGTTAAATATAAGAAGGAAAGCAGCAGTAGATGGAGCACGTCTACAGAGTGAACCACTAGAGGCGCTTTATACTATAAACCAATTTTATTCTTCGTATTATTTAAATTAGCGGCCATCCTTACTATTTCTTTTATAAAATTGCTAAACTGCTATAATTTGTTGTTTAGACAAAGCTTTTCGTCATCTCTGACATCATCAGGTCTTGAACAACGATGTCAGAGATGATGATGTCAGAGATGACGGAAAGCTTTGTCTAAACAACAAATTATAGCAGTTTAGCAATTTTATAAAAGAACTAGTAAAAAAAAAATATATATATATATATATATATATAAACCAATTGACAGAAGACCTGTGGGTAGGCCCTGGAAGAGATGGCTGCAGTGAAGACGGAACACGCTGCAAACCTATGCCGTGAAGGGATGACGACGTACGTAATACTAGTTGAGTCTTTACTTTTTTTGAGAACATGCAGTTGTAGCGTATGTTGAGCTGTATACAACAATTTGCAGACTTTGTTTATTTTACCAACTGGTACTGACAATGTGATGCTCTGACATAAACAATGTCCGCCTTCACGCATGATCTATTATTGACTGTTAGTTGGACTATATTATATATTAGCTTCAGTTCATAAAATTTATCTCAACCAGTATCATTGACTGAGAATTACACAAAGTAAAGAATTTGCCGTTTTTTTTTTAACAATACGACCTGCGGTTTTCCAAAACTCAAACTTTTTTTGTTGATATCGGGTTATATAGGATATAGAAATACACTAAGTATTACAAAATTAATAACACTCTAAAAATGTAATATGGCCAAAACCAGGTTGCTGAAAGAGAAAGAATTGCATAGATTCATCTCCTCACTGTATTTGTTGTAAAAGTAGTAATAATGCTGAAGTAGTAATAATAGACACTTACATTCACATAAGGCAGGAATTATGTCAGTGTAGATTTTACACTAAACACATTCAGATTAACGTAAAGCAATTTTATACTTCTCTGTTGATTATCTGCATGTTAAAGACCATAAGGGTATCCACATCCAGAGCAACGTCCAGGACGTGATTAAAGATGACACGGTCTTTTTAGAAACTCATGATAGTAAAGCCGTTTAGTCACAGTGTTGATATTTTACGTTCATCGTGTTTACTAATAACCCTGTGGCTGCTGTCGGAAATCTCTGCGAAACAGCAAACCCGCCCAGATGTATACATTGCGAAAGATGACCAGACCGCTTCGCCGAGCTGTTGTCTAGGACGACCAGGCTTTCCCTTGGCTAGATTCTGAACCTCAAAGCATCCCGCCGAAAGCAGCTGAAGCACTATGGTGACCGTGAACAACAGTCCACGCTCCAGCGCGTCGCCTTCACGGATCAACTCAAGAGAAGCATGGAAAGTTTTCCTCAAATGAAGGGTGGTGTGCTGATTCGTGTGTAGGGATGGTATACGTCCTAGCTTCCTTGTACAGAACCACTTGACTGAGCGGAAACTGACGCTCATCGGGCACGATTCCAATGCTGAGACACCCACACCACATCATCAGTCAGTTTACTACCAGACGTGCTTCTCTGTACAGTGTTTGTTGAAAGTACACAAACGTAGTAGCCTCCTCTCATGTTTTCGCCTCTGTGCATATCAACTGAAATAATTGAACGAACGAAGTGAGTTACGGTAATTCTGCCGTTTGGCATTGTCTATAGGCCTATCTGTTTAGACTGTCTCACGGTAACTTTTGAATGAGTCAACCGATTTTAGTAAGACTTGGCATGCGTGTCCATACCTTGAATGCACATTGTTTTTGACATTGTTCCTCAAAAATCGGGAGGGGGCGAGTGAAAAATGTGAGCGGTCAAAGTTTGAAGAAAATCACAAAAGTTCATATGGATATCAAATTAAAGAGTTTTTTTTTTGGAATTCAAAATTATGGTATTCAGTTTTTAGAATTTCAAAGTTTTTGGAACCCAGTATCTAAAAAGTGTACCAACATTTTGAAAAAAATCACAAAAATTCGTGTTGGGTATCACAGTTAAGAGAATTAAGCCACAGCCTGAATATAGTGTTGAGTTTGTAAATTTCAAAATTCAGAATACCCAAATATGTAAATTATAAAAAATTTGAAAAACCTGTAAAAATCCATGCCAGGAATTCAGACTATAGAGAATGTTAACCTAACTTCGAACGTAATGTTTAAGCTAAACGTTTTTTAACTGTAGGGGCACCACGACTGAAAAATGGAAGTCTACATTTTGAAATATCGTAAAAGGGTATGTCGGGCACCAAATTATGAAAAATTTGATCAAAATACAAACTCGTATCTTTAATAATTTGACAAAATTAGTGTCTCTCAACATCCTTTCCCAATTTTGGACGGCCTTCAAAACGTTTATAAGCTACGTTTTGCAAAAAAAAATCTTTACATACAGTATATGTTATCAGTTACATGTATATTTTCGTCAAACGTATTCCGTATAGTCCTATACGTATCCCAAGGAAACATACACAAACTTAAAAGCCATGGAAAAGTGATTGGTCATTTAGGCATGACGATTATAAATTGGGGGCTTTTTAATGTTTATTGTATTAAAAATAATACAAAATTATTTATAATTGTCTGCATTACAATCGGTATTTTACTGACGGCATTAATAGAGAGGTTGGGGGTTTTGTAATTTTATTATTTTACTCTTATTACATTTTTAGCTACAGCAAAACCTCCATTAACCGAGGCAACAACTTATGGTCACCTGCTCGTGTGGCGTTTCTTGCCTGACGCTAAGAATCATACATTATTATTATTATTAACGGCGGTCCTACAGTCTATGCTGGATCCCGCAAATTCGATCGCCATTTCTCCCTATCTTTCCAGTCATCGTCTCCAATAGCTCGATCTCTCATGCTTTTCCTAATTCCTGTTCTCCATTGTGTTGTCAGTCTTCCTTTTCTTCTCCTGTTTTGTGGTGTGTAAGTCAATTCTTTCTTTGGCCGTCCCTTCTCCTCCATCCTCATTACGTGACCGTACCGTAGCAACTGTCTGGATTCTATTCTTTCTGCTATTGTAAATATGTGCCCTGTTTTCCTTCTTATATCTTCATTTCTAACATGTTGCATTCTAGAAATATTACACGCTCTTCTTAAGAAGTCCAATTCCAAGATTCTATCATCTTTTTCTCTTTATCTGAAAGTTGCCAGCATTCGCAGCCATAAGTTAAAATGGGCTCCACACTAGTTGTGTAGATTGTCAGTTTAGTTTGAAGTTCCATTTTGTTCGACCAAAGTAAAGAGTTTAGCAAACGAATAGCCTTTTTTCTCCGTTGAAGAATCATACATACGAAGAATTTCAGTCACAGTTTTGAAAAGTAAAATTTATTAATTTAACATTATCTAATAATCAAAATACTGATAGTAAGCAAAATAAAATCTAATAGTGAGCAAATAGTGCAGCTGAGGGAAATTACAGATGACATAATGAGGCATGAAACGGTTCGCGTAGATCGAAGTGCCAGGAAAGGCAGTGCAGGAAGTGGAGTGTGAGGTGACCAACCATGTGACACACCAATCATGTAGCTTAGCTGTTCTGAACACAAAATGATTGAATGGAAAACAACTCGTCAAAGCTACGTATGCGCAGTGAGATCTTTTGAGACTGCGCATCAGACAGCCGTTTCGTGTCTAACTGTTTTAGCTGTACATATTTGTTAAAGGGAATATAAAATGTATTCAACACGTAACATCGTGTTTCAGACTGTTATTTCTATTCTTGAAGCAAATGTCGCACAAAACTCCTTGCAGAGCGATTGCTGAATCCTGAATCACAAGTTTACATCGGCTAATTAGCACCACGGTCTGTGACAAACGACCTGGCATTAAGTGCCATTTAACAGTGCACTGTTAAGTATAATAAAAGCAGTCGTTAGCGGCAATAGTCACAGCCGTGACAGCAGGTTGACAGCAATCTGTAAATGTGTTATATTTACTCACGTCCATGGTCACATGGCTTTGAACCACTCCTCAGCTTTAATGAGCAAATTATTAGTTGAGTTACAGATTGACTTCATAGTACCTACTCATCTCAAGAAGCCAGCACGACCTAAAAGAGGGTTTCTTGAGTCTAGAACAGGCCGCAATGAATTTAGCTCTAAAAGCAAACATTTAAAAGACCAAATACATGTTAACATGCAGTAAAATACAAGAGAGAAGAGCACCTCTGGTAATTGGAGGACACAAATTTCAAAAGGTTGAAAATTTTAAATACTTGGGCTCACTAGTTACTGAGGACAACATTATGACCGAAGAAAAAAAAAAGGATATCTGCTGGAAACAGACGTTACTTCTCCCTACAAGGAATATTTAAGTGTAAAAGCATAAGCAGAGCATCCAAGATTCGCCTCTATAAAACAGTTCTTAAGCCAGTGGTCATGTATGGTTGTATGGGTCCGGAACTTAGAGAATGACAGTGGCAGATGAGTGGTTACGCAGGTGGGGAAGAAAAGTCCTCAGGACGATAGTTGGTGCGTGAACGTCGAAGGAGCATGGAGATAAGGACGAATACAGAAATCCGGCAAATCTGTGGAGAACTAGATACCGTCATTGACATAAAGAAAAGTAGACTCCGGTGGGCAGGGCATGTCCAGAGAATGTTAGAGACATATAAATTGAAGAAAATTTTTACGGGAAGATCTGGTGGAAGAAGGAGGGGTCGACCCAGGAAACGATGGGTGGATGATCTTGAGGACGACCTACGCAGGCTCGGTAAAAGGAGATGGAGACTGAGAGAAGAGGATCGATCTCTGGAAACACTCACTAGTAAGCTCCCTCGGCTGCAGAGCTCGCTCACTATTTTGAGCAAGTACATAAATTATATTATTAGACTACATATACTATATTTATATTATATTATGAATATTATAATATAATACCAGAAAGATTACAAAAATCCCGATTACACTACTAATTTCTTTTAGTGAAATAACAATTGTGGAGCAGACAATTAAACAATAACAATTGTGGAGCAGACAATGAAACAATAACAATTGTGGAGCAGACAATGAAACCTTAACAATTGTGGACCAGACAATTAAACAATAACGATTGTGGAGCAGACAATTAAACAATAACAATTGTGGAGCATAAAGGGAACCATGACAATTGTGGAGCAGACAACGAACCAATAACAATTGTGGAGCAGACAATTAAACAATAACAATTGTGGAGCAGGCAACGAAACAATAACAATTGTGGAGCAGACAATTAAACAATAACATCAACAATTCCTGACATTCGGATTTGTGTTAAAATTTCATTTAACCTGACACCCGGATGAATTTTTTACAATTTTTGACCCACTTAGAAGTCCTGGGGTCAAAAATTTGTAAATTTCTACAACTGTACACTACATTCAGAATTTAGTTAAAATTCTCTTTAATTTTATACTCCACATGAAAATTGCAATTTTATTGAAATTTTTACCAACATTTTGAACCCTGGCATCCTAAAATTTTGAAATTTCTAAAACATAACACTACATTAACTGTATCGGGTTTTACAGTTTTCTTAAAATTTTACCTTCTATTTCTGGTGCCCCTAAAGCTCAAAACATTTCATAGTAAATTCAGACTTTGGTAAAAATTCCTTTTCATTTGATACCCCACATGAATTTTTGCGATTATATCAAAATTTTCACCCACGTTTTGGGCCCTTACACACACGCATCTTGAAATTTCAAAAATGAATACTACATTCAGACTGTGGTTAAAATTCTCTTCAATTTGATACTCCACATGGGGCGATACCCCGTCACATTTTTCCTCCCGCTTCTCTATTTTAGGGAGGATCTATCTAAAAAACAATAGGGCTCTGTAGGCTTAAAAGTGTGGACAAGAATGGCAAGTTTTACGAAAAATCGGTTGATGCCTTCAAATGTTATCGTGAGACATAGGCCTACCCCCATGATACTCCTAATAGACAGACAACTGCCAAATGGTCGTGTTAAAACTGAGAACTCGCTTCGCTCGTTGAAAAAATCGTCGTTAAAGAATTATTTACTGCATACTGAATCTCGGTATCATGAAGTAAGGAAACTTCATCGTCGCGATTTAAAGCCAAAAAAGGGCTTCTTATTGTTGCGGTCCTTTTAATTTCTAGGTAACTGTCACATCTCATTCTAATCTTGAAATGTTACAGACACGTTTTCCTAGGCCTTCTTATTCCTTTTCTTCTTAATGTGATGCTTTCCACAATACTCGTGATACAGTCATTACGTTTTCTGATATGTCTTATAAATTTAGTCTTCCTAGATTCAATTTTCAATTGAATGCAGTAATTTCCTTTCCTCACTATTTCCTTAATACTTCTAAAGAAAATTTGACAAAGATGTGTAAGTCATCTTCCAGGAAGCGAGACTGCTGTCGAAGATTTGGTAGTTTGAAGTAACACGTAGTCGTGTTTGTGGTGACAGAAGACGCGAAATAAAAGGCACTGAGAAAGTGGAATCACTGCCGCAAGAACGATAAATAAGTCGCAGTACAGATACAATGGTGACTGAGCTACATAGTGCAATAGATGTGTGTTTACAAAGAAACAGGTACGGCAGAGATAAAGTGTATCATCTCCAATCGACGCATAACTCAAACGTTTACAAAAACTCAATTTTAAGAATGTCCTTATTCAAAAATGTAAGTAGGCCCTATACCAAAACTTCTTTTCTAATTGCTGTAGCCAGTTTTTGTCATAGCTTTTCGCTTTTTTCTGCGGATTCAATGCAGCACAAATTTTCACTAAGCCGACGTTTTAAAGTCAATCAAATCGAACTCTCGACACTCCATTCACACACTATCTACGATCTGTTCCTTACCACTTTACAACTGAATCTTATTTTCTTTACAGTTGACAATTAGTAGAGTTATAAACTGAAATCTAGTCTGCTTATTTCCTGTATAATAAGAATTAATCTATTCTCTCTCTCTCTCTCTCTCTCTCCTTTCCTGTTCCTACTCCTCTGTGTATGTTCATCCTAAACAGGAGATCTGAAACACAAGTCAGTTTCAATATTTGCTTCAATATTAACACATTTTTTCAATTTCCACAGTGTTATTATGTTTACGTTTTGTTTTTAATTTTTCCTAAAGACTAAAATTTATTTTTTTACAAGTAGAAACTCGTCGATATAATTTATACTTACATCAAAATTACGAAATTGTCTCCAAATTCGAATTTGCCAGTTTATTACAAATTAGTTCTAATTTTATCCACCAGATACCACCAAGTACTAGATGAAAACAAATTAATTTTCTTTACATTTTACTCCTTATCAGTTTTTGAAACAAAAATTATAAAAGATAATACAGATGACAAAATTATAATTTAAAATATTTTTTCTTACTATTACTGTCCATAATTACTTTTATACTGCCGCTGCATTTCAAACGCCTACTTTTAGTCTAAAATCATCGTTACTTTTTTCGCTACCAGATGGCAACACATTGACAGGTTTTGTTAAAAATGTTTTGTCATTTTACAACGCAATTCTGTTACTTATAACTATATTACACAAAAATATTTAAATTATTATTAAAATTTCGTGGGATGTGATTTTCCGTTTCAGAATATAATTCAGCTTGTTTTAAATGCGTTGTACAGCGCGCGCGCGCGTATTGTTTGTTATTCACACGAAACGTTTTTATCTTAATTTTTATTCTGCTAATTACGTAATTGTTACACGTTCCTCCTCGCCGTGTTCTTTACATTATGAAGCTTACATAATACGTGTTTATTAATTAATGAGGTGTTGGCAAAAATTGCACACATTTTTATTATACTTTTTAGGTTTCTTCCCACCATACGTTTTTTCAAGAACGAGTGAGTTATATTGAAACATCTTCAAAGAGTTTTAATACATACACATACACCTCCTAAGCATCATGTATTATATATTTATGTGTGTGTGTGTGAGACAGAGAGAGAGAGAGAGAGAGAGAGAGTAAGGAAGTCAAAAATCTTAAAACAAGTAGAGATCATGTAAAGAGAAGTGACAATCCAATTGTGCATACGCTTTTTATAATTCTCAGCTATAATAAAAAAACAAGGTGTTCCATTGCGCAATGTTGTTAATTTTACGTGGCAAAAACAAGGATGAGAGAATGGGGTACGAGCTCAAAAACAAAGATAAGGCTCTTTGTTGTTGTAAAACTAGTACAATAATTTCAAATAGCTGATACTTATATTTATAAATTAAAAAATAATTACATTATAAGGAAAGTTACAAAAATAAGGAAAACAGAATCAGTAACTGTTGTCTTTCACGGTTAAGTAAGTCTAGATTTTTAACTTACTACAGTTTGTCAATTAGAAATTTTAAAATAAGAAAAATTTTAATCACAATAAAAATAATTTATACACAAAATTTAAATCAAAACCATTTGAAATGAAGGTTTGGGGAATGACAACAATGCACTTGGGAGAATTTTGTCTGTTGTCTTCTCACTTCACAGTAGATAGAAGTTCTATTCTTTTATTCTTTGTTTTAACCCTTTGTTTTATTCTGGAACTCTTTATAAAGCTGTTTTATCATTCACACTGTTTCAACTTTACACTCATTTTGAAAAGTGTGATATTTACTAAGAAACCGTTCATCAAGATTGTTTTATAATCAGCATCTTATTGACACTGAAGTACATACAGTTTTATGTCAGAACAATTCACCATAATGTCATCAACAAAACTTTAATGTATTTGAAATATGTATTTTCTTAACACATTCAATCCTGGCCATTTCAGCACAGGCAAGTCCCAGCAGTCTGGCTGTTTTCCACATTCCCTCCCCCCCTTTTTTTTAATAGTAAGAGTTGTTAAAAACAACTTAAATTATATGAAAAATTAAAGATTAGACCTCCTATTTTCATAAAATGATACACTATTTATTTCTTCTGTAGGTGAAATTAATTTTTAGTATCTAGATCAGAAGCATATTTTTGAAAAATAAAAAAAGGTTTTACAATGTATTTTCACATAATAAATGTTTTTTTAATTTATAACTACTGTACAGAAATTACTTTTCTTACAATATTAAGGCATAGAATATAATAAAAGCAGTCTATTTGCAATAATCTGCTTTTTATGGAACAAAATCAAACAGTCAGGGTAACACAAACTGACATTGCTAGTTTTGCAATAGTCAGAAATCACAGCAGAAAACTGATTTGTGCTATCTGTGTATTCAGTTGGCAACTACAAAGTCCAATCTGCAAGCACAAACAACAGAAGCCCGTAATAGTTTTATACAAATGCCGTTAAATACGTGTGAAGCGACAAACATACAATTTTCAGGCATCGGGTTTTTGAGTAAAATCTTGTACTCGTAAATTTTATGGCATAGGGTAGAAAGTGTTAACTTTAAATTGGAGTTCTTCTTACAGGCACTAGTTGGGTGATATTCACCAATGTCCGTATCTCCTGTCTTCACTGATAGAGTATAGTGGTGAGATGTATGGTGTACTTAACACTGTCCTTAAGTTTATTACCGGTGGCGCTATCCATAACGCTAGGGTATGCTGGAGCACTGGGCACCAGAGGCTAAGTTGTCAGAGGACACACCATCCAGCCCTAAATCACAAAAACTTTTTGGAGATAATAAATACGACAAAAAACAAATGTCCTCAATCAAAAATCATAAAAAGATGTGTGCACACTTTTTGACGAGTTTGCCGTTATGTTTTTTAATCACATATAACATAAAATATAAACAAAATATTTATAAGTTTCGTTCGTTTACAATTTAAGAGAGCAATTTTCAAAATTTGAAAACAAAGCAATAAACTTAGGTTCATTTATCAACAAAGAATATTCTGATGAAAGAAAAAGGTAAATAACGAGAAAGCTGTCAGACAAAGGAACACAATAACAGAGCATTTGTGGGGATCAGATAAGTTTAGAGTTGAAACCTATGTAACAAGAGACAAACTTATAGCTGAACTGAGTAAGCGAAGCAAAGCTTATGATCATATTACACCATTTTTTGGTTTTCTTGTGCAGTTATTAATCATGGAGATTGTTGAGTTGGAAAATCAAGTGAAAGCTCTTATAGAAGTTTACTTGAACAATGTGAATAATAATCTTTTAATAGAATTGAAGTACTTTGTGCCATGAGTAAAACTGCAAGAAAGAAGTTTGTTACAAATCATTTGGATGAAGATGATAGATTCCATGATACTACAGTTTGTCCACTCAAAGCATTAAACTGGATTATTGTTTGTAAAATGACTGATGTATTTCAGTCTTAAGTGTTGTTCTTAATATAAATGCTTATATTTTCTAAAATAATTCACCGTGCCAGTTGACAATAACAAAAAGTATGACTTTTTACTGACATACACATTTTACACTTACTGACATTTTTTGCAGAAATTTTCCATTAATAGTTTAGTCTGTTAGTTTACATGAAAAGAATATATGTTGATTATGTTATACTTTCTAGCTTATACTAACTTTTTATTCTTGATGATTTCTTAGCTGAAGGGTTTGTATTAAAACTGGAAAAAATCAGGACAATATTGCAATCAACATTCGACTGATTCAAATTTTGGCTTTCCATACATCATAAAATTCGAGCTAGTAGAACAGGTTGTATCTTCTATACTGTGTGTGGTAATAAATCCAGTATTATGGTAATAAATTAGTAATTAACTAGTAATAAATTATAGGCTAAGTTTTTCTCGATATCTGAAAGTTGTTCTGCTAGTTCTTATTACCTGATTCAGGTAAAAAGGGAGGAAATTTCATGAAATTTTCCAAAATACTGTTGCTCATTGGAATAATATGTAAAAATCATTAGTGATACTTAAACATGTCATGGATAACAAAAAGCACCTAGCCTAATTTTGTTTTATTAAAATCTAAAATCTTCATTAAATCTCATTATTGGTTAGGCCTGTTTACATACTTATCAGATATACCAGATGTCATGTGTATCCGTCCATATGAGTGTGTATCCATATGGATATTTATCGCTATAAATGTCCATCCATATTCTGATGGTTTATTGCTCAGTTCTGTTTTGGAATCTTTCTAATAAAACATAAGACCTTCACCTAGGGTATTCCCTCTTCATCTTGCTGACGTGACTGCCTATATATTCTTGGCACATTGTGTATTTATACATACACTGTACACTGCTATTAAGTAATTTGTTTGTTTGTGTAAATGCTATAAATTATTGAGTATATTCATTCATTTGTTCTGTGTTTGAATAATAACAATTTAATAAAATGTAGTAATAATCAGGGGTGGATTATTATTTATTTTGGTATTTATTATTTATTTATTTATTTATTTATTATTTACTTTGGTAAATATCATACACAACTTTGGAGATTAACAATTATTTTATTAAACTCTCAAATTACAACAAGTATTTAGCTAAATAGTGTTTACAATGAGCATAGTAGCACTTAAGCTTAGAAAATACTAATCGATTCATTTTTCCTTGATTCTGCCTTAACAAAGTCTTGTATAATTTCTTCTAAATCGAGCGATTCAAATATCTCACTTTAATATTCAACCTTGCTAACCTTGAGTTAATTTCCCATAGTTGAACTCAACATATCTTTAATGTGTTTTAATACAAAAATGATCTTTCAGATTCGCAGTTAGCTATTGGAATTGTAAAAAGCAAATGATAAGCAATGGCATATAGTCGGAAATACATCAATCGTTTTACAATCAATAATTGAGTTTAATACTTTAAGCGGACAAACTGTAGTATCACGGAATCTATCGTTTTCATTTGAACTATTTGAAAAAAAACCTCGTTCTTGCAATTTTACTACTGGCACAAAGTGCTTCAATTCAATTAAAAGATCGTTATTAAAATCATTCGAGTAAACTTCTGTAAGAGTTTTTGCTTGATTTTACAACTCCACACTCTCCATGGTTAATAACTGCATAAGAAAACCAAACAATTGTGTAACGTGATCATAAGCTTTGCTTTGCTTAGTCAATTCAGCTGGATGGTGCCCCCTCTGACAGCTGAGACGCCCGGTGCCCGGAGCTGCAGCATACTCTAGCCATCATTGTGAGCCTAGCCACAGGACACATATGACTCCTTATTTCTCCCTATAATGTGAGAGGAACAACAGATTCCTCAACCCACTTCTCATAAGCTAGAAAACACACAGTGTTAAAGTTCTAGAGTAAAAGTATCCGTCTCAAATTGACTGTAAATTCACCAAGTTACTTTTTAATTATAAAGTGTAATTAGGGGAATGGTAGCCAACCCACAGCATGCATGCCTATTAGTGGCACATGGAAGTGTGTCAAGTGCTACATGATACAAAGATTACAATAAATTCAAACTCTTACATTTACGTAATAATAAATAAACATAGACCTACAGTAAAAGGAAGAAAACTGTTTCTACAGAGCAATTTTTGAAATAGGTGGTGGTAAACTAGAATCTTACATGAGGTGCCATGATAGGGATCACTAAAATTTTTGAAGAGAGAACTTCATATATGGCACTAAGGTGCCCGGTTCACTTCCGAACACCTTGCGCTCCTAGGACAGTAAACTGATTCACCATGTAACAAAATAGATGAAACAAAAAGCAGTGTTGCCAGGTCAATCAAACCTCTTATCCCCACATAGCTACAAAAAATTCCCCACTGTCACTGTCCCACGTGTACTTCAAGCAAAGCATAATATTTTAAAGAATGTGAGCATATTATAAATGTTGAAACACTGTTAAAGTTAAAACGTAAATATTAAAAATAATTTTAATATTAATCTGTTTGGCGTTTGGTCACATGCGACAGAAAAAAATGTTTGGCGTTTACTTCAGGGCCACCACCAGAGCACAGTACTACGGTCATTTCTTCACCATAGTGTATCACATTACTACTACCAGAGAGCAGCACCAAACAAGATTTGGTGATTACACAATTAATTTAATTAAAACAATAATGTTTTTAATTTTCATTTTTTGAAAAAAATTCGATTATTATACTGCACATATCACACTCTATTTTTCAACTAAGTATTGGGTACATCATGTGTTACACTGAAAAAATTATTTGTTATTTTTTTATTATATTGTTTGTATCTGTATGTATATTGAAAATAATATACGTGACATGATACAATTTTTGTTAATTGTAAATACTAAAATATAAAAACACTACTATTCCCTCATCTCATTTAATTATTCGTTTATTATTTTATTCGTAAATTATTATTTGAATCATTATTCTCTATAAAAATCTCTCTTACTCCAAATACAAGGTGTGTTCAAAAAAAGACCTAACTTTCAAAATATCACAGTGGTACAGTATACACAAAGAGTGTGCTCAGACAAGTGGGGCTACCTAGCAGCAACTTTCAGAAACATCTGACAAAAAACAATACGACTGTTCTGCTCCACCCACCCTACTCTCCAGACTTAGCACAGCAGATTTTTCTTGTTCCCAAAACTGAAGGCGATCTTGAAAGGACAACGTTTTGAAACAATAGAGGAGATCAAGAAAAATATGGAAGAACAGCTGCCCGCCATTCCAAAAAAAGTGTTCCAGGATTCTTTCCAGAATTTGAAGGAATGCAGTACTTTGCCAGCAGGGGGGGGGGATAAGCATGCATAAAGTTGTAAGTACATTAATAAATTTTTTGTTGCAAACATTTGGTCTTTTTTTTAACACACCTCATATGTACTTGCAACCTTTTACACATTGAATCAGTTCATTGGCCACTCGACACTGAACTTTCACGACCATCCTTTTTTTCTTATAAACTCATGAAATTAAGAACGTAGTTCCATATTTTTCCTTTTTACTTAACATCAGATATTCAAAATTAAAACAAATACTTACATCCCTACACTACTGTTATCTGTTTCTACGTACTTTAATAAATTTATACAACTCAAGATATTTACTTATTTGAAATTTTAATGGGATTAAGCGCTTAAGGTACACTTAAACCCAGCTGGAACATAAAAAATGCCATTACATGATTTGTTTGGACACAAATATAGATTTAGAGGATCACATCAGAGATGAAGTGGATAAAAGATATGGAGAAATATTGTAAGTAAAGACATTGCAAAATCGCTTAATGTCAGTAGTTCACATTTAGACTTGGTTTTAATAAGGCTTTAATAATACATTGCTAAACAATATTTTCTTATTTGCCTAAACTTTAAGCCTATTATAGCGTTTATAAGACACAATTTGTACACTTAACTTTCACAGCCACAAAAGGGCAAAAAGGTTGGCCTCCACTGAATTAGAATAACTTTTCTTTACTATGTACTATCATTTATCATAAGATGTGTTAAACAAAAGCTCTAAAACATATCCCACTTAATTTTTAAGATTGAAATTTACAAAACCTGTCATGACGTCTAAGCATTACTAATACACATGCGCACTATAACAACACAAAATGTTCATACTCACAACTTACATTTGTAAGCACCAAGTTTATAGACACAGACCCAGTAGTCCAGTATGAGTAAAGAGTGCTATACTAAATTCTTGGATTTTATTGTCCATAACGTGTCCTAATGTTATCAAGAACCAAAATATAATGTTACGATACAGAACACAAGTATTTTAGATAATTTTTTTTTATTTTTACCTTAGACCGTGAACCAGTTTTTGCTAATTGCGAACTTCAGAGGCTCCTGCTAAGAGCACTGTCCATTCTGTTTTTGGTAACACACTACTGTTTAAAAGATCTTTATCGGGTATGTGTTGTGTAATGTGTTCAAATAGTATGTTTTTTCTAAATAGTATTTTATCTACAATACTTGTGTTCCACGTTGTAGTAGTATATTTTGGTTCTTTATAAGGAGTGGTAAGATGGTAGTCTACAGTATGTCAATTCACAGAGGTGGCAGAGATGTCTGATGGTTCTAATGGGTATTACAGTTATAGGCATAGCACTTTGACTGTTCCAGTACCCACACACATTGTAACATTACATAATCAGTGCCTAATACTGAGTAAAATAAAGAAATACCTATTATTATTATTTTATAAAATAATAATAATAAACGTCAGTAGTTACCCCATTCCCCAAGTCAGAAATGAATGATAGTTAAGTATCATACTATGAAACATTTGTATAATCTTTACACCAAACAATAAACACTTTAGCAATGAAAAAACAGTGTACTAAGTGTTACTATATAAGTGCAGTGTATACAAAGTGCAACATAGTATGATATATGTAAATATAAAAAAAGACATCAATCACAAATTGTGATAAAGATACAGAACTATGGTAATAAACAATAAGTTTAGTAATAAGTTATTATAATTTTATTTTGTTATGCCACAAAGACAATATCAATGGAGGTAAAATGTTATTTTTGTTTATGTTTGAAGGATCCAGGGTTATGTAAGAAATTAATCACTGCTAATTAGTATAAATTGTAAAGAGATGGTGGAAGATAAAATAGTGCCTAGAGCAGTAATACATTTACAGAAGTAAAAGTCAGAAATAAACTAAGTTAAAAAACCACTAAATTATAACATACAAGTATCTAAGTTTATGTAATCATATGAAGAAAAACATTATGTAAATTAAATGTAATTAGAGTTAAAATTTATAAAGGAGTATTTTTCCTAAAAAATGGAAGAACTAATAATATCTTAATACTAGCCTATTTACTAAAACTGTAATTTAGGTAAAACGTACCTAGGTTAGCCAATACAAACTCATCAATTCCTTGGTTACTAAGAGTAACAGCGTTAACAAGATGAGTAATTGTTAAATTGGATTTTCAAGAGGATAGATGATACAGAAATAGTGTCCAGCAAATTTATCAAGTATTAACCAAATATTGCAACCATTCCCTCAAGAAACGTGACGAAACGATTCAGCACAAGAAACTACGTATGAGACATCCATTGAAACATAATAATTGATGCTGGAATATCCAAGTAGATTGAAAAATTGTCCAACCATCAGATCACTTGAAAAATTTGAATTGTCATTACGTTGGTGAGAATGCCTACCTTAATAAACTAAAAAAACTACACATCACCACCAAGTAACGAACACTAGAAACCAGTACAACATTATTCAATTTATAAGAAAACTTAGTGTGAACATTTTAAACTTTATTTATTTAACACAAAACAGTAAACACGTTGTTTCATTAGAAATCCACAGCAGCCATATTTCTTTTTTGCCATCGGTATGAATACGAGTAGTCTGCGCTCTGGCGTCTAAAAAACGAACTTATTGAATCAGACTTTAAGAATAAAAATATTAATTATTGTAAAGTATGATACTATTATCTAAGCATTTCTGACTTTCTTACAGTTCAAAGAATCCCCAAATAACCCTGAGATAAATAATTTATTAATTTTACTAATAACTATAATTGAATATATCCGTTGTGTTATAGAAAAACTTATATCAAAAACTGTTGTAATTTCGATAATAGTCGATCTGAAAATCGATGAACTGGATGTAATAGTTTCCAGAAAATAAACCAATTTCAATCAATAAATACCTTTCTTTTAGGGAATTGACTTTGTATTATTCTTTGTAGATAGCAGATTTGTTACAGGAAACCAGTGAATAGCAGAGAAGAGTGAGAAAGTTAGCTCAGACATCATAGCCTATGGAGTACAACAGCCAACATAACCTGTAGCTGGTTATCAAATTGAAAACAGCTGATGCAACACGCGTTTAAATAAAATGATTAAACAGTACACCAAGAGAGGAACTCTCTCTCTCTCTCTCTCTCTCTGTCTCTCTCTCTCCTTAACAACTGAACTGTAATACCTGCAAGGACATAAAAAACAGCAAAGGATCCCGTGCTTTATTTTTACTAAAGAATTACCCGATAAATAAAAATAACACAGTCAGAATATCAAATAGATGTAACTAAATAAAAACAAAAAATTTGTAGTTGTTACAACATATACAAACTTGGTATACAATCTACTTTTGGAAATAAAATCATTATGTTTTACAAAGTGACAAGAAACTTTGTTGTGGTAACTGTTTTAATCACATAGTTTTTTGTTTAGATTTTCTAAGCTTAGTATGCAATTCAGAACAATATGTGTTAAAGAATATCAAATTAATGACGTAATCATGAATCTTTTTGTAGTTACTTTTCATTTATGACTCTGTTTTCAATTCAGACCTGGAGTCATCAGTATTGATACTGGCAATGCTGATAATAAAACTATAATGAAGTTGCCTGAAATTTAATTGGGTCTCAATTATTTTCTCTTTCAATATGCCAAACATGATAAAGTCATTGTTTCATGCCTCACACTGCCAGTTGGATTAATTGTTTAGTCTCCTGTAATTTGTATAAGTCTATCTGAAATATATGACTTCAGTACTACTGTCTTGCTAGTGATAACATTGTAATTGCTACCAATATTTAAGAGGACTAGGCCTACCCCATGTTAATTAAATGGAGTGTCGCTTTTCAGTTAGGTACCGGTACATATATTTAAAAAACCACTCAAGATATCTTTATGAAACTTCTTTCACTGAAAGATAAATAAATAGAGCACACAGTGAACCTAATTAGTGTGATTTTTCAAATAAGGCGTTTTAAAAAATTCAAAATTTTTACTTCTTTTTGAAAACATAATAAATATTTACATGACACCATAATAAATATTAGGTTCAGTATAAGAAGTGTTATGAAACAAACACAATAAAAAAATTGAAATCTCTAGCACGTTCCAGTGCAAAGTTATATGTACCAAAATGTAAAAAATATGTACGTACTTAGGGAAAATCGTGTTTAAAGTTTTGTAATGTTTTAATTCAAAATGCATTTGTCTATACACTTCTTCATTACTCTCATCTCTCTTCCTTTTTAGCTGCCTTTTCTTTACTCTTTTCTCCATACTTCTTTTCAGAACATTATCATTTGCTTCCAGAATACTCGTTTTAGAGCAAATAATATTATTATAAAATATAGAAATGTTTGTTTGAAGGAAGTCAATGACATCCAAATGGGTAACATCACATGAAATAAGCATACAAGATGAAATGAAAAAAGTGTTTGGTATAACAATATATGTTTATAATTTTAAACAGGAAAACAAGGAGAATGTTTTAATACTAAAAACTAAAAATCAAATTTTTTGAAATTTTTGATAACCTTTGTTCTCTTTAAATAAAATTAAATTCAGAAGCTAATACAAAAAAAGTAAATAAGAAGGAAGAAATAAGAAACAAATACTAAAAATTGTAAATAAGAAATTCCCTCTTTCCTCTCTTTCATTTTCTTTTTCTTGCTTTTTTCTTACTGCATGGGGGTCTTGTGTGACAACTAGAGGCAGATTTATGTATAGGCAAAGTAGGCAACTGTCTACAGGTGGCAAAATTTGAGGGGCGGCAAATTTTGTAAAGGTCGTTATGTTGTTTTTATACCTAAGAGATGTTTCAAATGACACTCTATTTCATCTCAATATGACAAGGAACTTTTAAAAATATATGTTGTTTAGTAACTAGGCTTATTACATGAAGAAAATAGTTCGTCATTTACTTCTGATCTGTATATGAAGTAGGCCCTAGATCGTTTTCTCATAATTATGTTTACATACATTATATATGTGATACTTCCATTATATTAATTAATTATTTAACAATAAATTTGTTTACATTCAAATTTTGAACATCCTTTACCGACTCTGTAATTTGATGTGAGTGAATGTCAATAGATGCCACTAGCTGCTAACAGTCATAGAATTTCATACCCAATTCTAGTGCCAACTGAGCTTCGACCTGCTGAGGGGGGAAATAAGAGGTCGCAATAAGAGGGAAATAACCTGTGAAGCTCTGCCGTCTAATTCGAAAGGATGGGCTCCAGTCTGTCTATCCCAATGTGGACATTACTTTCTGGATGTTTGTATGTACAGCAGCCTCAAACTGCTCAGCTGAACGAGCGTTCTCATGGCTCAGAAGAGTAAAGAATTATCTACGGTTGAACATGGGACAAGATTGTTTGTATTCATTGGCTATATTGTCCATTTAAGGAGAGTTATTAAAGAAGATGGCCCTGTACATGGCCTATTAGTAATATCTATTAATAATTTTGCCCATCAAAAATGATGACAGAAAGTTTAAAAATTATTTAAAGGACTATTATTACAACTCTCTTTATCTTCTTAATTTTGTACCAACTTGCACACAAAATTGTATTAAATAAGTTGTTTTAACTTAATTTAAAATGTTTTGGAATAAACACGACTACAGTAATTTAATGTCTTATTGTACTCTTCCTAGTACGTTATGTAAATTGTTCTATAGAAATGTATTAAGAAAAATTGAGAAGACTATATTATATAAAGAACACATTTTAGGATACGGTAACTGAAAATATGAAGGATTGAATTAAACACATAAACGAACTCCTGCCCCCAACAGAGATTTTTGGGGCCGGAAAATTTATACTGGCTACAGGGGTCAAAATGGTAAATCCGCCTCTGGTAACAATATCTGTTGTACACCTCTTATGGCTTCTTTGATCATAAAAATATCCATGATACAGAATTTCTTCTCCCATAATCAATACTTCAGTTGTATATTAATTATTCAATGTACTATCAGTTTATATAACCAGTTTATTGTAAAAATTTATTACGATTCTTATTTTTGTATACAGTGTGATGTTTAATATGTAACAATGTAATGTACCGTGCAGTACAAATAACTATGCACTTTAAATAAACATATCAAAGAAACTGTAAGCATTAACACTATTTTAATATACAAGGTGAGGCTATTAAATAACTGGAATTTTTGTATACCAAATTCCTTAGGCCCCAGTTAGTTCATAGTTCACAGCTCTGGTACTGATGCCATACTGTGTGTTGCTTAAACAGTATCCATATGGTTGAAAAAGGTTACACAATGCAGGTGCTAGTAATGTAAAAGGCTATTAACTCCCACCAAGCACTAAAATGTAGATTATTTTAATAGTGTTACGACATCACAGAACAATCTACGTGTTTCTCGAATGATCCATTGGAGTCCAGCTATAATGTTGCGTGCGTATGTGATGTCAACATGCGCTCACGAGACTTTTCTGGAAGCTGCCAGCCGCACGGACTGTGTCAAGGCCGCAATTAATTACGTCGTAGTTTAGAGATAAGGCGTAGTTTGGAATCTTCTGGTCTGTGAGCATTGTATAAATACAAGGCGTCAGCGGCTTTAGTTTTGAGTTATAGTTGCGATATATTTACAGTGCGGTTCGAGTTATTATCGGGCGATATTACTGTGTGCATTCACGTGGTTATTAGTGAAGTGTTGCGTTTTATAATCGGGCGGTATAATTGTAATACAATTGTGTTTACTATTACGAGGGCAGCCTTTTAAGTCTTTACAAACGACCACTAGATGGCGCTAGTGAGATGTGACATTATCATTGTTGAAAAATTTGTCATATGTTATTTGTAAAACAATTGCAGCTCAGATATTGGCCGAGTAGTTTGTTTACAGTGAGCGTTTAAAACAAAAGTGTTGGTGAAAAAATGGAAATTTCATGTGAAGGTTTTCGTTGGATGATTTTTTACGATTTTAATAAAGAACTCAACAACAATGCCTCGAATCGCTTCGTAAAACTTTTGGTAATCAATCACCATCAGAAAAGACTGTTTACAATTGGTTTGCGGAATTTCGCCGTGGTCGTGCTTCAGTCGGCGATGAATTTCGTGAAGGTCGACCTAAATCGGTTGTTGTTCCCAAAAACATCGATGCTGTGCACAACATGATTAAAGAAGGTCGGCATGTGACTAACCGTGAGAAAGAGGCATCCTTAGGCATATCGAAGACTGCAGTACATTCGATTTTACATGAACATTTAGCTGTTAAAAAGATCTGTTCCCGACGGATTCCGCATAATTTGACCGAAACTCAAAAACAGGCTCGTGTCAATTGGTGTAAGGAAATAATGATCCAAAAATTCGACCGAGGAAATGCAAAATCTGTATACAACATCGTAACAGGAGACGAAACTTGGATATATTCGTACGAGCCGGAAACTAAGCAACAATCAACTGTTTGGGTGTTCCAAGATGAACCGAAGCCAACAAAAGTGGTTCGTTCACGAAGCACTTCCAAGAAAATGATCGCTTGTTTCTTTGCTTACACTGGACATGTCGTGACCATTGCTTTAGAGGATCGAAGAACAGTTAATGCTGAATGGTATACAACAATTTGTTTGCCACAAGTCATCGATGAAATCAGGAAACACAACCGAAAACGTCGCATCATTCTTCATCACGACAATGCCAGCTCTCACACAGCACGTCAAACAATTGATTATTTGAAGGAGGAAAACATCGAATTAATGTCTCATTGCCCGTATTCACCTGATTTATTGCCAAACGACTTCTTTTTGTTCCCGAATGTCAAACAAAAAATGCGTGGACAGCGATTTTCATCACCTCAAGAAGCTGTTGAATCCTTCCAAAACCATATTTCTGAGGTACCAACATCGGAGTGGAAAAAATGTTTCGAGACTTGGTTCGAACGCATGCAAAAGTGTGTAAATCTCAAAGGCGAATATTTTGAGAAACAATAAAACGATTTGTATCAAAAAAGGTTTTTTCTTTCATTGTCTTTGTAAAAACTTAAAAGGTAGCCTATGTAGTAGACATTTTATTGTGTGTGAACAATTTTTATTTGATTTGTTGTAAGAGACTGTGTTGTTAATTACGAACTGTTTAACTGTGAAAATAAAGCTGGTGATTAGTGACTTAATTGGTGTCTTGTATTTTGTTTTACACTCTGTACCTATGACGACCTTCGTAACAATATTTTCTTTCAAATCTGTAAGTATATGCATATATGAAAGTGTTGTGTTGATGAGGTTACCGTGTTTAAAAGTTGCATAGAGGAGTATTTTTTAAAATGATTTCAGGGGTCCTGTTGGCTCTTAAATGCTATAAGACAAACAAATATGACACTGTAGAGAAATGAAACCACAAGAACTGAAACAGGAAGTTGCTGAAATGATGAATTAATGAAATGGAATAAACTAACATACGAGGGGGTACCCAAAAATAACCGGAATTTTTTTTTTAAAGCTATGCATTTAATTTTTTTTACAAAACAACCTTATCACCTTCAAAGTACTCTCCATTACACTTAATACATTTGTCCAATCTGCGATCCCATTTCTGGAAACATTTTTCAAACTCGTCTGTTGTGATGGCCGACAGCTCCTGCCTCGTTTTTTTCTTTACCGCTTCCACGTCGTCAAAACGTTGTCCTTTCATGTCCCTCTTCATTCGCGGAAACAAGAAGAAATCGCACGGAGCGAGGTCGGGTGAGTAAGGGGCGTGGGGCAAGGGAGTCATGTTGTTTTTTGCTAAAAACTGGCGCACTGAAATGGCTGCGTGAGCAGGTGCATTGTCATGGTGGAAAAACCAGTCCCTCGTCTGCCACAAATCGGGCCTTTTTTGTCGCACATTGTTACGCAATCTTTTTAAAACTTCCAAATAGAAAGCCTGATTAACAGTCTGACCTGGTGGGACGAATTCAGAATGCACTACCCCTCTCTCATCGAAAAAACAAATGAGCATCGTCTTGATGTTTGATTTCACGTGACGAGCTTTTTTTGGGCGAGGCGACAATGAAGTTTTCCACTGGCTTGACTGTTCTTTAGTTTCGGGGTCATAACCATAGCACCATGACTCGTCACCAGTAATGACTTTGGAG
The DNA here is from genome assembly GCA_034769895.1 of Magicicada septendecula. Classification (NCBI taxonomy): domain Eukaryota; kingdom Metazoa; phylum Arthropoda; class Insecta; order Hemiptera; family Cicadidae; genus Magicicada; species Magicicada septendecula. Next base: position 100,272,013 of record CM068374.1, on the reverse strand, counting down.
AAAAAATCTGGGTCGGTTCGGAGCTGGTCTTTCAATGCACGGCATGTTTCAACTCGATTCTCTTTTTGCTGTTCAGTCAGGACCCGAGGCACAAATTTTGCAGTGACCCTTCTCATCCCCAAATCTTCTGACAAAATTCGCTGAACTGAGCTCCAAGTTATTCCAGATAACTTACTAATCTCTTCAATGGTCCGTCGTCGGTCTTCAAGCACGATTGCATGAACTTTTTTAACATTTTCGTCAATTCTGGAAGTTGACGGACGTCCAGAACGAGGTTTGTCATCAATTGACATTTCACTTTCATTGAAACGAGAAAACCATTGGTACACTTGAGTTTTTCCCATAGCACTATCCTTGTAAGCTGTTTTCAACATCACAACAGTTTCTGCAGCGTTTTTCCGAAGCAGGAAACAAAATTTCACAGCAGCGCGCTGTTCACTTAAATCCGCCATAACAAAAAACGAGGAGCAAGCGAAACTGATTTTACAAAACAACTTACTGTGACCGGACATAACCTTCTCAGGCGACAACAATGACGGACTGAACTCGGAACGAGTTGCGCTACACTTGCCTAGCGGGAGAAATGCGTACTACGTAAGCTCCGCCAGTCGCAGCGCTATTCCGGTTATTTTTGGGTACCCCCTCGTAAGACTCCACTTGCACATCATCACGTGCTGCCATTTTTGCATTATTTTATGAATATATAAACAAAAAATGCAAAAAATGTAAACAAGTAATATTAATATAAATTTATTTACATTTTTTATATTACTAAAAAGTACAAATAATCATTTTTCAGTCGAGTGTACAAATTAACTTAAAAAAATATATATACAATTGCTGACCAACATCGTCTTTGTCACATACATCACCACAACACAGACATCAGCATTTTAATCCTATAACAAATCATACCTTATATTACAATATATACAAAATTATTTAATACTAGGAGATCTAGTAAGTTGTACATTGATTAAACAGTATGTCAAATTAAGTAATTAAGTAACAAATTAACAAAATACTGGTTGATGAAATATAAATACATCATTTACAAACAATCTCTAAAAATTAACTTATTTGTAGGTTTACATATAGGCACTACATTTGCACTATATCACAAACATTATACTTAAATATAAAAGTCTTTGGTATACAAAACAATCCTGTATTGTCTATTTTTTATCATGAAGATTGTAGCATAAAGAATTTCTGCCAGTTTTTTGAAGAGACAAATTTCCGCTTTGGTGATTTGTGTTTGCTCGGTGTTGCTGGTCTTTCTTCATTTTCTGCCTACAAAATAAATATTAGCTTAATATTCATGAACAAAAAAGACAATGTTTACTAAATGTAGTCTCAAAATTTCAATGAAATTTGTAGACTTTCAGTGAGACCAGATTTTAAATTTCAAAAAGACAAATCAATACGTAAATAAAAATACAAATTTTTTAAACAGAATAATCACTGTTGCACACCACTATAGAAAAATTATTCTGATTATGACGATGAGCTGTGAAGCTTGAAAGCGTTAATCAGAATAATTTTTCTATATTGGTTTGCAACATTTAGTATTCTGTTTGTGATTATAACCACTAACACAACTTCCTTAATTACATTTTTTAAATTCTGCAAGAAATTCAGTTTTTCTTGCAAATATACTTTGCAAATATAGTATTATTATTATTACTGTATATTAACCATCCAAGAAAGAAAATTTCTAACTCAGTCCTTCAGATTGTTATATTTTGTGTGAACTGACGGTAAAGTCAAGAATACTCATCATTACTCATCATCAGTTCAGTGCTCTCAGTCAAGATAACTAAAAACCTTGTGAGCACTCATTGGCAGTCATTTAAACTAGCAGATTACAAATTTTTTAAGATCCATTAAAGTTTTTTTTTTACTTTTCAAATATGTATTATATATTACATAATCAATATTATTATATATTTTGATGTTATTATTATTATACAGTATTAGCATTATTATATTAATATTATTATAATCAATGTTTCCCTATGATTCTGTCCACAAGCATATACACATAAGAAATCAAATTACATTAAAAAAAAATTAACTGAGATGGAAGATCTATTTTCAGATAGTTCAAGCTTTTAGCTTTTCAAATATATTAATACTAAATATAAATATTTAAATTGTCTATAGAAACTATTCATGATGATTATGATGATGATAATAAAATAATAATAATAACGGTGATGTTAATTATCATTATAATATTGCTGTTGTTAAAAGTATACTGAAATATCTGGACAAGAAATTTGTTCAAGTTGGTAAAATTGCTTTAAAGGTGATGCCTCATAGATGTAGGGATACTTTCAAAAACAAACTGGAACTTGTAAGAAAACATGGAAGGTATACTAATAAACACTGGATAAATATTATATAAATGTATAACGAAAACTAGGTCAAACTACTGATAGTATTTTCAAACTTAAATCTGACAAATCCTTGATAGGTTTTCTTGGAAACCATTAGAACTTTAATTCTTTTTTTTTTTTAAGTTTTAGGTCACTATTAATTTTAGTGTCAATCGTAGGATGAAGCCAGGGGCAGATTAACCATTAGGCTGACTAGGCTGTAGCCTAGGGCGCGGGCACTTTGGGGGCGCAAAATTTTAGCTAAAAAATAATAAAATTTTACAGCTAAATGTAAAATTGGTAATAAATTACAAGGATAAAAATTTGAGTTCATTTTGAACACAGGCGCCTGTTTGCAAAAAATTATGGTAAAACTGGACATAAATAATAGAAGTGCTTTCCAAACTGTTTTCTCTGGTTATGAGTCATCGGCGGCCGGCGCTCATAGAAATATGCTGCCACCCGACTTTCATGGAATTGCCGACCACATTATCTATTTCATCCACCTCCACCCCCACTTAGAATCAATGTTTCCTAATGTTGAGATAGCTTTGCGCATTTTCCTTACTATGCCCGTCACTAACTGCAGTGGCAAAAGATCTTTTTCAGCTTTGAAGAGAGTAAAGAATTATTTACGCTCAAATTTGTGCCAGGATAAACTGACCAGTGTAGCCCTCTTGTTCACTGAAAGTGACTTTCGACAAAGACTTGATTTCAGTGAGGTGATTAAAACGTTTGCTCAATCTACAGCAAGAGAAAAGAATCTAGCTTGAACTTTACATGAGTCTTAACAAATCCACAAGATATTTAACTGATTGTCTTCTTTGTGTAAAAGATGTTAAATGTACCCTTAATAAAACTGTTATAATTCTGTAACTACTTAGTTAATTTTTTCCTTACAAAAGCCATGCAAACTACAAATGGTTGAAGGTGTAACTCTAAAGTTAATTTTTTCCTTACAAAAGCCATGCAAACTACAAATGGTTGAAGGTGTAACTCTAAAATAATCTCTGAAAAATAGGCCTCAAGTTTCAATTCTTGAGACTATTCCCAAAAACTGTAACAGTGGCAGCCTCTGACGAAGCTTATAATAACTGAAAACTGGTTCAAGCTATAAGGTAAAAATCTTACATTTTTACCAATAAAAAACTTTGTGTTCTGAGTTGGGAGTGGTTATACTTATAATTAGACTAGCGGTCTGTCCAGACGAACTTTCAATGTACATAGCTGACGTTACTTGGACCCAAAATTCACATGAGTGTATACACATCTGGACTAGTATCAACTCTAGATAAATTGTTACAACAATCTACCTTGTTAAAGCAATCTACCTTGCAATGGCTTCAAACCTTACTTTATAAATGACTGCCTTAAACTTTTAAGTTTCACTTCTTGTAGATACCTTGACTAATAGGTGGGGAACAACAATTAATGTTTTTTGTCTATAAGAATTGTAAGAGCTACACATTATAACATTGTGTAACAATATAAATGTAATATTGTGGGCTTAAAAAGAGGCTAAACTAGTTCAGGAAATCTTACTGGATACCAACATACCTGTTTCTGTGATTGGCTGTCCTCATCTAGAATACTACTTAGTGCTTGCACCTGAATGTTTTGTTCTTCTTTACGGACACCTTCGTTACACTCATGGACTAACTGAAAATAAAGAAATCACCATAAGCATATTCTTCATAAATTAAGCAAACATTTAAATGTATAATTTGAAAAGAATACATCACAGATATAATCACTTTTCTACAATACATAAGAGTGAGTGAAAGCTTGATTGCATTACCACACAGTTTTTCAAGTTGCAAAATCAATTTCAATGTTGCTTCCATGGATCTGCTTTCCATTAGCATCTAAGAAGAGAAGTGCTAAAGTTTTATCAGTTTAGTTGGTATGTTACTACAATTGTCTAAGATTGGATTTAAAAGTTAAAAACTAGTTTTACAAGTAATATGTATGAAGGAGGAGTCATGTACTCATCAACAGTTACACATCTTGACAGTAAAATGGTTTTGTTAGATAGTTGAAATATTACTGATGAAGTTGCAAATTATCAGTAAATTAGACATGATTTTGCCTATGAAATAATCCAAAATGTAATTAATCTGTCCTCTTTAATGTTAATAATGAGGTTGTTCAAGTTGGATCACAAGACAATCAAGAAACAAGAACTGAAGTGAGTGAAGCATAGACAATGCATGGATAATGACTTGTTGATTAACTAAGATTAATTAATTTTTTCTGAGAGTTCAAAGAAGCTTGTACATCAGTACTGTAAATGTGATGGAAAGTTGAAAAATGAAAGTTGTTTTTAGTATTCTATTTTTATTGAAGTAAAGTTGGTAGTACCACTGTGATCAAGTATTCACCTATGCTCATGTTTATCTCCAAGACAGAGGTACAAGTTGACAAAAGTAACAGCAACAATAAGCCACAAGTATTCATTTAACGAAGATGTTTTCTCGATAACGACAATGGTTCTTTAATTTGAATAAAAGGAAACCGGAACCTGTCATATTGTGTAACATGTGTTATATGCACAGTTAGCAGCTTCAGATACATTTGAAATGAGAGAATCAGATGGTTGAAAATATTGCCCTTTAATAGATGCTGAAGTGAGTTGTAATTGTGAAAAATATTTGATTTCTGGTGGGCTCAACTGAAATGTAATTCTCTTTTGCAAAACTTCGAAGAACATAGATAACATATGATTGGTTATACATGTGAAGATCTGCTGGCTTCAGTATGACATAACAGAATTAAAAAAAAAAACTTTGGTACATAAACACAATAATCCAGTAATCCATGTTGCAAGGAATCTAGATAAAGTAAGTGAGCAACAGTTAAAGTAGAAGTGTTCACACAAAGGCTGATACTGTATTTGGCAAAAGATGGAAGGATTTATGGAAAATGCCATTTATGAACTTGCCAGGCTGAAGATGTTCAAGATCTTAGTCCTGAAAGCAATAATAGATTCTCACATATTTGGGAAACATGCTGTTTAGGGACATGGGAATCTATCAGAACCATTGAATGGAATTAGAATATGCAAAAAGCTAAAAACATAAAACCAACATGCTGTCAGTATGTTTTTGGATTCCAGAACCATCAAGTTTGAATCAGAATATTGACCAAAGTTACTGAAACTTAGATCACCGTGTAACTGATCTGCCTTTGACTAGATTCTACTTCTTCAAGAAGATTCAAATATTTCATTATTTCAGATATTGCCAAAAAATCAGTCACTGATTATTCAAAAAGGTAAAATAATTTCATACTTATCCTTACCTGGTTTAGTGATGATAGCGCAACCCTACACGATGAAAACTCTTCAGTACCAATATCAAGTCTTCGCTGAATCGCTTGTAATAACAGAGGAAACCTCGTTACTCTCTGCATCGGGAGTGTCAGAAACGACTGTAAGGAGTACCCGTGACATTCAGGTGACGTTTCCAATTTTATGAGGATATCAGTAAATTTTTTGTTCTCAACTCTGCAAAAATAAATAAATAAATTAAATATATGGGTATTTCTCAATTTAAAAATTAAATTTAAATTAATAGAGTCAAGTAGACTTTTCTGTTATTAATGGCTAAGTAGCACATTACACATTATTTTATGTCAACTTTATTTTCAGTTTGGTAAAAGGCCTTAGAGTTTATGTGCACAAGTAATGTCTACAAGTAGCATAGATACTCTCTAACAGTAAAAATTATAAAATAAAAATTCAATTGATAAAACTTACAACAGTTTCTGGAGAGTGCGGTGAAAGTGAACCTGATTTGAACAGTACTCGATGTAAGCCCTGAATGAAGCCAACGTGTGCCTGTGTACTACTGAATATATGTCATTTAACATGTAGTCTTCTTCCCAGTGTCCTGCCAAGTCGAAGAGGAAGATTTCTGATGCCCGCCGAACTGAAAACGAAAAAGTAATTAAAGTCGATACCATACAGACTACACACTCTTACGGTCTTATATAAGGGCAAGCAATTGTAATAACTGAGAGAAGCAGTAAAACATAACATGAAGAAACATATAAGTTGGAAAAAGATAAAAATAAGATGGTACAAGTAGAAGGTATGAAAGAAAGAGAAGAACATTAAAAAACAAAAATCCTCTAAATGGAGATTTAAAAAAGAATGGTAGTGTCGGGGGCGAACTAGGATTTTATTTCGGGGGGGGGGGATATGTATTTCAATCACATATCGTTTTCTTACAGTATTGTTTTCCTCATGTTATAATGAAAATCATACCAAAAGTTAAAACTAATAGGCAGATAATAGCTGTAATTCATTAATTTCATTAAAATAAATTAAAAACGTACATCAGATAGGCTTCCAGTTTGTCTTTCGAGCCTAATAATAATTTTCTGTGCAATATAAATACTTTAAAGAGAATGTTAAAATTAAAAAAGTGAGGGTTACCAGCATGTATATAATTGCTGTAGATATAAATGTATCCAACAGGGTTGTGGGTATAAATTTTACAGCACGTAAAATAATGTTGTTAAAAAATATAATGATTGTCAGTCTTTTTCAATTTATTACATTTAAAAAACATGCAACCAGTTTAAAATTTTTGCTGCAATATTCTCGGATTTGGGGAGGGGGAGATATATCCCCATATCACACCCTTAGGTTCGCCCTTGGATAATGTGTTTAAAGGTGATAGAATATTAAGTAAGAAAATTAAAAAGACAATGGAGACAGAAAACAACTTCAAGCTTCTAAAGTGTTGCTTCCATTACAAGTACTAATAAAGAAAATTTGTCCATTTGATAATAATATATGTGCATTAAAAATTAATACTTATCCTATTAATAATGCACATACATATTCTTTGCAAAAAACTAGTTTTCACGAATGTTTGTATGTGGTGTAGGGCCATAAAGCACACAGTAACGTGAGAGGAGAAACATGTATTATGGCATGTGTGTTCCATTCGGAACATGTGTTATGGCAGATACACAAGAGGAGTTCTGACAAGAGGTCGAATTGGAGAGTTGGCAGTCGAGAAATGAAATCATAGTTTCTCCCTCACTACCAACCAGTGCTGGTTTTCTGCACTACCCAAAGCCACATAATTATTGTCTTTCAACTTGCACTGTAATTAAAAATAATTTTTTTAAATGACAAGTCAAAGATTAATCACACTGTGTATTAAGAGAGAAATTTAAAGTTTATCTGCGTGTACATAATATATTTCATAAAATAAGCTGCAAGAATTCTGTTTACCTTCCAGAATATTACTGAACAAAACTGAACGTTCTTCAGGCCGTAGAACAGCTGCCAGTTCTAGTGATTCCACGAACAGTGTTATGAGCACATTTAGCGACTTCAGGTAAGACACTTCTGATGTCAGAATTTCAAACTTTGATTCTTGTAGAGCACGATCAGACGAGGACATTGTACCTGTAAGAAAACAAAATATGCAAACTACAGCGATCTGTGTGTCTGAATGATACGTCTACAGCATACCCTGTGTGGTTTGATACCTTGCTGAATGACATATAAACTGTTACCATATCATATTGTTTGTCAGAATTTATACAGAATAAGAAAAATCTGAACAGCTGATTCAAGGAGTGAGGAAAATATGTGATTTTAAAAAATCAAAAAATCCATTTTTATAGTCCTGTAACGTCAAAACTAGACATAATTAAAATTGTTACTTTTAGATTGTTTAAACATTTTGTATTTCATAAAATGAAAAATAAATTTGTTTTATTATCTGAAGAACAAATAATAATAATACAAATTAATTTACAATGTAAAATTAATGTAAATAAACATGTTCTAAATTATATATTCTGGATTATATACTCATTCGCTATGGCTGAAACCTGTCTGATGACAAAGTGTAGCCAGATAATCATAATATTATATGAAATAAAATTTAAAACTTTTTGCTGACAGAATGACTGGCATTTGAAATATGTTGTTCAGCAATTTAATGTCTCCAATCAACTGACATGTCCAAAATCTCTATTGAACTTAAGTACCAGGTGAAATTGTAATTTAATGAAGAAAGTTGTGTTAGTGGTTATAATCACAAACAGAATTATTACTGTTGCACACCACTATAAAAAAATTTTTCTATAGTGGTGTGCAACAGTAATAATTCTGTTTGAAATTGTAATTGTCATTCAATTTATGACAATGAAGGTTTGCATTGCTAATATCGTGTAATCGTTAAAACGCGTAATTACTCATAACCAAAATTTATTTTCTAAACTTTCATTATTATTAGATACATTGGATTGTAGAGATTCCATATAAACTAGCCGTTTGATATTTACGAGAGCTCTATCGTACTATTCTTATGCAAAGCGCTGACTAACGTGTTCTTCGTATTGCAGCATCATGACTTTGCAGGCTGGTCTTTTCTATTTTGAAAAGGGAAAACGTTTCCCGCGGTCTACTTTTATGCCTCAAGTTGGTGAAAATTAAATTTTCATATGAAATTTTTTATTTTTTATTTTGTTTTTGCAAGGATATTATTAAATTTAAATGGCATGTAGGCATGTATATCATGTACGTGATCTGGACTACGTGTACAAAAAAAAATTATTGTTAAAGAGAAACAATACCTTGCGTAAGGACAGTTTATATTTTAATACAAACTAAATAGATTATGGTTTTATTAAGTTTTTTATTTTTACCGACACATTTATTTATTTTATACCAAAATATGAAGAATTAAAATTACTACTGTGTACATTCTGTAGGCTTATCTTGTACTTCATATTTATCGGTCGAGGTTTTGGAGTCGCATAATAGTAGGGAACGTAAAACCCATAAGCGCAATGTATTTCCCAATCTCGCCCATTGTCTCATCCGACTGTGTAACCAAGAATACACTACTAATACCGGCCACTGTTTACGTCCTACAATGGAGAAGTTATATAACAGCGAGAAGCTTCTAGGTTGCCGTGAAAGACGGGTCTAAGAACAACATTTAGAGGAGTACAAGAAAATGGAATGTGGCGCAGGCGCTATAATTATGAACTATACTATCTTTACAAAGAGCTGGACATTGTCAGGATAATCAAAATGTACAGGCTAAGGTGGGTTGGACACATAGAGAGAATGAAGGAAGGACAGTCTACAAAACATTTTATACTGCAGATCTGTAGAACCACGTAAGTCTGGGAACTGAACTGTTTGAAACATTCTAGTCCAGTTATAATCAAAATGTACAGGCTAAGGTGGTTTGGGCACATAGAGAGAATGGAGGAAGGACAGGCTACAAAACATTTTCTACTGTAGTCTGTAGAACCACGTAAGTCTGGGAACTGAACTGTTTGAAACTATTCTAGTCCAGTTATACTAGTTGTGTTTCACTTCAGAAGCACGTCTTTACATGAAAATTTATATTTAACGTTCTTTCGTTCCCACTTTACTCATATAAAAATGCGTTACTCAGTGTGTACTCAGTTAGTTTACTCAGTGTGTGCTTACCTAGAATTCCGCTGGCAATCACTTCGTCGGTCTCTCCCCAGAGAGTTCTTAGCCCTTGGACCGGACGTTTGTCGATCGTGTTTGTATCATTGTTCCCTCTGATATCAATTTCTTCGTAAATGTTCTCCGGCAGGTCGAGGTAGGTGTAGAATGTGGAGTTTGATCGCGACCGCGAGTTTTTGTCTCCAACGCCGACTCCTGCCTAAAAACACAAGGAAACATAACGTCTTTCGTCAGCACGCTCATACATCTTGTTCATAATTACACAGACATATTACACAGTGACAAATCTTTATTTACTGTGCACAACATAATATATGCAGGACAGGCACTGACAGCGTAAAACTTACAGCTTGCATGAATATGGTAGCTGGATACAGACGCTATCATAGACGACCAGGTTGTTAATCATTTTTCCTGGCCGTCGCGAGTTAGAAACAACACACGCTGTATAAATTCTCATGGAAAGAGAATAAAGTAATCACTATCGCATAAAGTAACCTGACAAACGAAACCGCTAATTCTGCACGAATCACAGCAATGTATAATATTATCAATAATTTAGATTCAGAAATTGCATTATAAGCCTATATAACGAAGAACATTCATGCGGAATCCAAGTTCTCTACTCCTCAGCCTTAACTTTCAACGGAAAATCTAGGGATTCTAGTAGTGGAAATGTTATTAAATCCGTCAGATTTAATATTATAATAATGGCTCCATCCACTCCCCGAAGTAGCCTAGGAAGTCAAGCAGGATAAGCCGTTCGTAAACAAGAACGGGAATGCGACCAGCACAACGCCTCGCCCACCGACTATTTTTCATGGATGTTATCCCAGGTACTCACGTTCACAGGCTCAGTTTATCTTGGAGATAATAAGCCTATCATGATATTACTGCACTGCCGGGAATCAAACTCAGATAGACAAACTCGCTCACCCGTTAAACTACCAAGCTACGGAGAAGATTTATACTTTGCGAGGTATAAACATTTATTATCATACTGTACGTTAATTAATGATAGTAATATACGATTTTATTCTAAACGGTCGTTCACAGCAGTTTCGCTTATCATTGGAAAATAAAATACGTCTTTGTAGGACGGTAATCAAATCAATAAGGAAGGTCCTATGGAATGATTAACACTATGAAGAGCGCAATCAAATATAATACATATAAATTTTCACAACACATATCAATTAGGTGGAGGCGGTTCCACGGAGGAATTTCTAGGGAAGAACAAATGAAACGCGTCACAGCTGTTCATGAATGACGAACATGGAAAGATTACACGTAATTAAATTAAAAAAAAAAAACTTTTTCCTCCTTCGTGATCACCGTCTTTCCTCAACCATTAAATCCAAGACCGTCATCTAGCCACGCCACTGCCACAGATAATCCAGTCTGGATTTAACCACGTCCAGTGGCGGGGTGCGCGGCGGAGAGGGATGTTGTACTGCATCAGACTGAACTCTGTGTCTCTGATGGAGGGCATAAAGAATGAGTGAGTGTGTTTGTGTTAGTGTCGTTAGTTTGTCAAGGCCAATAATCCATGTCCCTGTTCACAGTCAGACTGGCATCCACTCACAAAGGCGATCAGACGTTACAGACTTTGTAATTTTATCGCAGTCTGCTTTTCACCGCTGCGGAATCGAGTGCGTTCAAAGACGTATTGTTGGTTTTGTGTTTACAACTTAGTACTTTTTAAATAGTTGTGTTACAATAACATTAAAAACTTTTGAACTATCGTTTAGGATTAGTTACTTTCAGTTAGTAAGTGAATTATCCTGTTATTTGTGTATTGTAGCTGTCTATTCGCAATGTCTCTTCAAGGGTCGTCGAAAGAAATAAAAAGAAGTTTCGTTGTTCATAGTGAAGACCTCGAAATAATCAGCAATATAACTGACAAATGTGATGAAGAAAACCAACGAAACTCACTGTATGTGTATGTGTTCATGAGTAAATGTTATGTTGCTGATTGAGGCCAGCCTACCTTGGACAGACTGTCGTATTGCCCCGGCGGTCAGTAGATGGGACTGGATTGATTCGACCTTGAGCCGGACCCACGGCACCGGCCACCAAAAGCGAGCTCTCTACCTTTGCCCGCAGCCGTCAAAATACGAAATTCATTTTCTGATTATTCTTGAACTGAGTTTCCGAAAAATTTATTAAAATAATAAAACTAAATAAAAATTTGTTCTAAATAGGGTTGCTGAAAATTACTTTCTTAAAATATTTTTGGAAGGTGGATTACTTTATATCCTTCCCACCCACCGTGATTCCACGTAATAAAGAAACTTTACGTCTCACGAGTTCGTGTTTGCATCTGACGGTTGCAAACGTAAATTCAGATGCTGCAAGCAACACTTACAACGTCCCTGTATCAAACACTGAACATTTTTTACTTTCATGTTTCGTTAAGGAAATGGAAGTATTGTGATCGCGAAAAAAGTCAGAGGGCAGATTCTGACTGTACTACCCTCAAAACATGAAGAAAAGTCATTCTCGAAATGTGTGTGTGTGTGTGTGTGTGTGTGTGTGTGTGTGTGTGTGTGTGTGTGTGTGTGTGTGTGTGTGTGTGTGTGTGTGTGTGTGTGTGTGATTTTTTCTATGGCGAACTGTAACTGCCGCAAATTCAAACAGAAAAATCAAATAATTTTTTGCATATGTGCTTTAGTTGTAAAGGACTCAAGGCTTACTGACTTTGGTGAAGATCGGTTAAGGGGAATGGGTAATTTATCTGCAACGGTTTATGTTTTAACAAAAGTAAAGTACTTAATTTTGATAAATAAAGTATCCTGAAAAGAAGGTCATAATAATCCACTGTAGAAAGGTAGATGAAATATCTATAAATGAAAAGGATAGTTGAAGGGGGAGGGGACAATTTTTTATATGTGTACTACGTTATCGGCAACAAAGAAGTAGTTTGTTGTTAAAATTCCTTCCCGGGCTGTTTGGCCGTGGTCCACTGTTTTCTGCAAAACCAGACGTTTCGGCAGTGCCGTCGACTGCCATCATCAGTGAAAATCGAGTGCGTTAACGTGAGGTGCTATACGTTAGTGACCACAGTACTGTGGTTAATGCTGAAGAAAGAAGTTATTTCTATGGAAATATTTCATTTCGAAAATGATTTTAAATATAAATCTTAGAACATGGAAGTCATTTTACCTACAGTTCTCCATACCGATATTTTAAATAATACATCGCATATCCTCAGCAACACTTTTCCCTCCTAGCAGTACCCCACAACATCCTAAAAAGTAGGTAAACCCACATGTAAGTTCTAATTAGAGCATCGCTTAAATTAATGCCCACGACGCAAATACGTGTCGTCTTTCACAGTTTAGGGCGTTTAATGAATTGTACCGTGTGACGCTGTCAGCGTTATCGTACGTATTTTAAAGAGCTAACAATAATCAGCAACATTAATTTGTATGCGGTCGTTACATAGCTAACTCCTGAGAACTTTATACGAGATACTGTCAAGTTAAGAAACACAACTTTGTAATGTACCGATTATACCCGCAATTACATTGATTGTCACCTTGAGGTTATACAATGACATTATCGGCGTCTGCCAATACAAGCAACACGCGCGCGCACTCAGCATTTGTTACGTAAATTATGTCACTATTTAAAATGCAAATATTTTTACGTTTAAACTTACGGTTTGTCGTATATTATCTACACTACTGATGTAATTAAGTTAACTTTGTACAGTCATTGAAAGACGGCAATCGATACAGACGATGTAGGTCAGCAGGTGTACAATAAATTGTGTTCATTAACTTACCGAACCTCACAAAATCTTCTCACATTTTTGTAAGAATAACAAACAATTCGTTAAGCAAACTACAGTTCCGCTAGGAAAATATGTTGATAAGAAATTACCATGTAACTGAGCACGGTTATGGAGACATGATAAACAGACCACGTTATCAGCTGAGACTGATACACTACGTACGACCACGCCATCCGGGTATTGATTGTAGTACAACACCGGTACTTCCAGGCGCATTGCAACACCGACACGGAGTGAATCAGATAACGAACACTCCGTACAGCCAGGCAGACTGCTTTCTATACTAACAAAAAGTAATATGTGTCACCGAATTTACACAGTTGTACGTAGTTATGCTTAACTGTCAATGTGTAACCTGGCTGGTATGCATTAATAAAATATCAGTCATCGATTCCTAGTACCGAGTGTTCTTTTAGAGCCAACATATTTTTTTCAGAGCTAAAATATTTTTTAAGAGTATTTTATATCATTCGCTGGCAGAAGAAGGGGGTTTCGGTTCAACAGGATCTGACTCCACTATACTTACACAGAATAAATGACGACACAAATAATCTAATTAATAATAATAAAAAGAAACAGAGAAACCCATAACTAAACGAACAAAACACAAATAGGTAGGTAGTAACTGCTGCACGTTGGTTCCGCAACAAACATAGCTGCTAACTGAGTCTCTTGCCGGTTTATTCAGCGGCAACACATTGGGTGGACGGATGTGTTCCCCTCCCGTTTGTACAGTAACAACTACTATGAGGTCAACGACCACACGCAGTAAAACCATTTAGAAGTTTAAATAATATTTAATGGTCTAAAAGATGTTTCATAAACAAGTTGGTTTTCGACTTCTTTTGTGTAAATAAACAGTTTCGTTTTCATTTTACGTTCACACTGTTTTTTTTTCGTTCTCACAGGTAGTTGGATACAGCAGGAATAATATTCACGTCTCCCAAAATAAAATTCTTGATACAGTCCTGCCAGCTGGACCGTAACGTGTTAGAAGCCCACTAGTCGCGTTCGCGGTACCATTTATTATGAACATGAAAAACGTCACGACTCGATATTACTGCGCGTATATAAAGGACGGTAGAACGTGACGATGTGCACACAATTTATTTATAAATTACGCGTAACTGTCTGTGAAATAAACGAAATGCGGTAATCCGCAGCATCGCGATCCGTGACGGCGTCCACCTCGATCCTATTAATACGATTAGCTCACGCAAAGTACGGTTAGCTTACGATTGCACTCAGTAAGCAAAGATACAGCTGACTTTTTAAAATATAATTTTATAATTAAATTTAACAAATTACTTTTTTTACCATAATCTTCAACCGCAAGTATACATTTCTCATTTCGCTCTACCGGTCTGTTTATAGTAAGAAGCAAATCATCTTTTGTCTTAATTCACTTCTTTTCATCTTTTAGTTGCTATAAACTTGTCGTAAAGATATGGTAGTTAGAAACATTATATGCAGGGCCGTTAAGGCGTGGTCTATTGTTTGTGTGGACAGACGTTTCGGGCCCACCATCGGAACCCATCTTCAGTATCGGAAACAATTGCCAATGTGTCCGCCACCCACCCCAATTGGCGGACTCCGTGACAATTGTTTCCGACACTGAAGATGGTGTCCGGTCGTGGAAACGTCTGTCCACACAAACAATAGACCACGGCCAAACAGCCCGGCAAATAATGATTCCAACTATAGCCTATTGTCGCCGGCCGTGAAGGCCTGAGGAACTCTTTACGTAACGATTTTGTAAAGTGCCCAAACGAAATGAAGTCCGTTAGGACGGGGTCTGAACTATAAGACAAAGACAACAGAACTTTCCAGCCTACTTTTCAGTGCTTTCACGTGTTGAGAAGCAGTATGTAAACGTGTTTCGTCATGAATAAGAAGCTCTAATTTTCTCCGTAAACCGCATCATTTTTTTCAATATCACACGCTTCACTTTATCTTCAAGCATACCTTTGTGGAACGATTTTTAGCATCCGAGAAGACTGTTAACATAACATTAACAGCTGACAGCCGAGTCTTGCTGGTCCCATTCCGTACTCTACCCCTTGGATTGTGGCTCACAACGATGGATCTAGCTAGACAGTACCACAAGGTACTACGTATTCCAAACATTTTATAACTTTACACTATCTACAATTATTGTTGTTGAATTATTGGTTTTACTTATATAGGCCTAAGTAGTCGCCAATCAGCTGTTTCAAATCGAAAAAACGGATACTAACTTCAACTTTTGACTTTGCAAGTGTCGCATTTCTTATTCAAATAATATTTTGTTAACTGCAAATGTTTGTTTTGTTACGTACTGAGTGACGTAATGAAGCGGGTAAACCGCATATTATTTACCTCGGTTAGTTTTCCAATTACGTTGGAAACTGTCGCCCTTGTTTATGCACGCACGTAATCTAATCTCTTGTGTTTCCGTCACACATACGTAATATCAGCGAGAGGTTGATTCCCGCTGTCTGTACTGTGCGGGCTAGAATGCGCGTGATTTCCTTATTGACATCGGTTATTTACAAAAGTGCCGTAGGATTTTGTTTAATGTTTTGTAATTTGTTTATGTAATATTAAACGACACTACAAATTAAAACTTCAAAAAACACAAGAACACCGTATGAACGTCTGAAAAAATAAAACAGAAAACGAAGACCCTATCCTACAAATATTTAAATGTTATTAGTACATTTATATTCTCCGATATGAAATTCGATAATACAAATATTGAATACATTCATATTTGTTCGGTTATTCTTGTATATATTTCTTATATTATTAATAAAATAATAAAACTTTTTGTACAAGAATATATTTTTTATTATTTTTAACAATAAAATAATACATATATAAAATAATACAATTTACATCTGATGATAGTTGGATTACTATCGAAACATATGTAATTAACAAAATAAAATAATATATTCTTGTAAAAAGTTTTATTATTAATATAATATAAAATATTCAAACACTTTTTGCTACAGTATATTTCTTGATGCATATATAATATGTTTAATATTTATAATTATTTTACCTCAAGATGTTTTTCCCCTTATGTGGAACATGTTCCGGGAAACTTATTGTTCCCATCCTCAGCCTTCTTAATTTTGAATCTTGTGGAGTACTTGTGTTTTAGTTGTTGTTATGGTTTCCTGTTGGTTTTTGGTTAATATTGTGTGTGATTGTGGTGTATATATTAGCTTTTTGTGTATTTTCGATGTTGAGTGCTTTGAAAATTGTGTCATGTTTTGTATTGATACCTGAACATATACAAATTCAATGTTTAACTTACGGAAAGAGAGAACAGCCTTTAGGAATGTCAGAAAGTGCTGTAGGAGGCGTCCCATACAGGAAGAGGATACGACATGAAAACATACGTCTTTAAGCTTATGTAACGTACATATAGGCATGTAAGCTTTTTTTTAGAATTTGTTAACTGTGTAAATTTGAGACTTATCTGCTCTAAATTGATTTGTTGTAATTGTATTGTAAATTTAAACTGTTTAGGCTCAATGTTTATGAGTACTGGGTTGTTCTGTGAGTTACTGTTCAATTACTTAATTTTCGGCAAAATGTTATACGAAAACTATGTGTACCATTTTATAAAATTTAACTTTTGTATTATTCAGCTCTCCCAGGGGCCGGAGAAGAGTGTCTCGGGAGGACAATGTGAGGTGTTCTCTGCAAGGTCTGGGAGTGCAGTGGAATGAAGCCAAGGCACTGGAGACCACGGTGGCGAGACCTTTGCTCAACCTCTACACTTTGTGGTAGAAGAGGATTGGAATAAGAAGAAATCAAGTCTATTCTGGTTACTGTATTATTTTGTTACATGGAGTGATCGAAAAGTCGCGAGGGCCCCCCAAAACACAACATAATATAAACGAACAAATAAATTTAATATTTTTGAGCGAATAAATAAATTAAAATTTATGCTCGGTTTATTCGGTACACAGGCGTCAGGAAAAGTGTCCCAAAATAAGTTCTGCGTTACCACATGACAATTCGTTAACAGACAACGATCTAAATTAAACACACGTTTCGGTCGCGGACAACTTATTTGTAAGCGTGTAAGCTCTAAACGGTAACACTCGTTATAAAACAATTACATTGACTACATACTTAATGCAACCCACTGTTGGAAAAGCATGTCAGTTTGCTGAAAACATTCAGTGTTACCTCTAATTTCCCTACATATCCCTAGTGTTAAGAAGCATATTTTCGGTTCCTGGGTTTCGTTACTTTCCGAGTAATCGTTATAAGAAACACGTGGTCAACATAGCACATAGTATTACGAGATATATACTATATATAGTATCATCAACGGGGCGTGCTGGAAAACAACAAACAAGTATACAATTTGTGCAATACAAGCCTAGCAATATGTGTAAATATGCATGTACTCACACATGTGTACACATACATGTATGTTATACAACACAGCGCACACGTAGTGTAACAGTGTTAGTTAATGAACTGAACTCTGCGATGCGTGCCTAAAACGGGAGCACAAAATTGGCAGTCGCGAAGGCGCGCGCGCATGCTAACCAGACTATCATCACGAACTAATTACTGTATCACGCTGTACACTGCGTTAAAGTTCGTACCTGTTAACTAATGGCTAAACTGTGTAGGCCTATTAACACGGCGTCCAACAAGCGTACTACGCAGGTGCTTCCACTGCGATATGTCGCGATACACTGAAAGTGTTGTACCAATTCGCGTTCGTTTCAAATGACGTATACGATAATTTTAACTCTAATTTGTAACCTTATCTTCATAGATAATTGACGATAAACTTTTATTGTGATATACTACCTGCATATTAATGCTTAACACCAATGTCATACATATCCTCGTAATAACATATTTTCTCTACGTAGGCTATGACGGCCGCAGTTATTGACAAAAGAATTTATATCCGGGCTGTTTGGCCGTGGTCGATTGCTTTGTTCTGGCATTGTCTAAACGTTTCGGCCAACCCACCAGGAGACCTTCAGCTGTAGAAAAAGTTTATACAGTGTTCGACAAAGGGTGGAGAGCCGAACGTACCCCTAACCTAAGTAAAAGCAATTACCTCGGTTATCCCTAACCATTGCTTTTACTTAGGTTAGGGGTACGCTTTTGTTGAATACATTATAAACTTTATTCTACCGAAGAACGCCTCCTGTGGGTGGCCGAAACGTTTAGACAATCGATCCTTATCTAACAAACGTTTAGACAATCGATCCTTATCTAACAATAGACAATCGAACGAAGCAATCGACCACTGCCAAACAGCCCGGATATAAATTCTTTTACCACATATTTCCATTAAGTATTTTAAGAAAATACTCACGTTGGCGTGGCGTATATAATGTGTAATAAGAGTGATGTCTACGCAAAACTTGTTTGTAAGCTGGCGTTATGATACAAATTTTTCTTTATGTACGAATTACTCAATAAAATCTGTAGGTACTAAAAATATTATGGTGATGTATAATTATTTTGTAGTCATGTTACGAGGCTTAGTATTTAACTTCCCTCGTATATTACAGTTGCTGTATCAGTAACTGTGATGTAACTGGTTTTACCGCTTCTTAATAGTTTGGCGAAACTCTCTCTTCACATTAACTGAAATAAAAATTCTGGCTGCTTATGGCGTTACGATCTGGGCGGGCAAGGAAACTTGCTTCATATATAAGTACAAGCTGATGAACTTAACAATGTACGCTCAACAGTTCGTATGAATATCATGAAAATAAGTAGTAAGGACCAAATTATTATTTTTATACTTACAACTTAGCTATAACATAATAATGGCTCCCATGTGTACCACCGAAGCAGCTTAGGAGTCAGGCAGGGTAGGCTGCCTTATGCCAGCCGTACGGCATACAAGGAAGGCAGTGTGGCCAGCGCTACGCCTCAGCCGCCCATTATTATCCCCAGGATGTTATTCCAGGTACTCATTTTCACAACGTAGCTATTACAGCCTTAATTTAAAGTACAAAGTACGTTATTGTTATTGGCCAAGGTATCCCAGCGTTGGCGAAAGGTCATCCACAGGCTCAAGCCTAAAAAAGAACTAATGAGTCAAAACCTACAGGGACATTGGAAATTTAATAAAATTTCGTTGACGGCTGTTTTAATCCATCCATGTCTTACTGCGCGTTGTGTATGCGCTGTCCACAGCAAATGAAATAACACTAAGCCTAGGCTTTAATTACATTAAATGTAAAAAACAGTTCTCAGGCGCCACAACGATCCTTCACCACTTCTCCAAGCAAGTGATCTAACCGGACGTCTGTGTAGATCGTGCCGGGACTCCTTCGACTCCTTAACATCGTGATCGTTCATCATTACAATTTTGCGGGTTGTTATGCCGCGGTGTAAGTTGTTCACGTTTATCTCCCGACGTTTCGTCCGTAACGATGACGGACATCTTCAGTAGTGCGGGAACAACACAGAACAAATTGGCGATAATGTAAACACCGACCATGAAAGCTTACGTTCGTTTATCATGATTCGTTTAACCGAAGTTTCGACTTATAAATGTCGGTGATACCATCCAATCAACACTTACTTCGGCGCATAAACTATGTGCACTCGAGTTTGAACCTTAATTCCAAGTTAACGGTTATACTAATATTAAATCAAAGTACACAGATTTTTAGCTTATTTCATTGGGCGTTGAATGGTGGTAATTAAAATTTGTTTCGTCTTTTTTTTTGTCAGAGTTGCGTTGGAATAAAAAACGTGCCCGTTTTTTCACATATTCTAGAAAAACCACAACTTTAAAACAAAAGTACATAAAAAACGAGGCGTCAGACTGCAAAGAAATATGTAATATTATGGAATGTAATGTTATAGAATGTTATGTTATAGAATGTTGTTATAGAATACTATGTTATAGAATGTAATGTTTTTAACACATCTGTAAACTTATACGTTGTTGTCCGTGTTAGAAAAGAATTTATCAATTTTCTAAAATATCTTTTTCTCATTAACGAATAATCGGAATAAATCGCGCTTGGGCTTGTTTTAAAAGTCCTAAGTTTTCTGTATTAGTTCATATTTTACAAAAAAACGTAAAGTGATACTTGTATTTTATAATGATTTTTATTTGATAGTGAGGTAATGTGCGCTCAGCCGTGAAGTCCATGAGCGCCGGCGTGGGGTAGTACAGTCTGAGCAGGTAAGGCGAATTCATTACAGTTCATTGAGAATCACAGGCGCAAAGTACGAAAAGCGGCCAGGCAATCTATGTAATCATACGGCTATCCAATAGCCAAGAAGTGTTTATTGATTTTAATAACGCGCACCGTTTTTTTGTGATCGAAACGGTAAAGTCAAATAAATACGACACAGTAATTCTGAGGTGAGGAATTCTAGTAAGGAAAAAAAAACATGTGAACTAAAATCCGTAAATTTACGTTCATAAATAGTGTACTGAGTTCTAGTTTACAGAACTGGGTGCCGATGCTCGCCGAAGTTCTGAATCATGCAGCTGGAAATAAATGTTTGGCATCATACACATAAAATAGAAATAGTAGGCCTACAAGCCTAAAATATGTTTCTGAACAGAAACCGATGATAAAATATGTAACTGAAAAAGAGACGACAAACTTATAGTCACAATTGTATGTTCAAGGATTATGACGAGTGCAAGAACACTATAGCATTATCACGGACTAAACCCGAAGGTAAGACTATTATTACAAGCAATCCCCATGTAAATAAATTTAATACTTTGTCACTGTCCTTGCATTGTGTTGCACCAGATGGCGCTTCTGTTGTTTATGGTCAGCGATCATTTCTTTTATTAGCCGAGGGACGATTTTGGTGGGGCGCCAAGTTGGCCGGCGACGATGATAAAACAGATTTCCCCAAAACAAACGTCATACGCGATACAGCGAACAGTGGGACAACTGCCCGTTTACGCTACCCATTAATCAGTGGACTAACTTTTCTCGTTGTGAGTAGGAGAAAAGCACCTTCGATTCCGAAAAAAAAGGCTGGCAGACGCTTATTCGTCAGCGTATCCGATTAACGTTTCCAGCTGCTGTACGTTAGCCGTCAAGGGGTTTGAACAAGACGACTAGTATCGAGTGATGAACGCTTTCACGGTGCGTATCGTTATATTTGTTGTTAAACACTTCTGGGCTGTTTGGCCGTGCAGTGGCGTATCTACAGTTCGGTTTGGGGGGGGGGGTCCGGAACCGGGTCGGCTTCATACCAAAGAAAAAACAAAAATCAACATTACTATCTTTAAACCGGCTGAAATCTGTCTCGTTAAAGTAAACGGTAATAACAGAATAACAATACGCGTTATTGAAACATTATTTAGAAGATACTTATTGAGTGAATTGATTTTTCTATATTTCAAATTTAAACTTATACGCTGATGCTGTGTAATAAACTTACTTGTATATTTAAAAAACTAGTTGGTACTATACTAGCGTACACATTTGACAAAATAATAAAACAGCATAATAAGAGATTAAAGAAATATCGACAATTTTTTCAACTATCTGGTGGTCCGGTCCCGTTCGTCCCTCCCCCACGCACCTGTGGCCGTGGAATATTGCTGTTAACCTAACGTTTCGACAACAACGCGCGGCAGTCATCCTCAGAGCAAGGGCTGGAACGTGTAGGCCTATCTCTCATACTCTGGAAACTACAATCATGTTCCCATTGTCGTTGATCATTGTAGTTTTCAGAGTTTGGGACGTACACGATCCAGCCCTTGCTCTGAGGATGAGTGACGCGCGTGGTTGTCGGAAATTTTAACGCCAATACGTCATGGTCAATCAGCCCGAACGTTCTAACGCCAATACGTCATGGTCAATCAGCCCGAACGTTCTAACACCAATACGTCATGGTCAATCAGCCCGAAGGTTCTAACACCAATACGTCATGGTCAATCAGCCCGAACGTTCTAACACCAATACGTCATGGTCAATCAGCCCGAACGTTCTAACACCAATACGTCATGGTCAATCAGCCCGAACGTTCTAACACCAATACGTCATGGTCAATCAGCCCGAACGTTCTAACACCAATACGTCATGGTCAATCAGCCCGAACGTTCTAACACCAATACGTCATGGTCAATCAGCCCGAACGTTTTAACACCAATACGTCATGGTCAATCAGCCCGAACGTTCTAACACCAATACGTCATGGTCAATCAGCCCGAACGTTCTAACACCAATACGTCATGGTCAATCAGCCCGAACGTTCTAACACCAATACGTCATGGTCAATCAGCCCGAACGTTCTAACACCAATACGTCATGGTCAATCAGCCCGAACGTTCTAACACCAATACGTCATGGTCAATCAGCCCGAACGTTCTAACACCAATACGTCATGGTCAATCAGCCCGAACGTTCTAACACCAATACGTCATGGTCAATCAGCCCGAACGTTTTAACACCAATACGTCATGGTCAATCAGCCCGAACGTTCTAACGCCAATACGTCATGGTCAATCAGCCCGAACGTTCTAACGCCAATACGTCATGGTCAATCAGCCCGAACGTTCTAACACCAATACGTCATGGTCAATCAGCCCGAAGGTTCTAACACCAATACGTCATGGTCAATCAGCCCGAACGTTCTAACACCAATACGTCATGGTCAATCAGCCCGAACGTTCTAACACCAATACGTCATGGTCAATCAGCCCGAACGTTCTAACACCAATACGTCATGGTCAATCAGCCCGAACGTTCTAACACCAATACGTCATGGTCAATCAGCCCGAACGTTCTAACACCAATACGTCATGGTCAATCAGCCCGAACGTTTTAACAACACACTTGAAAAGGATTATTATATTTTCTGTTGTAAATATATTGTTACGCCATTAGAGAAAGTTCAGTCTGTTTCTCGGCTGTTCCACCGGAGCCCGGCTGTAATGTGTGTGTGTGTGTGTGTGTGTGCGTGTGCGCGCGCGCGTGTGTGTGCATGCGTGCGTGCGTATATATTGCTGCTACTTCGGGATGAAGGACAATCTTCCTAGACGTAGAAAAAGCCTTTGACCGCGTGTGGCACGAGGGTGTCCTATACAAACTGACGGAAGTCCTTCTCCCAGACTGCTACGTTCACTTGATCGGCAGCTTTCTGAGAGACCGTAGCTTCCGAGTGAGAATAGACCACGCTCTCTCTTCGGAGAGGCGTATTACCGCTGGCGTCCCTCAGGGAAGTGTCCTTGGGCCTCTCCTGTTCTCGCTGTTTGTCAACGACACGCCCCGAGTTCCTGGAGTGAAATTGTCGCTGTTCGCGGACGACACTGCGGCTTTTGCCTCAGAGCCGAACGCGAGTTATGCGGCAGTTAAGCTCCAGCGCCAATTCGACGCGTATGTCGGGTGGACCGATGACTGGAGAGTTGCCGTTAACGCTTCCAAGAGCGCCGCGGTAATATTCTCGCGAAAACGTAAGCGGCCTCGGCCGCTTAAAGTAGGCCCTGTCGAGGTGCCCTGGACCAATAGCGTCAAGTACCTCGGGCTCCACGTGGATTCCCGACTCACCTGGCGAACCCATACACAGTACATCAGACAACGCGCTTCGGCGCAACTCAGTAGACTCTGGCCCGTGCTATCGAATCCGGCAATGACCCCCCGGCTAGGTAAGCTCATAGTCAACACGTACGTGTTGCCCGTGATTACCTACGCCTGTCCTGTTTGGGGATACCTGGCTCGTGGTCATAGAATAACGCTCCAGCGCGTACTCGACCGGGGACTGAAGCTCGCGTACAAAGTCCCCCGGACGTACTCTTCTCGTCTTTTGAGGAGAGGACTCGGTGTCCGCTCTCTTGATGACACCGTGAGACGCCTGGCGCGTAGATTCTATGTTCGTTCCGACAGAGTGACCCACAATTCCCTCATTGCCGGACTTGGTAAATACACCCCGCGACCAGGTGAGTCCTGGAAGCGACCTCGTTTGCTAGTCCCGGTGGTATAATCCACCAATCGCAGGTCGCTTCAGACCCCCCCCATAAGTAGATAAAAAGTACATAATGAAATCCAACAGACCCAGTGGCGGGAGTCCTTTCTGAGACTCGGGACACTGCACTACTCGCGACCCGTGCAACCCCCAGTTGTGTATGAAGGACAATTATGCGACAGTTGTCAAGCGTCCGAGGCTGTTCCAGACTTCACCGGGTCTGCGCGCACTGTGTTCAAGGCTGCAAGCAATTACGCTTTAGCGTTATCTAGTAGTATTGACGCGTATTATGGAACACTTGTGCTATCTATTTAAACAACGACAGCTGCCGCTTAGTTTTACTTTTAGTGGCGATTTATTCCAGTGATGTTCGAAGAATTGTGGCGAAGTGTTATGTGTTTTATAATTGTGATGGAATCTATTAGTTGACATTATTGTTTGTATGGAAAGGTTAACTTAAATTATTGTACAAGTATAATCTTGTTGAAAAACTCGTTGATAACAAACTGTTAATTGAGATTAATTAAAGCTGGTGATTGGTGACTTAATTGGTGTCTTGTGTTTTGTTTTTCACTGTACCATACGACGATCAAAGAGATTGTCGTAACAATATTATGTTATATTGTATCTACACTATACAGTATATCGTTTCTCACGAGAAGCAGAGCGGTATTTGAAAGGGACCGAACGTAATTTTTCAACAGTTTCTACATTGGAAGAAGAAATTAATATATTCATGTCTCTGTCTGTCTGTCTATCCCCCCTTCCGTCTTATCTTTCTTTCCGTGTCGAAGAAGTGAACTCCATTTTTGAGCTCTGGCTCTCTTAGTACGACGTTCCAAGGGCGTCTGTCTGTAGCACGTATTAATAACATGTCCTTTACAACCTCTCACCATGTTGCGTCAACGCCCCCATATCATATTTACGGCGTGTCCTCCACCTTCTCTATGTCTTATCTTCGAAACGTGGTTCGAATTTATCACCGGTTCTTTCTTCTCCGTTCTTATCACGTGGCCAGTCGATCCGAGTCAGCATGTTGTTGCGTCCAGTTCTTGGGATAGCGATACAGCTAGTGATTGTACTGTCTCTTACGCATCACTTCTCAACTTGTAGAGAAATATGTTTCCCTCAAAAGCATCTAAGACACTTTTTCCAGTTAAGTCCGTACCTGTGAGGCGTACTTCAGTGCCGGCCTAATAAGTGTTTTGTATATATTTTTTCTCAAGACGTTGATCGGTGTGAGTACACCGATACAAAAAAAAAATCAGATTCTTAAGTATCGTCTTTATCAACGAAACCTAGAGCGGTTAATCGGTTAGCTGTGGTTATTGGTAAATGGTTAGTCGATTCAAAACATGGTTGAGCGTCGAACTATAAAATGATTATTAGTTTTACAAACAGGAAAACAGTTTTCCGTTTCCAATGATGCGGTAATTGTACTATCTACGTTATATTCCTCAGTCCCTGGGTGTCAACATGTTTTCCTCGTTTTATTCGACTTCAATTTTACTCCGGCTGTCCTCTTTTCCATTTTACTGTAGCTTGTAGCTCAAACTATATCTACAATTTTTTAATGATTTCTGAAAATTTTTTAGTATGTTTGCTCGAGAATTTCACCCTGTTAATCTGATAAATACTAAATGTGCTATTGTTCTTAATATTGCTCGCTATTATGTTATGAGGCACAAAAATTCCAAATCTTAATAGCGATTATTAAAGCAGCCGAATAGTTTTAGTGCATAAAACGTAATAAGTGGTAGGCTAAATGTAAATTTAAATATTTGAAATGGCAAGTGTTTGAGACAGGGCGATCGGTTGGCATCTGTACTATTCAACATGATCCTGTAGTACTTTCTATGGGAAATGATGATTAATTGTACGAATATCATGACAGATAGCTGCGTATGCAAGTCATGATGCTAATAGGCCTATAGTCGGAGAGTCGATGGTAACTGTTAAGGAACACTGGCTTTACACTGACTTCAAGAATAATGTTCAAGAGGCAAGCATACTTAACTTGTATTTGTATCTGGGTCTCGGACGTTCTGCGGGCAATAATATCAGAATCTATAAAAGCACAATAAGACCAAACGAATGTGAAATTTGCGTCTTTACTTAGAAGACAGCAAGTTACATCAATGCTTTTGAAAGAAAAATTCTAGGAAGTCTATATGGCCGAAAACAGGAGAACGGAGTCTGGGGTTTAGGTAAAATTATGAATTATATAAACAATACCAAGAGCTTTCCGTATCGAAATTTTACGGATTATAAAGAATCCTCTGAACAGACCACGTTGTCAGAAAGGAGGAGCAAAGAGTACCGAAGACGATGTTTAAACCCTAAACAGTGGAACCGAAACCAGTTGGTAGGGAGGAACAAGTTCCAGAAGATAAGAAAAGTGTTCTAAAATTTTGCAAATGGAAGACAGTGGCTGTGGACGGAAGGAAGTCAAGCCCCGGAGGTGGTTGTATCACTGCAATAGAAGGTGGCATTGAAATCGGTTATTGTAAACACATTCGGTCTCTGATTATGCAGAACCTGAGTCTGTGATGGCACTACAGTAGGCTTCTAAGTCTTCCACGTGAAAAATAACTGTTTTATAAAATTATAATTACATTATAAAGCACTGTATTTTTGTTAATTATCACAATTAGTTTCAGTAATTTTTAACTTTGTAAAAATTTATTTTTGAAGCAGTTATTATTGTACTCTTCAAAATTTTAAAATAACCATTGAGTGGAAATTTTAAAATCACCGTAACATATTCACCAATCATTGTATGAAAGTCGCTTAACACGTTTTGCTCAACTCGTGGAGTTTAGATGTTGGAGACCTGACATGGGCAACTGGCTAGGAAGGGGCTTTTTTCTTGGTTTTTTTTAACCACGAATTCAAAAATATCTGAAATTTTGTTATCTTTCAATGGCCCTTTTTCAGTTACTAGGAATTCCTTAACATAAGTAATATTGTAAAGATTACTGTCAATCTATTCTAAAGACTGGTGTTTTCAAGTATATTATTTATGTTATTCCAAATTAAATTATAAGTCTGTTGTAAACTGTGATGGTGCAAAAAAAGAAAGAATTGAATCGAAACAAAAAACTATATATAAAAGTGTACAAAAAATGTTATCATTACAATTTAACAACAAATAAAAAACATATATGTACTTCGTAATATATGTTTATATAATATATTATATAACAAAAGTTTATATAATGTACTGTACAAACAATGTAACTGATTATGTAATATATGTCCATAGTATATACGATTGATGAAACAGAATCAGCTGATAAGGATGACTCACGCTGTGGAGTCTGGGTACCTTTGCAACTGCGGTGTTACATAAGTTAGAAAACCGGTACGGGGACGACGGGCAAAGTGAAAATATTGACCTTATGATGACTCAAAAGTTCGCATTCACTTTTTAACATGTTACCTACAAATGACTAATTTTGTCTTTACTCTTTCCTCTTCTCGTTTCGCCTATTTATTTTCCTGTACGATAGATTTAAAATTAATTTGGATATTCAATTTTGTCTACCCGCGCAGAATCGGGAAGGCAAAATAGACTCTCGGAGGCAGCCGTGAATCACTGTCAGTCACTATTAGTCACCGCCAAATCATTAACTCCAACAGAGAAACTCAAAAAAAAAATTCAAGCGAAAACTGTATAAACAGAACCTAAAAATAAATAAATAAAGAATAACGCGAATAACGAGCTCGCTTATAACGAGAACTGGATGTAAAGACAAAAGTACGAGATTTGTTTGGTTTTGTATCTTAGTAATGACAAGTAAACTCGCTTTTAACGAGTAGGAACGCATTAGAGACTTGGTTATAACGAGCATTTTAAACATTCGTTTAAAATCATTAACGCACTTTAGTGAAACTAATAATGTAAGTGATGAAGTCGTGGAATATTTAAATAAATTACAAAACTGTTTTGATATCTACAGATACAAAATTACTAAAGACAAAAAAAAATAGATGACTTTTTTAAGGTTAATTAAGTTCTGTGTGTGAAATAGAATTTTGACGATTCCATTTAGAACGAAGACAAAAAGACAAATAAATTAAAATGAATTTTCTTGTAATTTAAAAATAAATGTACATGTGACATAAAAAGTTTTGCGTTTATTGCCAGATAGCCGGGTGATTTTTAGTAAGTTTTTAGTACACAGTTTTACTATATTTCGCGAATGCACTATACGCCAATATTCAGCAAATTTGTCCGGTCGCTTGAATCTCGTTACAAGCAAGTTCCACTGTATTTATTCATACTTTTTACACTTATCGCTGTTTACACATAAAAAGTATCATTCATACTTTTTACACATATTTTTATTATTGTTGGTATAAATTATTACGCTGTTTTAAAACCATGATGAAGGGTCACAGTAAGTCCCCCCAAAAGTGTAGGCTTATTATGCGAAAAACAAAGTAGTTAAGTTTTTTTTTGTAAAGACACTTATACATGTATTCTTTATTATAACAGTAAGCAGTAAGTTCCCGGAGCTACAGAAGTCGCTCGGTACTTCTTCGAACGACATGGATTTATTATTAGACAAACTTGAATGGATTAACTTTAGTATTTTAAAGCTATGAGTAAAGTTCTTCGTATATAAGATTCTCAGGATTAACCGAGAAACACCACGAGGAAATACGTCGTTTCTTATATTTTACGTTTGTTTTTAATGTTTAAAAATTATTAAAAAATCTTTCACAACAGTACAACAATATTAAGTCAACTACGAAAACATTTTTGGATTACGAAATTCCTCCCGACTGCTCTACTGTTTTTACTTCCATGTTTCATAAGGAAATGGAAGTATGGTAATGGCGAAAAAATCGTGTTCGAGACAACGGCTGATTCTGATTGTACTACCCTCAAAACATGAAGAAAAGCCATTTTTCGAAAAGTGTCTCTGTGTGTGTGTGTCTGTCTGTCTGTCTGTGTGTCTATCTGTGTGTAGAGTTTTTCTATGGCAAACGATAACTGCCGTAAATTCAAACAGAATCGAATAATTTTTTGCATACAGCCTTGAATTGTAGAGTACTCAAGACTACACCAAGTTTTTGGTGAAGATCGGTTAAGGGAAAGAGGTAGTTTACCTGCAACATTTTATGTTTTAACAAGGGTAATTTTTCTTATGACGAATGATAACTGCCGCACATTCACACAGAATTAAATATTTTTTTGCATAAATTCCTGAATTGTTAAGTACTCAAGGTCTGTTCATTTTGGTGAAGATCGGTTACGGGAAAGGGGTAGTTTACCTGCCACGTTTTATGTTTTAACAAGAGTAATTGTTTCTATGACGAACGATAACTGCCGCACATTCAAATAGAATCAAATAATATTTTGCATGCATCCTTGAATTGTAGTGTACTCAAGGTGTGTTGATTTTGGTGAAGATCAGTTAATAGGAAGGGGTAGTTTACCTGAAACGTTTTATATGATAACAAGGGCAATTTTTTCTATGACGAATGATAACTGCCGTAAATTCAAATATAATCAAATAATTTTTTGCATACATCCCTAAATTGTAGAGAGCTCAAGGCCTGTTGATTTTGGTGAACATCGGTTAAGGGAAAGGGGTAGTTTACCTGCCACGTTTTATGTTTTAACAAGAGTAATTGTTTCTATCGAACGATAACTGCCGCACATTCAAATAGAATCAAATAATATTTTGCATGCGTCCTTGAATTGTAGAGTACTCAAGGTGTGTTGATTTTGGTGAAGATCAGTTAATAGGAAGGGGTAGTTTACCTGAAACGTTTTATATGATAACAAGGGCAATTTTTTCTATGACGAATGATAACTGCCGTAAATTCAAACATAATCAAATAATTTTTTGCATACGCCCCTAAATTGTAGAGAGCTCAAGGCCTGTTGATTTTGGTGAACATCGGTTGAGGGAAAGGGGTAGTTTACCTGTAACATTTTATGTTGTAACAAGAGAAATTTTTCCATGACGAACGATAACTGCCGTAAATTCAAACAGAATCAAATAATTTTTTACATATATGCCTGAGTTGTAGAGGACTCAAGGCCTATTGATTTTGGTGAAGATAGGTTACGGGGAAAGGGTAGTTTACCAGCAACATTTTTTGTTGTAACAAGAGTAAAGTACTTAATTTTGATAAATAAAGTATCCTGATAAGAAGATCTTAATACTCCACTGTAGAAACATAGATGAAATATCTATAAATGAAGAGGCTAGTTGAACGGGGTAGGGGTAATTTTCTATAAACGAAAATTATAGTTGAAGTGGGAGGGGATAATTTTTTTTATATATGTACTACGTTATCGGCAACAAAGAAGTAGTTTGTTGTTAAAATTCCTTCCCGGCCTGTTTGGCCGTAGACCAATGATTTCTGCAAAACCAGACGTTTTGGCAGTGCATCGACTTCCATCATCAGTGAAAATCGAGTGCGATAACGAGAGGTGGTATACGTTAGTGACCATAGTACTGTGGTTAAGGCTGAAGTAGTTATAGAAAGAAGTAGTTTCTATTTAAATATTTCATTTCGAAAATTATTGTAAATATTAGAACACGGAAGTCATGTACGGTTCTCCATACCGATATTTTACTAATACAATAAAAGTTTACTAAAAAAATTTAAATGTTAATTAAAAACGGAAACAAAATTAATTAAAAACTATTAATCTAAATTAAATGTCAGCTTGGTGAAATAAAGCACGGCTTATTGTTTTCTGTCGCCTCTCGGTGCTATACATAAACTCTGGTGTCCACGACGCTGATCCCTTTATGTAACTTTCTACATGATTTTATAGACAATGTACATAGAGTTTATTTACAAGCGTCAAAGTGACCTTCACTTCAAGCCTACGCGTTGCAGAAATGACGCTACTAGTTGACAAATTGCACACACACACACACACACACACACACACACACACACACACACACACACACACACACACACACACACACACACACACACACAGTAGTGCCAGTATAAAATTAGGCTTCTTCCGGCAACAAATTTGTTATGAGCGTAAAAGGGGCAAGTACTATAGGCCTATTTTCTTATTAACCTCTGGCAAGATGGACTGCGAAATACGAAATAAAACAGGTTTTCGTCAAATTACGTTAAAAGACATTAACTAATCATTCTATTACACGTTACACAGAATTTAATTGCGTCACGAATCTAAGAGTAAAGTGGTAACAACGTTTTGGCTAGCACGGAAACACTGTATAATGCCTGACAGATTGTTATCAAAGTGCCAAAAACTAAACGCTCAATAATTTGAGAATTCTCGAATTCTGAATGTTTTGCCATCTTGGCACAAAATACATAGAATGACTGGTCGGCACAACTAGTCTTTGACTGCTCGTGGTACCCACTTATGTTTGTGAAACTGCAGTATCGTAAGCCCTGCACACGTAAATACGTAAACATTTGCCACCCATCCAATACGGTCACCCGTCTTCTACGCCCTAAATTGTGATAGATTTATGTAATTATCGAGAGTGAATACGTAAATTCAACATTTTTATGAACATTATAGACATTTAAAATAGGTATGAAGGAAAAAAGGAAACCTGACAGCATTGAGACATGGTGTCATCGCAAGATGCAAAAAATAAAATGGTCTGACAAAATTACAAATGAAGAGGTGCTGAACAGAACAGGCAATGAGAGGTGTTTGTTGAAAAGAATAATTAGAACAAGGGTACAACTTACTGGACATACACTGCAGCATGAAGGACTACTAAAACTGGTAATGGAAGGAACAATAGAAAGTAAAGGATATACGGAAACTTATGGATGATGTAAATTGTGAAACTTATGAGGAAATGAAGAGGAAAGCACAAGATCGATCACAATGGAAGACTGCTGCAACCAATCTTAGCATTGAAGACATAAGAAGAAGAAGAAGACATTTAGCATTTTAAAACACACCCCCATTATGTCTCCAGGCTCCAACTTACGACCGAACAGTCCGGTATTTTGACCTGTGCCCGGGATTAGAATTCGTTCCCCATTAAAAGGATTTTTTTTTCAAAACAAATAGTTTCAAGCAATTGTTTGTTCCTAACTAATTTTTTTGTCCATATTAATCTATTCAAGTCATATTATAAAATAAAATAAAACTTATTTGTCATTAAAATGACTCTACTGCTCACACTTCATCGTGGTATATGTAGTGTATATAGGTTTACGATCTGTCGTAAACTGTACATTGAACTTCATCATCCAGTATGAGTCATTACTAACAGTTGCGGTGTACTGTTTTCCTTCGACATTTGTGTTATTTACTGTCGTTAACATTCTTGTGTAATTAAATGTTATTTTATCAAGCAATAAAACAATTAGTAAATAATTAAATAAGTTAAGTAACATTTAAAAATAATTTTTAAGTACAAATTCTTTCAAAAGTATGATCCTGAACGTTCCTGGAAAATTACGTTAATTAAAAGAAAGATTTTTTCTTTTCTAAGTATTTTCCAGCTTTTCCAACATCTAGGCCTATTACTGTGCATCTTTATAAATTTGTATTCAAGATAAGAAAGCACTTTGTGGAAACACTAATAAGCACCGATTACGTTGACCTCTTTTCTGAGGCAAGTGTCACCTCTTTTCTCTTTTCATAAGTATGGTAAACCTACAAACTACCAATTTAACACCTGTGACCGTCTGTAATTTAACCCGTGAGCCTCTTACCCAAAACCAGTTTGTTCTTTTAACTATGTAAAGAACACCGGCGATAAAATTTTATTAACGTTTCCATTTAACTGGTTTGTTAACCCTTGCGTTTGTCCCTCACTCTCACGATTTTGTGAGCATTTCGCTGTTTTATCGCTCACATGTTGACACCTGTTAACACGTGTTCATAGTCAACAGGATAATAACCTCTAAGTCCACAACTTTTTTAAGTCCGGGACCCACCTTGAAGGATACTATACTTCATGGGACACATACGCATGGGCGCCGTCAGAATTACTTTGCGGGATGTGTATTCAGTTTATAACTATTTTTTTTGTCCAGTTCTTTAAGCCATCTTTTATGCATAAACAAATTATACATACTTAATTCTGGTTAATACTACATTAATGGTTTTTAAGATAAAGTAAATAAATTTTCGAGCCCGACTTCGCGACCCGCCAAATGCCCCCTCGGGACCCAGCACTCGGTCGCCCCCACAGGTTGAGAAACGCGGCTGTAAACCGTTATAGCAAGCATAAATTTAATTACTATTGAGTGCCATACATTATACGGTAATATGTATTAAAACATTATATTACATTAATATAATTAATATTAATAACAAATGTTACATGAATATTAGACCTACTATTAATATAAGCATAGTATATAACACTTTTATTATTTAGTTATTATAGAAATAAATTATTTTGTAAGAAAACTTTCAGTGTACATAAAGTGAGCAGATTTTCGTAAACATAGTTGGGTGTAATACTTACTGTGAATGAAGTGATGTAATTAGTGAGTAACCCAACCACTTTAATTGGGTTATGTCATGTACAGTGTCAACGGTTGTGTCACACTATAAATAACACAATAGCAGGTGTCTAGCATACACGCAAAACACACAGAGAGAGAGAGAGAGAGAGAGAGAGAGAGAGAGAGAGAGAGAGAGAGAGAGAGAGAGGCTGCGTACAGAGACGGAGGGATGTAGGTGTGTAGAGATACCCGAGAAGACGTTTACAGTCATGTTGGCTAGAAAATGTTTTGATATTAGCCTATACTTCACTGCCCGGGGAACATTTTTCAAGTCAATGACAAAACATCGTGTATTGTACAAGTACACACAAAATGTAATTATTAATATTATAGGCGAGCGCGAGCATGCACACGTTCATTAGTATAATAATGTAAATGTATTAGCGTACACGCGCGCGCGAGCGCGTGTGTGTGTGTATTTCAAAACCGTTTTTGACAATGTGTTAAGATGTAACCTGGAGGGGAGACGGTAGTTTGAAAATACCAGGAACGATGAAAAGATTGATAATGATTACAAACCAAAGGTCAAAAGCGAAAATTTATATAAACAAAGGAGTATCAGGGGAACTGTTATGAAGAGAGTCGCGAGACAAGAGGATGATTTGTTAGAGATGCTCTTTAACATAGCGTTAAATGGAGCTGTAGAAGCAGCTCTACAGTAGAGATACACATTATTCGTTGCTCACGCAGTTGACATGGTGGTATTTACGAGAGGAAGAAGACGTTTGCAGAATATGATACGAAGATTATCACGGAAAGCGGAAATCTGAGGACTCATGATAAACCAAGCTAATGCAAATTACGTGGCGACCTAAGACAAGCCCAGACGACAATTAGGTAGAAATAGAAGGATAAGATTATGATAAAATTTCAATACTTGGGATTTGTGACAGAAATGACAGAAGTAAAAACTTTTTAGGACGGATACAGGTGGGAACGGATACATGTACCACAGATTAATGAGAGGTTGGAATATCAAGAGGTGAGAACATGCAGAACAGTAAATACGATATATAGTGACGTATGTTACTGAAGTCATGACTGATGGTCAATGATGAAGATAAACAAGGAAGCTTTCAAAGAAAGAAACAATACGAAATGCCCGACAGAAATATAGCTCGCTGAAAAATAAAGAACTAGAAGAGCTGCCGGACGGGGAAAATATCATAACGCATACCAAAGCACAGAAAACAAGGTTATATAGCCACACGGAAAGAAGGCATTCTACAGGAGAATACATAATGTAACGACAACGAGACAACCTAACAACAGACCAAATAGTCTGTCACGTGTAGATAGACGAGGAAAGCTGGAGATACAAAACTGAAGGGTACTCAGGAGAAGTAAAGAAGAATGGAACCGGCTGATAAAGACAGCGAGGAAGCATAAGAACTTGTTCACATGTATAGACCAGGTGAAAGGTTTTGAACAGAGGCTTGGAGATGCGCAGTGGACGAACACGTTGTTGCAAACTATTGTCTATCTATCTACCTACTTGGGGCATGTCTCATGATAACTTTTCAACGCATCAACCGATTTTCGTAAAACCTGGCGTGCGTGTCCATACGTTTACTCTATAGAAACTTATTGTTTTTAGATTAACCCCCCCCCCAAATAATGGGGAGACAAAAATGTGAGGGATCGGAAATTTGGAAAAAATCATAAAAGCCCAAGTGGGGTATCAAATTAAAGCGAATTTTGACCACAATCTGAATATAATGTTCGTTTTTTTTTAATTTCAAAATTGTTGGATGTCAGGTTACAAAAATTCAGTGAAAGTTTTTAAAAATTGCATAAATTTATGTGGGAAATCAAATTAAAGAGAATTTTAACTAACATCTAAATGTAGTGTTAAGTTTTATAAATATTAAAAGTTTTGGGACACCAGGTCCAAAAAAGAGACCAAAAATTACAAAAATATGTAAAATCCACCAGGGTGTCATACTAAAAGGAATTATAACCCAGATCCGAATGTTTCGAACTTTGACTGTTTATTGTATGATTGTGTCCTCTACAATTGTTATATTATTAAACAAACAGTAAAGTAATCGAGATTTTTGTAATTTTCCCATAATTAAAAAATTAGCTAATACAGAAATTTATGTAACAGGGAGCATACTAGTGTTATATATGTGTACAAATCAGTACAAAACACTACATAAATTTTAAAGCACTAGTCACTGGAAATATGCAATCATCATCATACACAATCAGAATAATACTGAAAAAGCCATTTAACAATAACCAATAAAAAGCCAACAGTACCCAGTAGTGGCTACAAACCAAAATACACATACTTCACCAGACAGAAAACCATCATGGCTGAAGATGAGCACACAGCTTAATGCTATAAACATGCCTGAAGTAAGAAAAAAACAATCTTGACCTACGTTAGTATGTTATTAATTAATTTGCATACCAAGAAAAGAACTGTAACAAAAAGTATTTAAATTGTTTCCTTATTATTCTTTAATTTTTACATAAAAATCAATAGCACGTAAGAGAAAGTAGTTAAAAAGCACAAGAAGTCTATACGATAGGGAGAGATAATTTACCTTGAAACGTTTCTTCCCGTTGAGAGGGTCAGTGAGACTGATGGACTTGATGTTGACATCGTACGAACCTTTCTTCCTCATTGTGTACAAGCGCCAAAGCCACCGACACTACTGACTGACGAAAAAGCCGTGCGTCCGTCGCCGCGTGCTAGTCGCAACTGACCATGCTGCGCTTCGCCCCGACTACTATAACTTACCGCCAAGTTTATTAATAAACCGGTCAGCTGTTTGAATATTCTCCGAACGCGCTGTTTATATATAACAGTGAAGCAGGTAATACTCTTGGAGTACGGTAAGGGGTTATTTTTGCTCACGTTATTCACGTCAACTTCAACGTGCATTTACACCCTTTGTTTATATTGAAAAGTTCAAATTTTCATAACGTAAACTGGTACTTTTCCAATATACGTACCCACACTAGACTTTCGACGTTTTGAATATGCGGTAGTATCGATATACCATGATGTGAAGAAGAAGAAGAAGTGCACTAATTATTGTAAATTATTCTAATTCTTAATGTAAAGTGAAAATACGTATGTTTTCATTTGCGAGGTTAGCTAATAATGTTTTTTGGTTTTTAGTTGACTGTTTAAAGAAATAAAAGCCATGGTTAGGAAAAATATAGGCGGCCAATTTTCTTTTATGTTGTTCAATAAAATCTTGAAAACGTCACTGCAAGGGAATTTTGTGCGAAACACAAGAAAAAAAAAAGAAATGTATAGCACCCCTCTTACTTCGAGTTGGTTGCTTTTCCAGTGATCTGCACAAAAACCGAGTATTAGTGGGAACCGAATACATGTCCACAAAAAGGTAGACATGTATAGGCTAGTAATAGACAAGGGGTGACCCTTGTGCCTCCCCACCTTACTTCGAGTCGGGTTTTTTACGTGGTTTTCAGAAAAGCGAGTATTGTTTTAAAGGTATATTGGTTTCCGTGTGTACTTTTAGGTTGCAACTTAACCTAACAACTTTTGGCGTCACGGGCACATATCAGACTATATTATTGCTAGAATCGTAAAAAATATGACAATGAAAACGATTGAAATCGTCAGAAAACTATTTTATACCAAACACAAATAAAATTTCTACGATTTCTATTACCTAACAAAAATTATACTCGATATTCACTACATATCGATGCCAACTATCGCATAATCGAAACATCAAAAATTACTGTTATTGGGAGAGTATCTTAAAAATTAAATCCAAGGAACTTCTACATTATTTGTGTCACTCGCGTTTACCTAACCTCAAAAAGAATTCAGATGAAACGACGATTCGAAAACAGAACTCTGTTAACGTTTCGGGAACAAAATTCCCTTCATACTAAAACCAGTTTTGTTGAAATAATATAATACTAATTTTCTCTTACAAAATACCACTTTTAAGTACACAAAACCGACAAATCATTAGTCTTGAATCCTTTTTAAATATCTAATGGCTGGAATTTAAATTATATGAACCACTGAAATTATATTGTTTTAGCCATATGAGTGACACAGTTTAAAATATATTATATAAAAAACATATCGTCAAATAATAAAAGTAAACACTTGGTGTCTTTTAATAAAAAGTTGTCATTGGGATAGGAGATGAGAAGGATAAAACATTTTCGAATTGTTGTTACCTACGTAACGTTGGAGCTTAAGGTTCAAGGCCAAAGTCCGCTGTCTGTTCAAGGATACATATAATCACAGAATTGATTTCATACGTTCTTATACGATGACTCACTCACGTTGTCTAGAGTTTAGAAATTATATTGGCCTAGGGCGATCGTTTCGTAGAATGGCCAGCATTTTTCCGTTTAGTGGTGTTGTATCTATGTTTATGTTGTCCTATCTCAGTGAATCACTGATATTTTTTCTCTGTAAGCTTCTAAACCGCAGTGTTAATTGTTAAAAAAACAATGTGTGTGTGTGTGTCTTGCTGTATGGAACGCTTGATTTCAACATTTCAACACTGTATCATAATGGTCACAACGATCGATCTCTGTTGCATATGTATTATATCTATCACATTCTGTTTCATGCACGTTTCACGGGTTCAATCCGTATGGAATTTTATTTTAAATGATTACTCCTTGACATGTTTTATAATATGAGATAATGTGGATCAAATCCGAGGCAGAGTGTATTATTGTTATTATTATTATTATTGACGAGCGAAGCGAGTTCTCAGTTTTAACTCGACCGATATCCATTTGTTTGTCTATCTATTGTGGTGTCTCGCGATAACATATTAATGAATCAACCAATTTTCATAAAACTTGCCATGCGTGTTCCATACCTTTATCCCACAGATCCATGTTGTTTTTGAGACTTAACCCCCCAAAAAATTGGAGACGAGAGTCAAAATGTGACGAGACAAAATGTAGCAAGGGTATTTTGTTACCCCGAAAAATCCTTGTAGGGTATCAAATTAAGAGAATTTTGACCAAAATCTGAATATATTGTTCAGCTTAGGAAATTTCAAAATTTAAGGGCAGCAGAGCTCAACAAACGGATTAAAATTTTGAAAAATTGTAAAACTCCATGCCGATTATCAGAATAAAGGGAATTTTAACCAAACTCAGAATTTACTGTGCACCCTGTTTGAACTTTAGGAGCCATCACAGGCCAAAAATGGAGGTACAAATTTTAAGAAAACTAAAAGCCTGTGCGAGGTATCAAATCATGAGGAATTTTGTTCAAAATACAAACTCAGTATCTTCAGTAACTTGAAAAAATTAATATCTGTCAACTGTTCCTTGCAAATTTTTGGACCGATTTCAATACGTTGCTAAGCTATGTTTGCAAAACACTACACATTGTTGTCAGTTATGTATATTTGCAAACCGTACTAGATGTATTGGCTTTAATTATCTGTGGAAACATAATTAAACTTAAAAGTTATGAATAAATTATTATTTTTCATTTAGGCAGAATGATTACAAATTAAAATAAATAAAACAATACAGGTCAGAATGTTTACTGTTTATAAAAATTATAATAAAATATAAATTATAATTTATAATTATATAAATCATAAAAATTATCTGCTTTCCAAGTAATTTTACTTTAAAAAACGGGGGTTTCGTAATTTTTCTGATAAATATGAAAATGATCTAATATTGAAATTTACCTAATAACAAATATTTCGTTCAAAATATCGAGCCAGTTCTAGAGCACATGGAGCTAACTTATTATTATTATTATTAACATTAATATTAGGCCTACATTTTGTGAGGGTGTTATAAGGTGTGAAATATGAACAGTAAGAATCAAGAAAAGTATCAAATTTGAACCCAAATATTTAACTATTAAGCTATGAGCGATGCATTTACATATAAATATACGGACTGTTACATGTTGTTCAAAAACTAAAATAACTTCGATAACTTTCACATTGTTAATGAATTAATACCGGTACTATTAGTATTAAAAAATAATTTGTAGAGCTAATGACTTTAAACATGATTCTATGCTGCAGTTGAAATAACCACAGAATTAACGTAGATCTTTACGTAAAGAAGCGTTGAGAACAACTGCATAAAATAGAGTTCATAAGCTGTGACTTAAAATCACGACGCGGAGTTTAATATAGAAAGGAAAAATACTTCTTCTTCTTATTTTTTTCCTAAGGTTTGAGTTTCCGCTAATTCGATTCCCTTATCCAATTCGATTGTACATACATATATTTTAATATGTTCCTTATAATACGTATTTTATGTATCTCGTGTGTTCATTCCAGTCCAGTTTTCTCTCGACTGTTGAGATTTAACAGTCAGTAGGCTATTGAGTTGAGAAGAAATCTCATGACTCACAACACAAAAATGAAAATATATAAGACACTCATTAGACCGGTTGTTGCTTATGGAGGTGAGACGTGGAGATTAGCAAAAAAGGAACAAGAAACACTGAGAAGGTTTGAAAGAAAGATTGTATGACACGTGTTTGTGGCCCGTTTAAGAGAGATGATGAATGGAGGATAAGAAATAACCAGGGGATGGATGAGCTACTGAAGCATGAGGGTATCGTAATACCTTAACGAATACAGTGGCTAGAACGGATGGATGATCTGTGTATGTCAAAGGAAATCCAGACGGCACAGGTGTATAAAAGCAGAAATAAGTGTCGATCTAGGATAAGACGGTCGGATGACGTGCCGGAAGATCTCAGAAGAATGGATGTGAGGAGTTACTCTGAGACGTTGGAGAAGGTTGTATTGGAAGCCGGGCTCATGTAGGGCTGTAGTGCTGAAGAAGAAGAAGTTCAAGCTAAGGAGCCATATTGAATTGTCGCCCTACTAGTAGAGGCATGCACTGTGTATTTATGTGTTATGCGATGAGCTAGAAACTTTTTCACATTTAGCCTTTAATCAGAACAGGAGAAAAGTATTAATTTTATCAAGAAACAGGAAAACAACGAATGCACGAGAAACGTGATGAGCAAGAAATAATGTGGATTTAAATACGTGTCTGATGAATGAATGTTACGCCGAGTTTTTCGTACTATAAAGATTGTTTACATTGAGAAGAACTGATATATGTGGACCTGAGGGGTTACGCTGAGATGGTAACGGGTAGGAGACGCTGGAGACCAGAGCTCACGTTGGGCTGTAGTGCTGATGAATAGTTTTATGTATATTATAAATTAAATGATTTTAATATTTATATCTGTTTCTTACTAACATAAAATTCATCACTTTCTACTCAAAGTCACGGTCTTATTCAGTGGCGAAGTTACATGGAGGCAATTGAGGCAATGCCTACCCTAAAAAATTCTGTAGAATAAAAATTATAAATACGTATGAACTATATAACGTAAAGATTATACATTGTTACTGCGACTGTCAAATTTATTAAACCGAAACGTGCTTTACTGAGCGACCGCTAGATGGTGACAGGTGAGATTCGCCATAGCTCGTTTAAAGCGAATGAGGCAACCTGAACTTGCCTCAGCGTTTTTTGTATACATCGTATGTAAGCAATGTAGTGGTGAGATAGAGAAGTGAAGGGAGGGGGGATTGTCCCGCGCTGTACACAAAGAGCGTTGAGGCATGCCTCACTTCTGTGGTCCAAACAGTCAAGTTAAAGCGCCTGTATTGTTTATAAGTGTGTTTATTTTATGCGGTTATTAAAAGTGTCCCTGTTATTCCGCTGAACTAACAGATGATCAAGATTGTTATTTGAATTATTTGTAACATTAAACATATATATAGAAACTAATCAAGTTTAAAATTTTGAAGTTCAATCAGTTGTATTATTGTGTATGACTAATACAAGGATTGTTCAATAGAAACACGTATAGAGCTGTAAAGCATTTTTTATTCAACGATTTTAAAAGAAGTCTCCATTAACATTATGACATGAGTTCCACTGTTGCGCTAACCTGTAGATTCCCTGCTAGTAAAATTCTTACGACTGTTTGTGGAACCATTCGGTTACAGCAAACTACCTCAGCGTCCGATTTGAACCACCGTCCTTTTAGTGATTCCTTAAAAAAAAATTAAGATAAGATTTTTGCCTACCCATTCATTAACTACTAGCTTCGCCACTGGTCTTATTTCCTCATTCAAGATGGGTTATAACTCTCACATTATACCAGGGATAATTAACTGGATTTGCGTAGCAGCCCTCCCCCGTAAAATAAAATGCTGGATAATATGCTGTTGGTGTCAGATATAAAACCGACTTCCGCTACCACAATCAAACGCGAACGTATTTGCGACAGTTGTGTATGTGTTAGTACCGCATGCCACGGCCTTGGAACGGAACGTTGACATGCAATGAACGCGATGTTTGTCACAGTACGGGTAGCGTCATCTTCCACTAGCGTGCGCTTACATTCATCAGCTGAGAGGAAAAACGCACAGATAAAATTGTCAACGTGGGAATGAACTGTTTACTTGTCGCACGTCATAAAATTACAACACTCTTTTGTAACAAAGCTTGGAATTGGTACACATTTTGTTTACTGCAGCTTAGAGGCCGTTAAACGACTACCTAATCGATGTTCATGCTTTATACATTTTTTTTACCGTCGTTTCTGATGAAGATTTCTTTACCAATTTTTCCGTAGACTTTTAAGCATTTCATTCGAGAACACGAGTTTACGGAATGTTTTTTATAAACAATTACTGAAGGTCAAGAATTAGTCACAAGTCGATGCCGCAACATAATTCCCATCGTACGGCGCAAGTGATTCTGATGACGCATATATAAGAAGACAACAACTTAAAATGACTCTATTCTGTGCTTCCTACAGAGATGGGAATCTGTGAAATCCAGAGTTCAGGAAAAACTAATATTACGGAAAAACTCATCGAATTTTTTCCTATTTTTAGGAAAATAGATACATTTTTCCTATTTATTAATGTTATTATTACTTATTTAGTGACAGGGAAATACATCTACATAACGATACAAATTGATTGTCAAATTTTTAAGTACATTCTTGTGTAAATTAATGCTAAGTAAGAAAATTTTATAGGGAGCAATTAGGCCTACTGATCGTTAACAATCTTCGGCATAACTAAAATAATAAAAAGTGCTAACCTGATTGATTTTTGCCTGATTTACCTGGAGGAATAGACAGTAATGGGTACGAATATATGAATCTGAGTGAAACGAGCATAGGAAAAATACAGAACAATAAATCAATGAGTATATTCGACAGGATCGTCCACTTTCGGCTGATTTGGTGGGAACATCTTTGCCGAA
Organism: Magicicada septendecula; assembly: GCA_034769895.1. NCBI lineage: Eukaryota > Metazoa > Arthropoda > Insecta > Hemiptera > Cicadidae > Magicicada > Magicicada septendecula. The sequence goes on along the minus strand of CM068374.1, from coordinate 100,228,659 downwards.
TGGATGACTGCCGCATCCCAAAACAACTATGGAACTATAAGCCCAGGGGATGGAGAGGTGTGGGACGTCCGAGGAAGCGCTGGAGTGACCAGCTGTAATATTTGCCTATTTGAGACCGGACAAACCATTCTTGGTTTACACCTTGAGGATGATGATGATGATGATGATGATGATAAATCAATGACAAAACTCTTAGGAAGCCTAAGAGAAATTAAAACATTAAAAACTGTAGCAGTCTGAACAGGAAACGAATCGGACACAAGGTCATAAACGAGGTGCTAGTAGTTAGGCCTACGTAATAGACGTATTAAAGGAGCATCACTAATTCCGCAAACATGATGTTTGTATTTAAGAAGAAACATTATAATAGTAATTCTTCTTGGCTATTGGTCCTGCTGTTAATAACGGAAACCGGACGACTATTAACGGAGGAAGTGGTAGTGTGTCTAACTGATCGATGACACTGTGTAGGGGGGGAGCGGGGGCTAATGCGATTATCGACAATACCGATAATCTTCAGGACCGCTGCAGACAGTAGGACAATGACCGTCTGCTATGAACGCGTACGTACAATATCTATTTACACTTGACAGCAAAGTTTATTACAGTATTAGGACCCGCTGTCTGTCAATCGACATCGGATTTCCACTCCACACCATAGTCGAATGTCTGTGAATAAACTGTCAGGTACTATGTTCCCAATAATCGATCCGCAGAAGTCATATACAGAACTCACGTGTCTGGACGTACAACACAGCACTAAACTTTCGCTTACACAATTCGTATCGACTAAATTATAAATGAAATTATTATTTTTTCTTTTTTGCGTGATAGAAACATAACTAATTTAAATTAAATTATTACTCGAATTAAATGAAATATTGTGATTATATAAACGTCAATCTAAATAGTTCCTCCAATTATAGATACAAGAGAAACATATTTTACTAGAATCACGTTGTGTGTAGATTACGAAATAATTACGTTAATTTTACGTATATCGGGTTAACCCAACGTAATGTTAAATTTTATAGGTTAAATACTTAATCCTCTGGTGAGACTCAAGAGAATGAAAAACTGTCTGTGTAGAATACATACAAGCTCCACCTGTAAAGATGTAGATTCAAGCTCACCTTTATTCCGAATAGCTCCCAGTTGAAGAAAATCTGAAAAGCAGCCCCTTTTAAGGAAAAAGGATTAAAAGAATCTCAGGGATTACCTCCATAGTAGAATAGAAAATACTTTTTGGGGAGGAGGGGGGAATGTATGCTTGTGATCTCTTAAACTGTTTTTGCTAGTTTGTATACTAGCGTGCTGCCTGATAAAATTTTAGACGTGACTAAAAAGGCAGCGTGCACGCTCCACGCTACCGAAAATTGTCGTAAATAGTCTTATAGTGAGCGAAGTGTCTTGTATGATGAACTACTGTTGTATCTCGTAGGAATGTACGAGTTGTTTTTCCATGTCTAATTAACTCTACTGTTACGTGTCAATTAACTGTTTCCACTACGAAGTGACAATTGAACACGCGAGTCGATCTCTGTGGACGATAATCGAGATATCGACTATATAATATTGTACGCGGCCCAAAATACCGAACACATATTAGCAGATAAAATAAATTTCATTAATGAACGCAAATAAGTAATGGCTTTGGCCAAGGAATGTAAACGAATTTAGGAACTCGAGAATCATAAATCGTAAAAATACTTGAAGAAAAATAAATTGAATCGTGCGTTTAAAAATTAGACGCCATTTAATAAATTTTTTCTCGGAGATAAAAATTTAGTGTCATTTGAGTACAATGTTAATGCCTTACTCGAGCCTTCCCGTAATGCCCACGTCTTCTAAAACATTGTTCTTAAACGTTCGAGAAGCGTTCTAAGAGTGTTTCATATGGACTTAGGTTTTCTTCAAGCAGGGAGTTATCTCATATTTCGCTAAAGGCATGATAGATTCCAAAAATTTCTAAAAACTGCGTATAATTACACACAGTGGAGTATCTAGACTTTGGCCTTGGGGGAGGGGGTCTGGTCGAGTCGGCTTCAAAGAAAAGAAAAACACAAGTTAAAACTAATCAACATTACTATCTTTAAAGTGGCTGAAAATCATGTGATGACATCCTGAAATCAGTCCCATTAATGTAAACGGTAATCACACAATAAGCGTTACTGAAACATTGTTTACAATATACTTATTGACTGAACTGATTTCCTGTATTTCATATTCAAAACGTACACGCAAGTGCTGTGTAATAAACCTGTTTGTATACTAAAAAATAGTTATTACTATATTAGCGTACAATGCTGACAACATAACAAAACAGCTTAAAAATGTCGAGATAAACAAAATTGTAAACTTTTTTCGAGCCTCTGGAGTTCGCCCCCCCCCCCCCCCATAAATGCTCCTCTGATTACGCAGGTAGTAAAGCAGTCACGATTTTTACTTCCATGTTCCATAAGGAAATGGAAGTATGGTGATGGCAAAAATAATCGTGTTCGAGATAAGTGCTGATTCTGGATTCTGGTTGTACTACCCTCAAAACATGAAGAAAAGTCATTTTTCGAAATGTGTGTGTGTGGGTCTATAGATTTTTTTCTATGGAAAACGATAACAGCCTCAAATTCAAACAGAATCAAATAATTTTTTGTATACAACCCTAAATTGTAGAGTACTCAAGATCTACTGTTTTTGGTGAAGATCGGTTAAGGGAAAGGGGTAGTTTACCTGCAAGGTTTTTTTTATCAAGGGTAATTTTTTTGTGGCAAACGATAACAGCCGCAAATTCAAACAGAATCAAATAACGTTTCGCATACAGCCCTGAATTTTATAGTTCTCAAGACTTATTGTTTTTGGTGAAGATTGGTTAAGGGAAAGGGATAGTTTACCTGCAACGTTTTATGTTTTAACAAGGGTAATTTTTCTATGACGAACGATAACTGCCGTAAATTCAAACAGAGTCAAATACTTTTTTGCACACCTTCCTGAATTATAGAGTACTCAAGGTCTGTTGATTTTGGTGAAGATCGGTTAAGAGAAAAGGGTAGTTTACCTGCAACATTTTATGTTTTAAAAGGGTAATTTTATTTTTATGACGAATGATAACTGCCGCATATTCAAAGAGAATCAAATAATTTTTAGCATACTTTCCAAAAGTTTTAAGTACTCAAGATCTATTGATTTAGGTGAAGATCGGTTAAGGGAAAGGGGTAGTTTACCTGCAACGTTTTATATTTTAACAAGAGTAATTTTTTATGATGAACAATAACTGCAGTAAATTCAAAGAGAATCAAATATTATTTTGCATACTTTCCTGAATTGTAATGAACCGAAGGTCTATTGATTTTGGTGAAGATCGGTTAAGGGAAAGGGGTAGTTTACCAGCCACCTTTAATGTTTTAAGAAGAGTAATTGCTTCTATGACGAACGATAACTGCCGCACATTCAAACAGAATCAAATAATGTTTAGCATACATCCCTGAGTTGCAGAGAGCTCAAGGCCTGTTGATTTTGGTGAAGATCGGTTAAGGAAAAGGGGTAGTTTACCAGCAATATTTTATGTTGTAACAAGAGAAATTTTTTCATGACGAACGATAACTGCCGTAAATTCAAACAGACTCAAATAATTGTTTACATATGTGCCTGAATTGTAGAAGACTCAAGGCGTATTGATTTTGTTGAAAATCGGTTATGGGGAAAGGGCAGTTTACCAGAAACATTTTTTGTTGTAACAAGAGTAAAGTAGGTACTTAATTTTGATAAATAAAGTACCCTGATAAGAAGATCTTAATAATCCACTGTAGAAACTTAGATGAAATATCTATAAATGAAGAGTCTAGTTGAACGGGGTGGGGGTAATTTTCTATAAATGAAAATTATAGTTGAAGGGGGAGGGGATAATTTTTATATGTGTACTACGTTATCGGTAACAAAGTAGTAGTTTGTTGTTAAAATTCCTTCCCGGTCTGTCCAAGGTTTTCTGCAAAACCAGACGTTTCGGCAGTGCCGTCGACTGCCATCATCAGTGAAAATCGAGTGCGATAACGTGTGGTGGTATACGTTAGTGACCACAGTATTGTGGTTAAGGCTAGAAAGAACGAAGTAACTTCTATGGAAATAATTCATTTCGAAAATGATTTTAAATATAAATCTTAAAACATGGAAGTCATGTATGGTTCTCCATACCTATATTTTCTTTTATTAAATTAACCATCAAAGTCCGAGGGTATTCAATAATTCAATATGCTAAACGGATTAATTTGAAGGATGGCTGAGATCCCAAACTAGGAGACTTACTAAGTCACACGTCTGCTGGGCATCGTCTCTTTGTTTTTTCGTCTTGTAGTGTAGTAGTGACTGTACTAGTTGAATCGAGTGCGATTCCAATTTATTTTGTATTTGGTACTTCTTTTACGTCTCATGTCATTTACAGTATAAATTTAAGCTGTATCTGTAATGTGTTATAAATGATTTCAGTCGTTACATACCACGGGACGTTAACGATGGTTCTTAATATTTTGGCCTGACACCACTATCTGTAATGATTTAATAGCATAAGAGCCAATATTCCAATGTCGTAGAAAGAGCAGAAGTGCGCCCAGAATTTTTTTCCCGGCAGGGGGGGTTCGAAAACTTAGGAACAAGATGTGCAGTAACGGAAAACTGCGAACTACGCAAACGACGCAAAAGTTTCGTCGTGCTGTTTACATATGTTTGTTATTACAGCTTACTATTTGTACGTGTGGAGATGAGATACCTCAGGAAGGTTGAAGGACGGACAAGAAGAGATCGAGCCAGAAACAATACTATAAGAGTGAGTCTTAAGACAGTACTTTTGAACGATCAAATTAAGAAAGGACAGGTGCTTGGTTTGGACACGTTCAGAGGATGGGAGGGGATAGACTTCCAAAACAACTGTGTGAGGCAAGAATTGCTGGGAGAAGACCCAGGGGCCCGAGAACAATGACTTGGGAGGTGACAAAGTGAGGTGTTCTCTGCAGGGTCTGGGAGTGCAGTGGAATGAAGCCAAGGCACTGGTCATGCAGAGACCACGGTGGTGAGACCTATGCTCAACCTCTACTACACCTTACGGTAGAAGAGGACTGGAATAAGAAAGAAGAAAGAAAGACTATTTCCACGTGTGATTTTTCATATTTTCGAGCGAGTTTTAGTCCCCCCCCCCTCCTGGTTGTGCCACTGGCGCAAACCCATACGGGTGTAATTTTAGATTACATTATCGTTCTTCTGAAATGTAGTAGTTGTGTTCAACTAGCCATTTAATTCTCTGTACTTCGCCATAATTTTTTCCGTTTGGTGGTGATCCTTATGATATAGAATAGCAACAAATTGAAAATGACTAAAACAGCGTCGTCAGGAAATGCTGACTCACAACTTCATAAGACTTCGTTGAAAGACAAAAACAAACGTTGTTCTGTAGAAAATGTACCAATCGGCAGTGACAAAGTGTAAAGTTACATTCCATAACCATAACAGTCAACCGCTCACTCAGTCGTAATGAACGTTTGTGTCGAAGAAAAATATTTTTGTCAATGGTTTAGCTGAACAATACGCCAGCACGCCTAACTTTCTCCGATGACGTCGTATAGACGGAAGTAAATTGTCTTACAGTGAGTGAAGTGTCTTGTAGGTTGAACTACTGTTGTGTCTCGTAGGAACGTACGAGTTGTTTGTCTTTGTCTAATTAACTTTTCTGTTATTTGTCAATTATCTGTTTCCACTACGAAGTGACGGTAGGTAGAGTTTTCTGAAGTTATGAATCAGACTCCTTAAGTGGAGCCTCCAGACATAAGTTAGAAAAGATTTTAGACCTACTTATAAAAATGGGTCGTTAAGTGTCAGGTTTTCTTACCGATGTTTCATTTTTCTTTCTTCGTCTTCCCTTTGTGCATGTACCAACTACTTCAATTGCCTCACCTCCAGATTTCTCCTTGTTTTCCTCATTATTGCCCCGAGGAACCTCATCTCTACTTATGTTATTCTACTTGCGTGTTTGGCAAGGACAGTCCAATGTTTTGGCCCATATATTTATTCTTGGTAGGTACACAGATTTAAATATGAGTAGTTTGCTATCTTATCTACTTCCCTTTTTTTCTACAAGTTTGTTGTTTCCTTTATAATATATATAATATTTATTCTCCCATACCTATCAAAAATGACACCCAGTATTCCTTGACTTGAGCCAAGTGTTCACCATTACACGTAATTCGTAGCGACTGGTCTCCTTACCACCCAACCTCCACAACTTTACTCTGCTTGATAATTAGTTCAAAGCCTTTCTTTCCAATTCCTCTTTCCATTCTGCCACAGTCTCTTGAAGTTTATCTCTTGAGGCTTTATGAGCACTATATCATCTGTATTCATCTGTATATAGCAGTGCCTGGGACAAAATCGGTTTTAACGTCCAATATCACACTGTGGCTCAATGTGTTCGTCTATTGTACATTTTGTGTATTTCATCCATGTAGATTATAAACAGTAGAGGACTCGACCTATTGCTTTATTTGATGCCTTTTTTCATTTAAAAATACTCATACTTCTGACCATTCAGTTTCCCAATTCCCTTTGGCTCATGATGCATACTTCTGATGGCGTCAGTCAACTTAGAACCCGTTTTGCTTGTAAACCATTACATATTTCCTTTCTAGGACTGAATCAAATACTGCCCTCGGATCTAGGAATGCCAGAAACAAGTCGCGACCTCTGTCTAGGAGTTTCGAAATTGATAAACTTAAAAAGTTGTTCATATTTTATTATGAGTCTAAGCATATACACAAGAACTCTCTCTCTCTCTCTCTCTCTCTCTCTCTCTCTCTCTCTCTCTCTCTCTCTCTCTCTCTCTCTCTCTCTCTCTCTCTCTCTCTCTCTCTCTCTCTCTCTCTCTCTCTCTCTCTCTCACCACCCTCTGTCCCTCTTTGAACATATACATTTTCATTCCATTAATATTTAAAATTATGAAAGTCTGTACATCTCGTAATATTATTATTCAAATACGTCTGTGGTGAAAAAATAATTTTCTCATCTCCTTCGTATCTTCACCGAACCCGAAATAGCAAACATATTTCAAATTACCGCTATTTTGAAACTAGCTACCCGAATTTCTCTTTCCAAACTTTAAATTATACAAAAAGCTCAGTATTTAAATGCACTTTAACGTCGATTTTTTACATACTGCTTACAGAAGTTATGGAACGTTGAACTTGTATTAACGGACGAACAACCTACAAAAAGAGGAATAATCTTTCGTAATACCTGCTGAAATTTCAAATTTATTAAAATTGCATCACAAAACACAGAAAAAATAAGTCGGTGTAAAATTTATAATTTTTTCTATCAAGTGGTCTAATTTCATAAGAGCGTTTTTTCACAGACTTTAATAGCATATTCCTTCGTATACACACTAGCGCGCGCGCTTTCTTAAAACGGAGCAGAATTCTAAAGTTCACAGCTGATACTAAACTGTAAAACTTAATTCTGTGAATTACAGACAGGTGTTTGCCATTATTTCTGCAAGGCAATCGATTAATATACGGGGTGGGACAAAAGTCACTACCCATTGTAAACATTAAGATAACTTTGGTTGTGATCTTCCCATCGATTTTAAATTACGCGCCTTTGGTTTGTGTCTGATAGTTTCTTATGTAAACACTAGAGTGCAATTTTATTCAATCAAACAGCTGATGTTCATTTGACATTGTTGATTCATGATTGTGAAAATGTTTACAAGTCGCAGAAAGGGTTTTTGCTTTAAAAACCTGGTACAAAGGTGGCTATAATTTAATAAAAAGTGAGTGGAATAAACATTTCAACACTGTTCAGCCAACACGGAAGCCAGTCTACAATTTACGAAAACGTTTTGAGGCTACTGGATCTACAGCGGACTGCCCCAGGTCAGGTAGGCCACCATTAAGTGATGAAACTAAGCTGAACGTTTTACAAGCGGTTATCCGGAGTCCTAAAAAGTCTACTCGTAGGCTGTCTCGTGAACAGAATGTTTCAAGAAGTTCTGTTCGGAGAATTTTACATAAGGCTAAATTCAAGTATTACATACCTCGTTTTGTTCATGGCCTATTGGAAGATGACCCTGATCGTAGGATTCAATTTTGTGAGATTATATTAAATTAAATGAGGGTACATGACGAAGAGTTGTTTTCTAAGATAAATTGGAGTGATGAGGCCACTTTCAAATTAACAGGCCACATCAACAGACACAACTGTACCTATTGGTATACAGAGAACCATAGAATTGTCTTTGAGAAGCAGCTGAATCAATCTGGTGTTACTGTTTGGGGTGGAATCTCATGTCATGGAGTTTTTGGGCCTTGGTTTTTTGATGGCACTGTCACTGGAGAGAAATACCTGGAAATGTTAGCTACCTATGTCATTCCAGGGCTACAAATGAATTACGACAATTTCAACTTACTGTACTTTCAACATGATGGTGCTCCACCACATTATGCATTAGCTGTGCGAAACTACGTTGATGAGTCTTTTCATGGTAAAGTTATTGGAAGGCGAGGGTCAATAGAAATGCCACCTAGATCTCCAGACCTTACACCAATGGATTTTTTCTTTTGGGGCTACGTTAAAGATAAAGTCTATACTACAAAACCACAAACAATTGAGGACTTAAAAGAAGCTATTCAAAATGCTTTCGCAGAAATCGATGCAAATACACTATTGTGTAAACACGTATGCCTAAGCGTCCCAGATCGTCTGCAAAAATGTATCGACAAAGATGAAAAACAATTTGAGAAACAATTTAATAAACAATCATGTAGCTTCAATAAAGTGTTAATTCAATTTGTACTGTGTTTTTTATTAACCTTTCCTACTCATTTTCAATAAACTTTACAATGGGTAGTGACTTTTGGCCCATTCTGTATTTTCATTTACCATAAATAAGCCTGTCACGGTGAAGCACACAGATGAGTAATTACTGCAGCCAGTTAAACGATAACTCCATTAATGTATTACAATTATACGCATCATATACATTATTATGTAATGATGATGTGACCGTGGTCAGTTCAGGGTCAGATAAATCGATTGGAATTGCAATAAATCGTTTCTCGTTTGGTGACTCCAAGTCCGTCACGTGTCATTGCGATATACAGTAACATCCACAGTGGCATGCGTCCCCCCTCACTCTCTCTCTCTCTCTCTCACTCTCTCTCTCTCTTCACCTGAACATGAAATAGAGACCACGTTTGCGGCTTAGACCAGTTTTAGGCAAAATGTTGCTTCACGCACAACTTGTGTAACTTTTATGTATTTATTAAGTTATTTATCTTATCTAGTCCCATTTTTCTATAAGAGTGTTATCTACTTTATAATATATTTAATATTTATATTCTCATCCCTGTCAAAAATTACACCCAAATATCCACACTCCCTGACTTGAACGAACTGTTCACCATTACAGGCAATTCTCACGGACTGTTCTCCTATCCATCCAACATGCATAACTTTACTTTTCTTGATAATAAGTTCAAAGCATATTTTCCCAATTCCTTTTCTCATTCTACCCCGTAGTTCAAAATCATGGTCAGATATTCAGTTTAAATTAGTCTGTAAGGAAATAGGCTCAACAGAAACCCTGAGAGTACCCCAACTTTATTTTTACTTCAGTTGCCCCCAGTTGGAAACACTTTTATAAAAATAAGCGTTATAAAACGCTTTTTAAAAATGTTTTAAATAGATACACTTGCACTCACACACTCATAATATTTTTAAAAATTCAACAAAAAATATGGAATCTGAAAACAAGTGAAGTAAACAATGTAACACTCTTATACGACGAAATGCATGAAAACAGTTTAAAATTTTAAATTAAAAATTTTAACTCCAACTTCGTCGCGCTTGTTTGCTAAACTGCTAAATGTCATGTTCCGGACGAGGCCTTTCAGTGTTTCCACCATTTTAAAGTCCTAAATCACGAGTTAAGACCTGAAAATGTCAGCACTTAGGACCTAAACGAGGTCGCGATTTAGGACTTGAAAATGGTGGAAAACACTGAAAGGCCTTGTCCAGAATACGACATTTAGCAGTTTATCAAAGAAGCACGACGAAGTTGGAGTTACAGAGACTTACAATTCAAATAACAAGATTAATAAAAACTTTAATTTAGAACTGATAATACGCCCACTTATAACAGAACTCGGACATCCCCATGTTCGAAAATCCTGTTCGTCCCTGACTTACGTAAACGTCCATTGTCTAGTTTATAGTGCATTACTTAAACGTGAATTGCCTAGTTACTTTTCGCCAACTACTCTTTTTTTCGTATATTCCTGAATATTCAACCGCGTGCTCTCAAAGGTACAGGTACTGCAGATTGAAAACCATTGCTTAACAAAATAATATCCTTTCGCCGAGAAGCTTTTATCATGTCTTTGGTCTACTGACCACCATCATTTTTTATTGCGACGTCTTTCTCTTCTAGACTGACCTTTTTATATTTCCCAGGCACGTGGCAGGGTAGAAACGCATGGTCATAGAGAAGAAACACAGATATACGGCAGGAACTAAATATTATGTACTCGACAGGATTGCCCAGTATCGGCTGAATTGGTGGGAACATCTTTGCCGAATGGATGACTTCCGCATGCCCAACAACTCTGAACCGAGGGGACGGAGAGGTGTGGGACATCCGAGGAAACACTAGAGTGACCAGCTCTAATCTTTGTCTATTTGAGATCGGAACAAACCATCCTTGGTTTAATCCGTGAAGATGATGATGATGATATTTAAAATACACTATCAATGAGTTAATTTGTTACACACATCAGATCTCTTAATATTTTTGATTGTTGGATTGCCCCCCTCCCAGCATAAACTCATATTTCGATGGCTACATAGAAGTAGTTTTGATTTGTATCGAAGATAGGCCTTCCGTCCAATGACCCAGCTTTTTCTCTGTAGGTTATATCCATTTGTTTTCATCATTGGTCACGTTCCTTTCATCATTTTGTTAATTTCATTAGGGAATCGTGTGTTTTAGTATTTCGCTATTTTGCGGAACGCATTTTTTATGCCGGCTTATATCTCTCTTTAAGGTAAATGCTCGGTAAAAAGTATATAGCCTATGTATATATATATATATATATATATATATATATATATATTGTATTTTAAACATGTTTTGACGAATTATAGAAGAAAAAGTGAAATTCATTTTATACAGTGAAAATTATCACAATTATCGTTCTTTTCCAAACGACCGGCCATTGATTCATCCCAGTTCCTTGAACACTTCCCGCTCTAATTATCTCCAAATCAGCTGATCTTCTGTCCAATTTTTATTAAACCACCTGATCTTTCGAGATCGGGTCACGCTTGACATGACTGCGTTATCTGCCCTCGCCGCCCAATTCCTTAAGGCTTTTCAGGGAACAAGTTTCTACACACTGGGTTCTAGTCAGCCTTGCCGTCAGTAGCATCGAAGTTTACATTTATCACTGCCGATACTACAATTTAAAATATTCATACTCATCGCTTAGGTCTTCCCGTTCTTCTTGGTCTGACCGCAATCCCACGTAGGTTTTTGGCTCCCGAAGATTCAACAACAAACATGCCTGCAGTGCCCATTTTATGCAAATCTTTGCTTCATTTGTGTGGCGAAACTAGTAGAGCAATCCAACTGCATTTGCTGCAAAATACTTACAGACACGTACTCGCTAAGGCGAAGTTTTACAAATTTCATACAAAAGAGTTAACAATAGTAACAGCTGAAAGTTTCCTGGTAGCATTTACTTTATTTATATTCTAATTTAAGATAACATCTTTGTTATTCATGACTTTGTCGATTTGAGTCATCTAATAACATAACCCTTATGTTTCCACACTTACCTTCCTGACTATAACAAAACAGCGAATTAACTGTTCTTATTCTTATAATTTTCGTTATCTTAGGAACAAAAACCTAAACCACCCCAGAAGGAAATCTTGGCTGCGTTGCCTGTTTATCGTTTATTTATTATTATCCATTACTTATTTATTACTTACCCACTATCTGAACGAAGTACATAAATTATATTACTAGACTATGTTATTGGTAGACTATTTATATTGTCAGATAAATTTAGACATTAGAAATATTTCAATTATCAGAAAAATAACGAAAATCCCGAATACTCTATTAATTTTTACTTCCATGTTCAATAAGGAAATGGAAGTATGGTCATAGCGAAAAAAATCGTGTTCAAGGTAACGGCTGATTCTGATTATACTACCCTCAAAACATGAAGAAAAGTCATTTTTCGAAAAGTGTCTGTGTGTCTGTCTGTCTGTCTGTCTATCTGCTGTCTGTCTGTGTGTCTGTGTAGAATTTTTTCTATGGCAAACGATAACAGCCGCAAATTCAAACAGAATCAAATAATGTATTGCATAGGTCTAAAGTCTTGAATTATAGAGTACTCAAGGCCTATTGTTTTTGGTGAAGATCGGTTAAGGTAAAGGGTTAGTTTACCTGCAACGTTTTATGTTTTAAAAGGGTAATTTTTTCTATGACGAACGATAACTGCCGTAAAGTCAAACAGAATCAAATCATTTTTTGCATGGATCCCTGCATTGTAGAGAATTCCAGGGCTTTTGATTTTGGTGAAGATCGGTTAAGAGAAAGGGGTAGTTTACCTGCAACCTTTTATGTTTTAACAGGGGTAATTTTTTCTATGGCGAACAATAACTGCCGTAAATTCAAACAGAATCAAATAATTTTTTACATGTCTGCCTGAATTGTAGAGAACTGAAGGCCTGTTGATTTAGGGGAAGATCGGTTACGGGAAAAGGGTAGTTTACCTGCAACATTTTATGTTTTAATAAGAGTAAAGTACTTAATTTTGATAAATAAAGTATCCTGATAAGGAGATCATAATAATCCACTGTAGAAACGTAGATGAAATATCTATAAATGAAGAGGCTAGTTGAACGGGGTGGGGGTAATTTTCTATAAATGAAAATTGTAGTTGAAGGAGGAGGATATAATTTTTTATATGTGTACTACGTTATCGGCAACAAAGAAGTAGTTTGTTGATAAAATTCCTCCCAGGGCTGTTTGGCCGTAGTCCAATGTTTTCTGGAAAACCAGACGTTTCGGTAGTGCCATCGACTTCCATCATCAGTAAAAATCGAGTGCGATAACGTGAGGTGTTATACGTTAGTGACCACAGTACTGTGGTTAAGGCTGGAGAAAAGAAGTATTTTCTATGGAAATATTTCATTTCGAAAATGATTTTAAATATAAATCTTAGAACATGGAAGTCATGTATGGTTCTCCATACCGATTATTTTTAGTAAAATAACAGACCAGACACTTATACGATAAAGATAAAAATTCCAAACTTTCGGATTTGTGTCCACTTAGTCTGATACCCGGTTGGATTTTACAGATTTTGTTATATTTTTTATCCTTTTTTGGGCCATGGAGTACAAAAATTTATTTAATTTCCAAACTATAATATATTTAGATTTTGACTAAAATTCTTTTTAATTTGATACCCACGTGGAATTAGCGATTTTATTAAAGCTTTGACAAAATTTTTGGGCCCTGACGTCCCAAAATTTTGAAATTTCTAAAACTTAACACTAATTTCAGTTTTCTGTTAAAATTCCCTTTAATTCGATACTCCTCACTGACTTTTGAGATTTTATTCATTGTTTTAACCTCCATATTTTTTCCTACCGCCCCATTTTTGAAGGGATCAATATAAAAAAATAAAAATAAACTGGGTTCTGTACGATAAAAGTATGGATACGGGTGCCAAGTTTTAAGAAAATCGATTGATACGTTCAAAACTTGTCGTGAAACGTACCCTAAAAGGTAGGCAGACAGACAAATGCCAAACGGACGAGTTAAAACTGAGAACTCGCGTCGCTCGTTCATTTATTATTATTTACTTATTACCTTCATTATACTAACAAAATTATACAAAAAAATAAAATCATACTAAGCAATTATATAATTATACAAAATATCGGTATGGAGAACCATACTAGACTTCCATGTTCTAAGATTAATATTTAAAATCATTTTCGAAATGAAATATTTCCATACAAAATACTTCTTTCTACTTACTGCTTCAGCCTTAACCACAGTACTGTGGTCACTAACGTATACCACCTCACGTTATCGCACTCGATTTTCACTGATGATGGAAGTCGATGGCACTGCCGAAACGTCTGGTTTTGCAGAAAACATTGGTCTACGGCCAAAAGGCCGGGAAGGAATTTTAACAACAAACTACTTCCTTGTTGCCGATAACATAGTACATATATAAAAAATCAATAGGCCTCGAGTCCTCTACAACTCAGGCACATATGTAAAAAATTATTTGATTCTGTTTGAATTTACGGCAGTTATCGTTCGTCATGAAACAATTTCTCTTGTTACAACATAAAATGTTGCAGGTAAACTACCCTTTTCCCTTAACCGATCTTCACCAAAATCAACAGGCCTTGAGTTCTCTACAAGTTAGGGATGTATGCAAAACATTATGTGATTCTGTTTGAATTTACGGCAGTTATCGTTCGTCATTGAAAAAATTACCGTTGTTAAAACATAAAATGTTGCAGGTAAACTACCCCTTCCCCTTAACCGATCTTCACCAAAATGAACAGACCTTGAGTACTTAACAATTCAGGAACGTATGCAAAAAAATATTTGATTCTGTTTGATTGTGCGGCAGTTATCATTCGTCATAAGAAAAATTACCCTTGTTAAACATAAAATGTTGCAGGTAAACTACCCCTTTCCCTTAACCGATCTTCACTAAAAAAAAATAGGTCTTGAGAACTCTACAAATCAGGACTGTATGCAAAAAATTATTTGATTCTGTTTGAATTTGCGACTGTTATCGTTTGCCACAGAAAAAAATCTACACACAGATAGACACACAGACACACACAGAGATACTTTTCGAAAAATGACTGTTTTTCATGTTTTGATGGTAGTACAATCAGAATCTGCTGTTATCTGGAACACGATTTTTTTGCCATCACCATACTTCCATTTCCTTATGGAACATGGAAGTAAAAATAATCCCAAGAGTTTTCTTAGCCTCGTACTTATTTTAATAACTTTTGCCCATCACATTCCAGCCAAAACAAAATTCACGAATATTTTTGTTAGTGCACTCTGTATGTAATACTCAATCTTCGTAAACCAGAGACAGTTCCATTCATCTCGTTTTCAACACATTGGTTATAACAATGAAATATGTTAGAAATCTGTGCAAATTGACAACTTAAAACAATCAACCATAACTTAAGGTGCTTAAAAGCTCTTAATATGTTAAAAATTAAATTTAACTTTTAAGGAATCTGTTGACAAAACACTTGGTATTCTTAGAGTTAAGAGGTTTTAAGGAAGGGTTAATGAGCGCGAATTCTAAAGATTCACAGTTATTCACGACGAACAAATTAGTTCTTGGTTCATCAAACACTAATTGCCGGCTTGGACAGCTAACTGTCGTCTAGGCGTAGTGTTAACGTACTGTACTAATTCCACACTGACCCTTCGTTAGACGATTATCTGTGAGGTCACTGAACTCTGGAAGATGGTACTCCTGCGAAACAGCGACTGGCTGACAGCGGAGTATCACGCCTCTTGACTTGCTTAGAGTTGACATGACGTCTGGGCTAAGAGCTCGGCGTCCGACGTTGGCGCCATCTCCCGGGTCACAGTGTGCTGAGCTACCCTACACTCACTTACATTTTAGTGGTTTCACATACCTTTCCCTAAGACAGAACAACCCATGTATTCGAGAGCCTTGTCCAGGTATTTCACACTGTCCAGTAAAATAATTCTATTATAGTTAGGGTGCAAACTCATGAACTTTACGTTGGGCAAGCCACGAACAGAAACAAACAAACTCAGATTGGCGTTCTACTTTCCATTGGCACGGAACTACCCAGGTATTTGAAACTGTTTATGCCTTCATGTACTTCATACTTTCCACATGAATAGTTGTTAACTAATAACTACTTAACTAGAAAATTCGTTAACTTTGCGATGGGCACGGCATATAACACGAAAATACAAACCCGGAACGGCGTTCATCGTGTTTAACGTAAAAGCAGGATCGAACAGAGATAGTAGGACAATGTAAGAGACTAAGAGCGTATTTAAAAAATAGGATAACTCAGTACGAACGTTAGGTCTTACCGATGAATGTCACTCGTTCACAGCGGATCGCATCACATATACTAAATCTAAAACTATCACTTTCCAATGAAATTAATTTCCCAGCCTTTGGTGTAATATTTCGGATTACGTATTCGAGATAAACCAGAATGAAGCATGTAGCAGACGTTTCTAATGTCGCATTGCAAGACGCAGATCGTCGTACACACAAAGGAGAACACCAAAACAATGAGAATTACTAAATCTGCGGTCGTATATACTAAAACAACCTCAGCAGATATTGACCGAATTGCTAAATGAGTAATGCCAACACAATCAACAAACCATTCTGATAATATGAATCTGCTTGAATGAGTCATTACCGTCCCTTTATATCAGGCTACAGATGAACTGCTGAGTTACATTTCGATGACGGAGTCATTATTCAGTACACTCATCCGCACATAACAAGAATCAAAACAAATACAGAGTTCCAGCGTCACGTAAAAGCTTAATCGATGGGAATGTCAAGTTTTTGATAGTCGTGTAAATTTTATGGGTTTTATTTCGAACTGTGCGCCTTGAGGCCATTTCAGTTACAACAGATAAGAATACGGGGGAAGTATAAAATGTGAAAATTAATAATTCTGAGACAAGGGTATAAAGATGGACAAGTTCAAATACGAGATACTCTGGGCAACGAACTTCTGGAACAAGTAGACTCGTTTACTTTTCTAGGAATCATTCGAGACAGCAGGAGTAAGTAGAAGTAGAATTGCTCCATTGCCCAAGTAAAAAGCGTTATGAAGCCATTATGAATCTTACAATGTTCTCATGCTTCAATAGCTCATCTATTTCCTGGTTATTTCGTATTCTCCATTCGTCATCTCTTTAACCAGGACATAAACACGATCTTTATTTCAAATCTTCTTAGTGTTTCTTCTTCCTTTTTTGTAAGTGTCCATGTCTCGCCTTCGTATATAACAACCGGTCTCATAATTGTATTATATATTTTTATTTTTGTATTCCGATTAACTATTTTGCTTCTCAATAGTCTGCTGTTGTCACAATATGCTCTATTTCCAATTTGTATCCTGTCATGTATTGTCGTGTTTATGAACCCTTCATTATTTATTATGTTGCCTCATAAAATATATAAGTGTGAAATGCAACAACGTAATACTTCTTCGTTCCAGTCTATAAACCTTTCCAAACTCTATCAATTCGTGTCTCTCGGTAGTCTTAAAATTGCTGTTACAAGTGAATTTTGAAAATTCTGACACACCACTATCATTCTAAGCAGCTCGTACGTTCAAAACCCGTGTTTGACGGTCATAGAACGGAAAATCGCAGTATGCCAGTGTTTTTACTTCCATGTTCCGTAAGGAAATGGAAGTATGGTGATCGCGAAAAAATCGTGTTTGAGATAAGGGCTGATTCTGATTGTACTACCCTCAAAACATGAAGAAAAGTTGTTTTCCGAAGAGTGTCTGTGTGTAGAATTTTTTCTATGTCGAACGATAACTGCCGCAAATTCAAACGGAATCAAATACTTTTTTGCATATGTGCCTGAAACCAAAAAGGCATATTGATTTTGGTGAAGATCGGTTAAGGGGAAGGGGTAGTTTACCTGCAATATTTTACGTATTACCAAGAGTGAAGTACTTAATTTGATAAATAAAGTATCCTGAAAAGAAGTTCATAATATTAATTGATGAGTCGTTGGGCACTTGGTGAAACATATTAATTCAAAGGTTTTTAAAAATGTCGAAACAGCTGTCAGAGTTAAATAAAATGTGTGAAACGTACCAAGTGTTAATATATTTTTAAAAACCTTTGAAGGTCATAATAATCAACTGCAAAAAGGTAGATGAAATATCTATACATGAGAAGGGTAGTTGAAGGGTGAGAGGGTAATTTTTATAAATGAAAATGATAGTTAAGGGGGGGTAATTTTTTATATGTATACTACGTTATCGACAACAAAGAAGTAGTTTCTATGGAAATATTTCATTTCAATTTGTCAATCATAAAACTCGATTTACAAGTAACACACCTGACTTGTTAGAAATTATCTATCCGAATTGAAGTAAATGATTTAAAATATAAATCTTAGAACATGGAAGTCATGTATGGTTCTCCATACCGATATTTTCCTTTGTAACTGAGATTTCCAGGGAATAACAGCAGAACAAGTTGATAATCAGTTACTATTAATTAATTAATTAATTAGCAGAAACATTGTGTTTGCCTTTTCCCTATTTTCCTGCTAGTCATCGCACTATTCGAGATGTTTGTATCTCGTGCAGTAAACAAACATTCGGTGAAAAACAACTGTTACAAAATGCAGGTCCCTGTCATTGTCGTGGTTTTGACAGTCAGACGATGAGACAGACCTCAGTTGTAAACAAACCGGGCTGCTTTATCTCAAAGACATCGCCGTTTCCGGTTTCCTCGTAATCTTCCGGTTTTTAATCGTTCTTAATCACACACGAGGCATGTTTATCAGTTCTTTTCAGATGCAGATAATCGTTATTGTACGAAAAACTCGGCGAAACCTTCGTTCGTCAGACACGTATTTAAATCCGCTTAGTTTCTTGCTCATCACGTTTTTCGTGCACTCGTTGTTTTCTTGTTTCTTGAAAAATTAATACTTCTCTCCTGTTCTTATAAAAAGCTAAATGTGAAAAAGTTTTAGCTCATCCCATAACACATAAATACACAGTGCATGCCTCAACTACTAGGGCGACAACTCAATATGGGCCTTGGCTTGAACTTCTTCTTTAGCACTACAGCCCAGCATGAGCTCTGGCTACCTCTTTCAAAGTCTCCTGTACGAATAAGGAAATAAGACCGTGATTATGAATAAATTGATTCGTTTTATGTTACTAAGAAACAAATATAAATATTAAAATTATTTAATTAATAATAAACATAATATGCGTGTTCAGCACTGCAGCCCATCGCGAGCCCTGATCTCCAACAACAATTCCCTCCAACGTGTCCTATCCGTTGCCAGCTCAGCGTAACCCCTCACGTCCATTCTTCTCAGATCTTCCAGCACATCACCCAACCATCTTTTCCTAGGTCGACCCCTCTTTCTGCTTTTACACACCTGTGCCCTCAGGATTTTCTTTGGCATACGCTCTAGGTGACCTAACCTATTTGTATTCGTTGAGCCTTTACGAATCTTATAGTGTCATCATGCTTTAATAGCTCGTGTATTTCCTGGTTATTTCCTTTGGCTTTACGAGTGGCAAATACCTGCTTAACCCGTAGACATTTTTCTGATCTTGTATATTACGAGCCTCATTTTGGCCCCACAGTATCCTCAGCGGATGCCGTCAGTTCTGGACTTTTCGCATCCCTCGTCCACAGCTACCCCTTTAAATCTCTGCTCCCGAAATCCCTTCGTGAACCAATATCAAACATCTCAACACATGGTCCATGTAAATGTATGTTTTCCATAGATTTTTCCCAAATGCCTACTTCCCTGTAATTAAGCCACTTAATTCTCAACGTTTTGGCGTGTAAATATATGTTTTCCATAGATTTTCCCAAATGCCTACTTCCCTCTAATTAAGCCACTTAATTCTCCCAAAACGTTGCCCGTGTTTCCCAAAACAATTATCTTGTTTTGGGAGCCCAGCTTCCATAAAGTCCTGTAATTTACAAATATAATTTTAAAACGTGTTTTCTAAATTCCTAATCAACATTTATTATTTACAACTCTCTGGTACGGAAAGAACCTCTCTTAGCCTGCCCTCTAATTATCCTCATAACCACTCATACTTTATTTCCCATATACGGGAAATAGCTTTTTAAACTTTAACTCCTTAATTCCCTTTCCCTACTAATTAAATATCTACTACTGACCATCCATATTCCTTAAAGTTGTTTATTCTCATACTAAATTCCACTCTCATTAGCTTGACCATTGTAGTGAACAATTTTTTTAATCAATCTCTTTTTCAGGCAAGAAAACGATATCCTCTGAGTCTCTTTAACATTGTTGTTTCTACTCTATTATTTTAAGTCCACTTAAAAATTGTTCCTTTATCTCCTTGCCTCTTCTTTACATTAATGTTAAACAGCAACTGTGTCTTACTTCCACATTTACTTGTCTTTTCTTTACAAACCAATACACCTTAACTCTTTTAATATAAAAGACAAAGTTTGATGTCATGAATGCCAAATATGCAGTATGCAAACAGCTGTTAAGAGTCATACAAGTTGTACTAAGTAAACACAACAATGTGAACGCTGCCTCTATTATCGCGAAGTAACACAACAGTGTTAAACAGTCGATACTTATTGGTCACGTGTTCGCCTTCAGCGATTCAATTCCAATTACACAGTAAACTGCGCGAGACACTTTGCCGTTTCAGGGTCGCCAATAAAAATAAACCGCACACTTACGTAAACATTAACGCTGTATATAGTTGGCTACTTATGTATTCCGTATCGGCCGAGAGTGGCTACCGTACGGCGTCCGCGTAAAGCCACCGTTTCCAACATTTGTTCGAAACGGGGGTTTTTACGTATTCGACAGCTATAAAAGATTGTAGCATATATTTATTCGTTGTTTCACTTGTATTGGATGCATTTTATTTTATCCGTCTTATTTCACCTTTAATCATTACTGTATACGTTGTCTATTCGTACATTCATGAATTTGGGAAAAAGGAATGTTAATTTGTATTTCACAAACAACATTTGTTAATCCTATTTCATTACAAAAATTAGTATGTAGGACAGTGATCGGGCCAGCAATGAGGGGGGGCCTGCGGACTACGGGGCCCACGCAAACATGTCCCTTAATATTTTACTAATGGGTATAAACTATTGATCTTAAGTAACTCTAATTTTAACTGTATGTATTTAACATCAAACACAAATACATTAATTTTTTTTACTGTCATTTTACCAGTACCTAATGATGTACTTTGAAAGTATACATTATTTGGTTAACTGCACAATAGGACGGCGATTCCAGTCAACAATGCACCGAGGCCACCGGTCGGGTCTACGTCGCATCGTTATTCGTTACGAGCTATGAAAGGAAACTAATAAATGGTCCAAAGTACTGGATCGCTTGTAGATATTGCTTTGACATTAGCAGCTGCAAAGTTAGTCTTTAAACGCCACAAAGAGACAGTAGGCCAGCCTAGCGCTTTGGCAATTATCGGTCTTTTGAGCAAATACGATCCGTTCTTGCAAGAGATAACAGTGATGCGAAGAACGGTGAGAAGCATACGCGTCCCAAAATTCAAAATGACCTCATTCAGCTTTTATCTAAATAAGTTGAAAATATTATTTTGAAACAGATTGAATTCGCTGAGTGTTTCTCTATAACAACGTATACTACGCTAGGCATTAATAGAAAAGATCAACTGAGTCGAATAATCAGATATGTCTCAATTTCTGAAAACGAAACAGGAAGGCAAACCAACTTAAAAATTAATGACAGCTTCTTAGGATTAACAGAAGTGACCGATCAAACTGGCCTGGGCTTAGTAGAGGATATTTTAAACTGTGTTGAGGAGAATATGTTCTGTTTACGTTATACAAAGTTAATAGTTGTCACCGCTATAAGAAGGGGTTAGAATTTAAGAGGATTCCTGCGGTTAGGGGTTAGTTTTGAAGGGGAATCCCTGCGGGGTGCCCAAAAAAAAGAGTTACGTCATTGATTTAGGACAGACAACGTACATAACAAGTTATCAGTCCTTCTATCGCTGGATGTATACGGAAAAAAATATTTATAGTGTATAAGAAGCGGTACAAATAATACCACAGCAATAAGTGGACACGAACACGAATCATTACATTAATTGCCAGTTAAACAATACGAACGAATGGAATATTACGATGTATATTTCGCTACAGTATGTACACATAATAGAACTGATGTTAAATACCATACGTGTTTAGAAAATTCAGCATATTTCATTAATTACCATATCACAGTGATGATTTTAAAATATATAAAAACGTATTTAAGATTCTATAAGCACGCGTGCTTTACTGCGTACGGTGTTGGCTCTCTATACCGCTCGGCTTGAGTTCGATTTCCGTCACGGGGAAAAAATAATCTAGTTTTTAGACGATAACTCACTCCTTCGAAATCTATGCAAGAAGTAGAAACAAAATTTCATGGTGTTTACATGATACCTCGTGAGCGCGCGCGAGTGTGTGTGTGTGTGTGTGTGTGTGTGTGTGTGTGTGTGTGTGTGTGTGTGTGTGTGTGTGTGTAACTCGTTCACTATCTCTTACGCACACTATCTCTAAATAGGAAGCGGTGTAGCAATGAGATAAACTACGCGGGGCGGACCACAACACAATGACTTATCACGTTAACATAATATACGTCACATGCCACAGACTTCTTACTACAATTAAGTGTAGTGATTATACATTTGAATGGATTACAAGGATTACAAAGACGGGTTAATGACGAGCGAAGCGAGTTCTCACTTTATACAGGCGAATAGTAAGACATTAAACGTTTCGCGCAGATCGTAATGGTGGCAGGGGAGGTAACCCAAGAAATGGGGTGTGAGATGACCAACCGTGTTATACACCGTTCACGTCGCTGTTCTGAACACAAAATAAGTGGTCCGAAAACAACGCGTCAAAGCTACTCATGCGCAATGAGGTCTTTTTGCACTGCGCGTCCAGACACCCGTTTCATATATAATTATTTTAGCTGTACTTAACGGTTTGTTTGTCTGTCTATCTGTCCCTCTGCCTCTCTATCCTCTATCAGTCTGTTTGGGCTGTCTCTCACAATAACTTTTCAACAGTTTTTGTAAAATCGCAAAAATCTATGCGGCGAATCAAATTAAAGGGAATCAAAACCAATATTTCAGGACCGTGGTGAGTCGCGACCCAATCGTATAAAAGTCGGTCAGTTGCGAGCAATTGCATATTCATGTTACTATAATAATACAGAAATTACCATTGTAATTATATTGATTCCTAACTTAGCCTAATTTAACCTAACCTAACCTGACCTGACCTAACCTAACCTAACGTAATAAAAATAACTATATTTAATATTACCTTGTGTATCCAAGTACACTGGTGCTCCTCCTTGCAACTTCAATGTTTCTTTAAAAACTACGCGTTTCGGGACTCATGGTCCCATCATCAGGTTGATAAAAACAAGAATCACTCACATGGAGTACGTCAACTTAATAAGAAATAAATAAAAAGTTTCACTCGCACATACCGCGTGTATACAATTACACAACTACACGATGCGCATCGTATCGGAACTTGCAAGCGACTAACCGTTACGCGTCGCACTATCTCTACGTTTATCTATGTGTTGTTCCAACACGCGTATGGCCGTGTCATACAGTCCGTTGGACTTAAAAGAAAGCTTGTCGTTCAAGAGCTGATTACCTTGGGTTTTTGAGGCCTTATAAATTTCAAATTCTTCCAGCGCGTCCATAAGCCTGCCCTTTTTACAGAAATGCAACGGCTTGAAGCTACTTTGAAAACTCGAGTAATTATGGTTCTGGTTGACTATATGCAAGGCAAAGTTTGATTTTATCTTCCGGATATCACCTCTAGGGAGATGTTCTCTGTACCTATCCAGAAATGTCCTGCCCGTTTGTCCAACATAAAAATTATTGCAGTCCTCGCATTCTATTTTATAAATACCAGAACAGTTTTCTACTAGTCTGTTGGTCACTGGTCTCAAAGCGTTCAAAATACAATTACTCGTTTTGAAAGAAACTGCAAAACCGTGTTTTTTAAAAACATTCTTAATAGTATTAGGCAAAAGATTTGTAAATTCTGTTGGTATATATTTAATGTCACTGTTGTGTGTTTTGTTTATGCTCCTATTTTTATATATGTTCCTCCTCTGCCTCGCTCGTTTTTTATCAACCTGATGATGGGACCATGAGTCCCGAAACGCGTAGTTTTTAAAGAAACATTGAAGTTGCAAGGAGGAGCACCAGTGTACTTGGATACACAAGGTAATATTAAATATAGTTAGTTATATGCAACTTGGAGACCACAACACAATATGTGTAATAAAAATATTAGAAGAAAGAGTTTACTCGGAGAAATTAAAAGTTCCACAATTGAAATCTCATCGAAGTTCAGAATAGGAACGTTTCTAAATGACAGATTCGGTCAGTAAGTGAAAGTGCGGGGCGCAATAGACCGCGTAAGAACAGGAAAAACGTTGTTTCGTCGCAACTGACCGAGACCGATATTTTAATATGATGTTGGGTTTTGACAATGTTTGATATTTCAAAATTTTGGGACGCTAAGCCCCAAAAAGTAAATCAAAATCTTGAAGAAATCGAAAAAACCGTTGAGATATCAAATTAAAGAGAACTCTAATCAAAATCTGAATGTAGGTTCAGTTTTTGAAATTTCAAAATTTAAGGATACCAGGACCCTCAAAAAAAGGGATTAAGTTATTTTTTAATATTGTAAAAATCCACGTAGGGGATCGGACTAAACGGAATGTTATCCTTAATCCGAATATAGTGTTTATTCTGAAACCTTTTTAACTTTAGGCACCACTGGCCATAAATGGAAGTCGAAATTTTATGAAAAGTGTAAAAGTATTATGAAATATTTGGGGGCATCTGATTATGAAAAAACTTTATTCAAAATACGAACTCAGCCTTTTTAATCATCTGACAAAATTAATCCTCTTAACACCCCTTGAAAATTTTGGACCGCCTTCAAAAACTTTGCAAGTAATAAGTTTGCAAAAAAATTTTGCATATTTTTATCAGTTATGTATGTATGTTCGTTAAAAGTATTTGGTATAGGCCTACACAAACACACATACGGAAACAGGCACAAAAAGCTAGACTAATCTGTGAGTTAAGCATTATGACTAAATCTAATTAAAAAAAAAAGCAATCGCAGTAGTTCGTTTTTTTTTAGTGTTTATTGTATAACCGTTTGTTTTACAATTGTTTTTGTACATTCGTAATTTTTCTAATAATTAAAAAATGATCAAATATTGAAATTTATCTAATAATAAATACAGCTTGTTCGAAGTAGCTAGGAAGCTTACTAGTGTAAAGCAATTAAGGTGTTCGCTTAAAACAAAGATGAATTGTTAATTTATAAACAAATACTGAAACCGGTATAGACTTATTGGTCAACAGGGCCGCCGCTACCATATGTGCAAAATGTGCACCGCACACGGGCGGCCATACCAAAGGGGTGGCCATAGACTGCCAAATTCATCAGCACATATTGCAAAATAAATTAAAACAATTAATACCAACTAGATCCAGGTATATGGTATTAACGTTTATTGAGTTGTTCTTGATATTTGTTTTGTTAGCATTGATTTTTTAGAAAGATTATTTATCGGCCCTAGCAACTCTATTCACAGAACATGAAATGTGTGAGGCAATCAATTTGAGCAATGTTATTAAAACATTTTCTGAAACCAAAGCGCGAAAAGCGCTCTTTTAATAAACTATAGTGTTATAAAAACTCTGAAAAGACGACCGCGCAAATAACCTATTATATTTTTGAAAATGTATTCAACACTTCTACGAGCACATCTTCCACTTATATCATGTAAGTACTCAGCTAAATAAGTTTTTGAAAAATATATTTATTTTTTGTCAATTTTACTATTTATGTTTGTATCATTTTTTGATTAAAATAATATTAAATAGTGTGGCAAAGTAGGGATATGAAAAGTATATTCAGGGGGGCGGCAAAGCTAAAAGTGCAAAGGGCGGCAAGCACTCTAGCGGCGGCTCTGCAGCTCACAACATTGAATCGTGATCGCAAAACTATCATAGAAAGAATGCTAAGATTTACTTAGGACACAGTGCAGTTCATCCAGTGGAAAGTCGACACGTAAGAAGACCTAAGGATGCCTACAGGACCTACAGGGAACAAAGAAGAAATTAAAAACAAAGAACAAAGAGTGGACAACAAGGTGAACGATTAGGCTCTGCAGCTTCAGGACAATCGCCAATTTATTAAAAAACTCAAAACGATGTACAGTAATTGTGCCTTATTATTCCAGTAAATGGATTGCCTGAAAGGAAAAGAGCAGTGTTACCACTGGGTAATGTCTTAGCTTATGAGTAGCTTCACTTTAAAAAAACGGTAGATATGTAGCGTGAAACTTATTACTCTTTGTGATCACCTGATGCTATTATAACAATTGTTAGGTCATAGCTGCTAGTGCGTAATGTAAATAAATATATTATGCGTTCTTAATAGTGTGTGTTTGTGTGTGCGTGTGCGCGCGCGTGCGCGCGTGTGTGTGTGATCTAAAATTGCTGTATCAGTATTAACAATAAGTATAATGGTATAAATATTAGGTGCTAAACAAAAACTAGTGAAATGCAAAATTTTGCGTAAAAAGATACAAACTCAGCTTACAAATATAAACAAACGCTTACTATCAGCAACTACAAAACTATTTACAGATTATGGTTACTAGTACTTAGGGCCCATAAATACGGTTTTGAACAAAGAAGTTTTTATGAGTTCTTAATAGCGTGTCATTATTCAAAATAGTCGTATTAGTTGGATATTTACGATTTAGTTTTTGAGATGTTTTAATGACTTGATATTTTAAGGTATTTAAGAGAGGCAAATTGCTGATTGGTTGAAAACACGCGTAACAATTAATAATACTTTATTTCCAATATTACAGTACCAGGACGTGCGTGTCTTCAGTACAACCACTTATCGGTTCGTTAAAATGTGTCTGTTAATCACAAGCATCTTGCAAATAGGTCGTAGTTTTTAAAAATACCTTTAAAAATATCTAATGCTAATGCTAATACTAATGCTAATAATAATAATAATAATAATAATAAAAATAATAATCAACACAACGGCGACGACAACAGCAACATCAGCAGCATCAAAAGTAATTGATTACAAATTAA
Organism: Magicicada septendecula; assembly: GCA_034769895.1. Lineage (NCBI taxonomy): Eukaryota > Metazoa > Arthropoda > Insecta > Hemiptera > Cicadidae > Magicicada > Magicicada septendecula. The sequence continues at coordinate 100,201,614 of CM068374.1, read as the reverse complement.
CGTCTGCCAGATCAGACATTTAAGTGTGACGTACTTCGAAAACATCGGGAAATTATGAACTAAGTAATGATTCAAAACAAAACAAAACATAACACTTTCAATATAATTTAACAGTTCCCACCAGATGCTTAAATAATGATCAAAACGTAATCAAAGTCAGGAATTTACCAAGAGCTGATTTTATAAAAAATAAATTTAGCTCCCGCTGTCAACCAAACTTCTGGATCCACCTCTGAACAATGCAGGCCTCAAAAATCGCTTTACAGAAGTTTAGATATGGGCGTCCGTGAAAAACCGTGTACTTACAAACGTGATCCTCGTTGCAAACGCATTACACAAGTCATAGGGAGCGCACCTATGAATTACACTTATGAATTTATGGGGGCGCATATATAAGTTCGATGGGCGCACCCCTCCCCACACCAACAATGGAAAATAGAAAGGTGCGGAGTTCAATAGCCGGACGTTACAAACATTAACTGTCGCTTTATAATACCCTTGCGCTTATATTTAGCGACCTGGAACACCAAATCAAAAAATGCTTTGCAGCATTTTTCATATAAATTTGTCATCTTGCGCACGCAAGTTAAAACTAATAAAACTTTAAACGAAAAAAAGTTTAAACAGGAAAACATTTTAATAAAAATCAATTAAAGAACTTACCACAATAACACTGTTTATTTTCATAAAATGCACAGAAATATAAAAGTTGAAAAAAATCACTTTGGGGAGAAAGGTGTTTACAGGCTCTGGGCGACAAGCTTGACAATCGTATTGGCGGAAGACGTAGAGCGGTTCGGTAATTTGCTTGTACTATTTTATAATGCAGTATTATATACATTGTACTGCGATATAATATTTGTATTGCAGGTACAATGCGGGTGCGTTTCTTCGTTCAAAAGAAAAGAAAATTGCAAATTGGTTGGCGGACGCATCAAACCTTATCGACGGGCGCAGGGTTGCCGACTGCTGCATTACACCCTTTCCGTACAAACTCAGTCACACACAAGAATATGGAAATACACAAACGTATGTTTCTTGATAAAACACGAATTAACTACCTCCCACCAACATTATTTTCATACTCACAATCTACAAAAAATTGTTACAACTGAAGTTAACTCCTGTAAAACCGGAGATGGATTATTCGGTTTGCAGATCAGAAAATGATAATAATTCAATAATAATAATAATAATAATTTATTGAACGAGCGAAACGAGTTCTCAGTTTTAACGCCACCGTTTACCATTTATATATCTATCTATTTGACATACAGTGGGGTATGTCAAAAGTGTCTCACTATAACTTTTGAACGTGTACACGGATTTTCATAAAACTTGGCATGCGGATCCATCTTTTACCCCACAGAAACCTACTGTTTTTTAGATTGAGCCCCCCTAAAAACAGGGGGTCGGGAGGCAAAAATTTGATGGCGGAAAAACTCGCAAAAGTCTAAGTGGGATACCAAAATAAAGGAAATTTTAACCAAAATATGAATTTAGTGTTCATTCTTGAAAATTTCAAAATTTCGTGACCCCAGGGGCCCGTGAACATTTGGATAAAATCGCAAAACGTTGTGTGTCATGTAAAATTAAAAAATAAATTTAACTAAAATCTGAATGTACTGTTTACGTTTTGGGAGTTTCAGAATTGTACGACGCCAAGGCCCAAAAAGTGGGGCAAAAGGTTGATAGAATTGCAAATTCCATGTCGGATATCAAAATAAAGAGAATTGTAACAAAAGTCTGAATGTAGTGTTGTTTTGGAAGTTAAAAAAATGTTTGACCAGGGCCCAAAAATGGGATCAAAAGTCTGAAGAAATTGTACAAATCCAGCCGATTGTCAGACTAAAGGGAATTTTAATACAAATCCTATATTTTTTTATTTTCATCGTTTATTGTGTGATTGGTCTACAACTGTTACTTTACTAAACAAGAAAAATAGTAGAGTAATCGGTATTCTCATATTTTTCTGATAATTGAAACATTGTTTAATATCAAAATTTATCCAACAATAAATGTACTTCCTTCAGAGTAGTGAGCGAGTCCTGCAGTCCATGAATAACTTTATAAAAATAACCAAACGACAAAACCTGACTAACAATTACGCTCTGATCGAGTACCCAGAAATAATAAAAACGGCATGTATTTGACACATAAATTGATTTTGGCTACTAAAACAAGACGCGCTTACAGACTATTTAAAACACGTTTCCAAAGAGCATAATATTTTTCTAGCGTTTTATAATATACCGGTATATTTTAATCATGTGAAAACCATATTCTTCTACAATTTCGTTGAAACCACTTTAAAAAGTTCTTTTACTAATTTATGTATTCTAAATTTTTTGCATATTCTGCAAATATTTGAAATAATAGCACAGAATGCTATTCTGCAATAAATATTATGGCAATTAATGTATAAATGTATATAACACAAATAACTTGTTCTTAATACACGTTTATTGTCCTTTGAAACAATATAACCTAACTTTTACCATAACGATTTTGAGGAAAAAGTTCTTGGATTAACAGTGGTTATTGATTAATCATGAATCTTGTCCCTTCCATTACCTCGAATAACCAGGGGTTGACTTTTAATACAGCACTAGTTATTTGTTTAAAAACATTTTAGCGTTACTTATTATTAACGTTCACATACGTTTCAAGTTACGCAAATAACAAAAATATTAAAATTCGTAGACTATTCAGCACTACTTACCAAGCAATTACATTGTAAACTATAAAAATGTGTACACGAATAACCGACAAATAACGTTGAAAGGATTTATGCTCTGTGTCAGTCCCATGGCCCTGAAATGCAAGACGTTTTAGCGTCAGAATAAAAATAAAATAAACAACTTACTCTCATTTTATTTGTGAAAAACAAAAACTTCCAACGCGCCTTTTTGGCGGCACTCGATTTAACTTTTTTCTCGTCTTGATCATCTGAATTTATTTTATTCGCACCTGCGATCAGTTTCAACAGTATCAACATTTTCTTGCACATCGAACAGAAACTTTTAACACACACGCGTTAACGACAACAATCGACTGGCACCACATTTATAGAATTACACCGGCGCGCTGCTATTTGTTCACTTGCAAGTACGTTGTGTGTCAGTCCCGTGTCATGTCAGCAAACCACCGTTCACCATGAATCACTGTAGTCGTTTTCTGTTTGTTCTGCCAGTTTTACAATACAGTTACCAGCGGCGCACGAAGTGGAGGCCGCCGGTTCAGTTCCCCACGCACGCACGCTCGCTCAGTCATTCCTCTTTGTTTATCATACAGAGGAAACAAGCTCCGATAAACAGTAGGAATTCGTGTACTACATAATAGAAGGGGTCTGCATCAGACTTCAATAAAACTAAACAAAACGCAGAAAATCTTATCACGCTGTTAACTACCGTATTTCTTAGATATGACGTTTATTACCTATTGTTTTCCTGTGTATTTGATATGTGAATATAAAACAGTTTACTATTCGCTTCAGAAAAGAAATAAAAATATCGGTATGGAGAACCATACATGCCTTCCATGTTCTAAGATTTATATTTAAAATCATATTCGAAATGAAATATTTTCATAGAAACTACTTCTTTCTACTTATTGCTTCAGCCTTAACCACAGTACTGTGGTCACTAACGTATACCACCTCACGTTTTAGCTCTCGATTTTCATTGATCATGGCACTGCCGAAAAGTCTGGTTTTGCAGAAAACATTGGACTACGGCTAAACAGCCCGGGAAGGAATTTTAACAAAGAACTACTTCTTTGTTCCCGATAACATAGTACACATATAAAAAATTCCCCCCTCCCCATTCAACTATAATTTTCATTAATAGAAAATTACCCCCACCCCGATCACCTAACCTCTTCATTATAGATATTTCATCTACGTTTCTACAGTGGATTATTATGAGCTTCTTATCAGGATACTTTATTTATTAAAATTAAGTACTTTACTTTTGTTAAAACAAAAAGCGTTGCAGGTAAACTACCCCTTTCTCTAAAACGATCTTCACCAAAATCAAAAAACCTTCAGTCCTCTACAATTCAGGGACGCATGCAAAAACATATTAGATTCTGTTTGAATGTGCGGCAGTTATCGTTAGTCATGAAAACATTTCTCTTGTTACAACATAAAATGTTGCAGGTAAACTACCTCTTTCCCTTAACCGATCTTCACCAAAATCAACAGGCCTTGAGTTCTCTACAATTCAGGAACGTATGCATAAAATTATTTGATTCTCTTTGTATTTACGGCAGTTATCATTCGTCGTAGAAAAAATACCCATGTTAAAACATAAAACGTTTCAGGTAAACTACCCCTTTCTCTAACCCAATCTTCAACAAAAACAACAGATATTGAGAACTCTACAATTCAGGGCTATATGCAAAATATTATTTGATTCTGTTTGAATTTGCGGCTGTTCTCGTTTGCCATAGAAAATACCCTTGTTAAAACAAAAAACGTTGCAGGTAAACTACCCCTTTCCCTTAACTGATCTTCACCAAAAACAAAAGGTGTTGAGAACTCTACAATTCAGGCCTGTATGCTAAACATTATTTGATTTTGTTTGAATTTGCGGCTGTTATCGTTTGCCATAGAAAATACCCTTGTTAAAACATAAAACGTTGCAGGTAAACTACCCCTTTCCCTTAACCGATCTTCACCAAAAACAACAGGTCTTGAGTACTCTACAAATCAGGGCTGTATGCAAAAAATTATTTGATTCTATTTGAATTTGCGGCTGTTATCGTTTGCCATAGAAAAAAATCCACACACACACACACACACACACACACATTTCGAAAAATGACTTTTTTTCATGTTTTGAGTGTAGTACAATCAGAATCTGCAATAATCTCGAACACGTTTTTTTTTTGCCATCACCATACTTCCATTTCCTTAAGGAACATGGAAGTAAAAAAACCTCGTTTCTATACGCTTCAACTTTTAATCTATTGTTACAAAAAGTCGTTTATGTTAATTTAGTGATAAATCTTTTCTTATTTTAACAATAAAAAGGACCTTAGAAAACATTATATTCCCATATTATAAGAAAGAAAGAGTGTAGTATTCGCATATCCCGTTTAAAGGTAATAAACTATTTGGTTTTCTGTAAATGTATTGTTTTTAAATAAATAAATACCACTCACATGTAAAGTTTAGGAAGGTTTTCGGTTGAGTCAACAGACAACATATATGGGAAATTATGGGTAACAAGAGGATACCCACAATCATATTTGAGGATAACCATTACCAGTGGCGTAGCTAGGAGCTGGTCCTGGGGAAGGGGGATAGATGGAAGAATGAGACTTGCTTCTGGGGAGGGGGGATGAGACAAACTTGATGGTTGGACTTCCTGTTTTTCTCGGAACAAATCATAAATACAGAATTCTTCTCATATAATTTTATAAAGACGTTTTACAAAATCTTTGCGTCTCAAAGTTTTTGAGTAAACCTACGCGAAGTATGTTGCAAACCAGATGTTGAGTGATTGTCGTTCTTAAGAAAACTCTAACTCTATTTTATTAATTTACAAATATTGTATGTCTTTTATTTCTACAGTTATTTATAACCATTATTTTAACGCATGCAACTGGGTTAAACATAGGCCTACGTTAAGAGATTCTGGAATTTCGATGAAATTTTTAATAGCTCTGGGGGGGTATCGATCCCCTGACCCCTCCCGTGATTACCCCACGGCCAATTATAAGCGTTTAATATGAAACAAGTATATTCACAAGCATACACGTTAAAATATCTAACCCCGTATCAACTAATAAGAAGGTGAGAAGGTTCTCTCTCTCTCTCTCTCTCTCTCTCTCTCTCTCTCTCTCTCTCTCTCTCTCTCTCTCTCTCTCTCTCTTTCTCTCTCTCTCTCTCTCTCTCTCTCTCTCTCTCACTGATCATGTATAGACGACTTTAACCGAAAGCAGAAAGAAAAATTACAGAAGCTCATTTACGTAAGTAAATGAAAAAAACCATATAATGTTAAATACTATTTTATTGCGTAGATAATCTAATGACAATGATAAGAAAGCCGTAGAAGCTACGACAAATAAGTAACAGATATAAGTTGAAAAATCAGTTGAATAAATACATTGGAACACAATTTAAGCACTTGGGTTGTAATATGTCCATTGATTACATCAAAGACGTAGATTAAAAAATTGGATCGTGGCGCTAACAACAGATGTTAAAAATTTAGGGTAGGGAGAACGTTAAAAATCTATACAACACCGGCAGAGAAGCTTCTTGTATTTTATTACATAAAATTTCTGCAAAATAGGATGTGCTGATGGCGTAAAGCAGAGAATTGTATACAGCTTATAAAGATCTTAGCTGTACCTCCTACACTGGCGTACAGATATTGAAGTGGTCGGGTCGTGTCCCGAGAACAGAAGACTGCAGTAATAGCAAAAAACCATAAACGAAAACTAGTTGGGGTGCGATTAATAGGAAGATTTAAGGGCAGGTGGAAGGGCGTTGTGTTGTGTGATCTCACATATTTAAATACGAGCATCCCCCACGGTCAGAGTCGGGGCCAGATTTGTCACGCACCCCCATGGATACCTACAAGCACCTGTTGTGTTGATAAAGAAAAATATATAGAAAAAGAATGTTGAAAAAGAGTGACGTGAAGAAATGATGCAGGCTTTCGGAGTAGATCGCGTTACGAGTTTAGTGCTCAGTAAAGTACAGAAAACAGTGTGAGCACAAGTAGAGAATTAAAGTATATACTTAAGTCATTTCTAAGCTAGAGAAAAACGACATTCTACTTTAAACTCAATAACAGAGGAACAAAAGACGTGAGAAGCACAGGAAGAAGAAGCGACAGATCTCTTAAAAATATATGGGAAATGGTTTGGATTGAACTCCAACCGACTCCTAAACCTGCTGCAAACAAAGTTCTGATTGTTATGATGAAATCACTTCATAATATCCGCTAAGGCAAGAAAACAGCAGCAACATTGAATCGAGTAGCAAACTGTAAACTGTTAAATATATCAACTTTACCTTGTCGCGAAGTATGTCAGCTAATTAAACGTTGTAAATAAACAGTTCGTAGTAAATAAAGGACGTAATCTTCTAAACGAAATGCGCCATGATCACCCGTAAAAATAAACTGTCCTTATATACCGTAAATAAACAATCCTGACAACGTGTAGACCTGACAGCGTTCCAAGCATTAGAAATTGGCAAGTCTTACAAACGTCTTTATAACAAAGTAGTCACAGTTAATAATATTTACACGTTTGTGGGTTAAATTTTTTGTAAGTTATAGTACTAGACAATTCGTATGTAAAAAAAAGTAAATAATTTTTGTAATAAATCGAGTTTTAAAATAAGTTTTGCAAAAACAACATATCAGGAAAACAACGTTAACTTATAGTAAGTAGAACGTTGACCGTAGGGAACGATCAGTGTTAGCATGTTCCGAATACGCGGATTTTCCTCTTGGGCCGTGGTCGATTGGTTTCTTATGTTGCCATTTTCTCACTAAACGTTTCGGCCACTCATCAAAGGCCTTCTTCTTCAGTAGTAAAATAGTTTGATACGGTACTGTAGGCCGAACGTACCACAAGCTGAGGTAAAAGCAACAAGGTAAAGCAAGCTTAGGTTGCTGCTTTTTACTTCCATATTCCTTAAGGAATGGAAGTATGGTGATGGCAAAAAAAATCGTGTTCGAGATAATTGCAGATTCTGATTCTACTACACTCAAAACATGAAAAAAAGTCGTTTTCCGAAAAGTGTCTGTGTGTGTGTCTGTGTGTCTGTCTGTCTGTGTGTCTGTCTGTCTATCTGTAGATTTTTTTTCTATGGCAAACGATAACTGCCGCAAATTCAAACAGAATCAAATAATTTTTTGCATGCAGCCCTGATTTGCAGAGTACTCGCGACCTATTGTTTTTGGTGAAGATCGGTTGAGGGAAAGGGGTAGTTTACCTGCAACGGTTTTTTTTTAGCAAGGGTAATTTTGTTTGTTTGGCAAACAATAACAGCCGCAAATTCAAACAGAATCAAATAATGTTTCGCATACAGCCCTGAATTGTAGAGTTCTCAACATCTGTTGATTGTGGTGAAGATCGGTTAAGGGAAAGGGGTAGTTTACATTAACGTTTTATGTTTTAACAAGGGTATTTCCTATGGCAAACGATAACAGCCGCAAATTCAAACAGAATCAAAAGATTATTTGCATACAGCCCTAAATTGTAGAGTAGAGTTCTCAAGACCTATTGTTTTTGGTGAAGTTCGGTTGAGGGAAAGGGGTAGTTTACCTGCAACGTTTTTTTAACAAGGGTATTTTCTATGGCAAACGATAACAGCCGCAAATTCAAACAGAATCAAATAATGTTTTGCATACAGCCCTGATTTATAGAGTACTCAAGACCTATTGTTTTTGGTGAAGATCGGTTAAGGGAAAGGGGTAGTTTACCGGTAACGTTTTATGTTTTAACAAGGGTATTTCCTATGGCAAACGATAACAGCCGCAAATTCAAACAGAATCAAATAATGTTTCGCATACAGCCCTGAATTGTAGAGTTCTCAAGATCTGTTGTTTTTGGTAAAGATCGGTTAAGGGAAAGGGGTAGTTTACCAGCAACGTTTTATGTTTTAAAAGGGTATTTTCTGTGGCAAACGATAAGAGCCGTAAATTCAAACAGAATCAAATACGTTTATGTATACAGCCCTGTTTTGTTGAGTACTAAAGAAATATTGTTTTTGGTGAAGATCGGTTAAGGGAAAGGGGTAGTTTACAAGACACGTTTTTCGTTTTATCAAGGGTATTTTATATCGCAAACGATAACAGCCGCAAATTCAAACAGAATCACATAATATTTTGCATACAGCCCTGAAATGTAGAGTTCTCAAGACCTGTTGGTTTTGGTGAAGATCGGTTGAGGGAATAGGGTTGTTTACCAGCAACATTTTATGTTTTATCAAGGGTAATTTTTTATTTGACGAACGATAACTGCCGTATATTAAAACAGAATCAACTACTCTTATGCATACCTTTTTGAATTATACAGAATTCAATGTCTGTTGATTTTGTTGAAGATCGGTTAAGGGGAAGGGGTAGTTTACCAGCTACGTTTTATGTTTTAACAAGGGTATTTTTTCTGTGACGAACGATAACTGCCTTAAAATCAAAGAGAATCAACTAATGTTTTGCATACAGCCCTGAATTGTAGAGTTCTCAAACCTATTGTTTTTGGTGAAGATCGGTTAATGGAATAGGGTAGTTTACCAGCAACGTTTTATGTTTTATCAAGGGTGTTTTCTATGGCAACGATATCAGCCGCAAATTCAAACTGAATCAAATAATTGTTTGCATACAGGCCTCAATTGTAGACTACCTAAGACCTGTCGTTTTTGGTGAAGATCGGTTAAGGGAAAGGGGTAGTTTACCAGCAACGGTTTTTTATCAAGGGTAATTTTTTTCTATAGTAAACGATAACAGCCGCAAATTCAAGCAGAATCAAATGATGTTTTGCATACAGCCCTGTATTGTCGAGTTCTCAAGACCTATTGTTTTTGGTGAAGATCGGTTAATGGAATAGGGTAGATTACCAGCAACGTTTTATGTTTTATCAAGGGTGTTTCCTATGGCAAACGATAACAGCCGCAAATTCAAACAGAATCAAATAATTGTTTGCATACAGGCCTGAATTGTAGAGTACCTAAGACCTGTCGTTTTTGGTGAAGATCGGTTAAGGGAAAGGGGTAGTTTACCTGCAACGGTTTTTTATCAAGGGTAATTTTTTTCTATACTAAACGATAACAGCCGCAAATTCAAACAGAATCAAATGATGTTTTGCATACAGCCCTGTATTGTAGAGTTCTCAATACGTATTGGTGTTGGTGAAGATCGGTTAAGGGAAAGGGGTAGTTACCAGCAACATTTTATGTTTTAAAAAGGGTAATTTTTTATGTGACGAATGATAACTGCCGTAAATTCACACAGAATCAACTAGGTTTTTGAATACCTTTTTCAACTAAAGAGAACTCAAGGTCTGTTGATTTTTGTTGAAGATTGGTTAAGGGAAGGGGTAGCTTATCAGCAACGTTTTATGTTTTAAATTAGAAAGGGTAACCTTTTTATGACGAACGATAACTGCCGAAAATTCAATGAGAATCAAATAATTTTTTGCACCCCCTGAGTTGCAGAGAGCTCAAGGTCTATTGATTTTCGTGAAGATCAGTTAAGGGAAAGGGGTAGTTTACCTGCAACATTTTATGTTGTAACAAGAGAAATGTTTCCATGACGAACGATAACTGCCGCAGATTCAAACAGAATCAAATATTTTTTTGCATGCTTCCCTGAATTGTAGAGGACGGAAGGTCTGTTGATTTAGGAGAAGATCGGTTAAGAAAAAGGGGTAGTTTACCTGAAACATTTTATGATTTAACAAGAGTAAAGTACGTAATTTTTATAAATAAAGTATCCTGATAAGATCTTAATAATCCACTGTAGAAACGTAGATGAAATATCTATAAATGAAGAGGTTAGGTGAACGGGGTGGGGGTAATTTTCTATTATTAAAAATTATAGTTGAAGGTGGAGGGGAGAATTTTTTATATGTGTACTACGTTATCGGCAACAAAGAAGTAGTTTTTTTGTTAAAATTGCTTCCCGGGCTCTTTAGCCGTAGTCCAATGTTTTCTGCAAAGCCAGACTTTTCGGCAGTGCTATCGACTGCCATCATCGGTGAAAATCGAGTGCGAAAACGTGAGGTGGTATACGTTAGTGACCACAGTACTGTGGTTAATGCTGAAGCAATAAGTAGAAAGACGTAGTTTCTATGGAAATATTTCATTTCGAATATGATTTTAAATATAAATCTTAGAACATGGAAGTCATGTATGGTTCTCCATACCGATATTTTACTTCCATATTCCTTAAGGAAGTAAAAAAGCAAGTATGGTGATGGCAAAAAAAATCGTGTTCGAGATTATTGCAGATTCTGATTCTACTACACTCAAAACATGAAAAAAAGTCGTTTTCCGAAAAGTGTCTGTGTGTGTGTCTGTCTGTGTGTGTGTGTGTCTGTAGATTTTTTTCTATGGCAAACGATAACTGCCGCAAATTCAAACAGAATCAAATAATTTTTTGCATACAGCCCTGATTTGTAGAGTACTCACGACCTGTTGTTTTTGGTGAAGATCGGTTAAGGGAAAGGGGTAGTTTGCCTACAACGTTTTTTTAACGAGGGTATTTTCTATGGCAAACGATAACAGCCGCAAATTCAAACAGAATCAAATAATTTTCAGCATACAGCCCTGATTTGTAGAGTACTCAAGACCTATTGTTTTTGGTGAAGATCGGTTGAGGGAAAGGGGTAGTTTACCTGCAACGTTTTTTTATCAAGCGTATTTTCTATGGCAAACGATAACAGCCGCAAATTCAAACATAATCAAATAATTTTTTGCATACGTCAGTGAATTGTAGAGGACTCTAGGAATTTTGATTTTGGTGAAGATCGGTTAAGGGGAAGGGGTAGTTTACCTGCAACCTTTTACGTTTTAACAAGAGTAAAGTACTTGAAAATTCATTTAAACTGTTTCAAACAATGGTAATTGTTAAAAATAAAATAATTTTGTTGCCAGGCAATAAAATTATAGTTTTTTCACTTATGTATTTTTTTCTCAGTTATGTACTGTTTACGTTTCCATTTTATTATTATGACTACCGCAATGAAAAGGCAGGGAAGACACACACACACACACAGTTCGCGTTATTTTTGGCCTCATTCATGTTTATTTTCTTACATTTGCACGGTTTTTAAATGGAAAGTGCCGAACCCATACCAACATAACGCATGCAAGCCGAAAAAGTGTCCAGCGTGGATAGCGATTTCCTTCCTGTGGATCGCTGGGCAGTGTAACTGCACGTGTTTACAGAGGAACGATTCATAGACAGACTTTTCGTCTTTAGGGAATATTTAGGTAATATTTCATTTCGAAAATGATTTTAAATATAAATCTTAGAATATGGAAGTCATGTATGGTTCTCCATACCGATATTTTCATCTTGTTGTTTGAATTAGCAGTCTCCGTAATTTCAACATCGTCGTGCTACATTTCATGCACCGAACGAGGCCTTTCAGTGTCTTCACCATTATCAAGTCCTAAACCACGGCGAAAATGGTTTTGCTTTAGGACTTGATAATGGTGGAGACATTGAAAGGCCTCGTCCGGAGGTAGAGCGGTAGCAGTTTAGCAAGTAAGCACGACGAATTTGAGGTATTTTTACCTCAGCTTGTGGTACGTTTGACCTACCGTCCCGCGTCGGGCTATTTTACTACTGAAGAAGAAAACCTCTGATAAGTGGCCGAAACGTTTAGTGGAAAAATGACAAACATTAGCAAGCAATCGACCACGGCCTTATATACCTGCAAGTATTAGCTCTTTGAATATTGACCCCGGCCTTGATACCCACCGCAATAGAATTCTCATGAAACACAAGAATGGTAACGTGACAAAACATCTGAAAATTTAAACTACACATGTCCATGTTACATGACTAACACTAGGCAATTGCTTCGTGGCTGTGTAATATCACTGTTTATTATTCCGACAGCCGTTTTGGAAGACCACTGCAGAGCGTAAACAGATATATTTTTATAACCGACGTTTTTGTAAAAGAGGTTTTCTAACCAAAGTAACCTGACGTTAATGACTTATTGACGTCCTAATAAAGAAGGATTCCTAGCATAGATACAGCGGGAGGAGAAGGTTTAGATAAGAAAGTACGGCTCGTCATGATAATGTCCTGTTGTTATTGTTCGGTTTCATTAAACAAAAGGCAGCAACGGTATGATACAGAAAACAACAATGGAATGAATGTAAATGAGTTCATGCGTGCACGTGTGACTTGAGAAAAACAGAACAGGTGCAAGATAGAGTTTGAGCAAGACTATTTACTGTGGTAGTAAAATACAAGAGAGAAGAGCACCTCTGGTAATTGGAGGACACAAATTTCAAAACGTTGAAAATTTAAATATCTGCGCTCACTACTTACTGAGGAAAACCATTATGGCCGAATAAATAAAAGGAACGATATCTGCTGAAAACAGATGTTACTTCTCCCTACAAGCAATATTTAAGTGTAAAAACATGAACAGAGCAACCAAGATTAGTCTCTATAAAACAGTTCTTAAGCCAGCGGTCATGTATGGGTCCGAAACTTGGACAATGACAGTGGCAGAGGAAGAGTGGTTGCGCAGGTGGGAAATAAAAGTCCTCAGGAGGATATCTGCTGCTGTGTACGACGTCCAATGAGCATGGAGAATAAGGACGAATGCAGAAATCCAGCAAATCTATGGAGAACCAGATATCCGTCACTGACAAAAAGAAAAGTAGAATCCGGTGGGCAGGGCATGATTAGAAAATCTTAGAGACATCCACATTGAAGAAAATTTTTACGGGGAGACCTGGTGGAAGAAGGAGTGTCCGGTTGAAAACGATGGGTGGATTATCTTGAGGACGACTTGCGCAGGCTCGGTGTAAGAAGATGGTGACTGAGAGCAGAGGATCGAGACGACTGGAGGTGGATTGTCCAGGAAGCCAAGGGTTTCCAAGGGCTGTAGTGCCAATTAAGAAGATTTACTGTCGATTATCAATATTATCTTCTGTATTTTCGTTTAAAAATGTATTGTTAAACCTCTCTTTTAAACGCATGTCTCTTTTATTTAGTTTCAAATTTTTTCAATTTTTTGATGTGTCGCCAGGTTATTTTATGTTGTGAGATAAAGTTATCGTAAAACCAATCTCTTACTCAGTTTCAACGTGAGATGTTGTATAACCAAAGCATTGCTTTGAATTTATGAAGCCATCAACGATGTACAGATTTCGAAATATAGCACTGGTAAACCCAACGTTGCTGTGTATATCGATCCTGAATATATTTTAATAATTAATGGCTAACAGTAAAATCGTATAAATAGTATTACTGAAATCTTCGGACGATTAGCATAGCCTAAGTTCGCATTTTGTTAAAACGAAAAATCGTTTCATCGTACATAATAAAAAAAGTAAATCCAATTGTCCTCATATTCTGCTTTAAATCATATTGTGGCTATGCGTAGAGATATAAAAGTAATTTGCAAATAGGAACTATGTTCGTCGTAATGATGTTATCGCTCGTCGTAGACCCCCTTGCCCTTCTTCGTCACCAGATAGAAATCAGCCACCTAGTAACCACGTGCTATGGCGAGCCGCGCGTGCGTGTGAGCCTTTGTTACTCATGTACCCCTGGCATGCGGGACAAGACCGTTGTATTATTTGCTCCCAGCTATAAAGGTGTAACCGAGTCCTGTCCTCGTCTCGTCCCCATGACCGCAACAGATCCCTTGCGATTGTCAGTCGCAAACGAATCCGCTAAGCCGGTTCGCACAATCTGTTCTCATCTTTTCGCAAAAATCTTTATGGTTTGCCAAGTTCCTGACACCATATTCTATTCTATACTTTATTGTTTTGTGGACTCTTCTGGAGAAATATAAGAGAATCATCATGCCTTCTCTCAAACTCGCCAATTACTCTACATTCCATATATTTATCCGCTCTGTACATTTTCACTCCTTTAATCTGTAAACATTGCTAAATAATAGAGATCAAGTATGTTTGTGTTGCTGATTTTGATAACCATCTAGTAATAACGAAGTCTTTATTTATTCATAACGATCAACGAAGGGTATCCTTAGCGCGCTGAGGACTTTATACTTACGCTGGACGAGGATTTTCTATTCGTAAATACACTTTAAATTTCTCACCATTGCTATAAACAGAATTATAAAAGAAAGCAATAGCGTACTGCCACGGTGAATTAAAGGGTAAATGGTCCCTACAGTCGACAAACTTTATTCTACCGTGCTCTGAGAGCGTCAGTTGTAATAGTCTACGTGAGTCACAGATCTGTATAAACAAGACTGATGAGTGTTCGCATTAGGAACGAAACCCAGTTAACATTAATAGGATTCGTCGTCAAAAAGTAGTCAGGTAATTTGAAAGGAACTGCATTAGACGTTCCAAGAAGGATTCCAACAGAAAGAAAATGAGAAAGAACAATGCTCACTAATTTGTTACGGATCATTATTTCTTCAATATTTTAAAACCAAGTTGAGGCCACGGCAGACATTCCATTCGATACCGTTAGCATCGTCCGTCGGCTGAGGACATGTAACTTTTTGCTAACTGTGATAGTAAGCGATTCCCTTCTTAAGACCTCTGATCAGATACAATCACTGTTCCTTCAGTGCTACAAAGGACATAAAGGTCGGGGTAAAAATACCGCTCAAGGCTCCAATGTGCTTTGCTAACTTTGGAAGTAAGCGATTCGCTTTTTAAGAGACATAAAGGTTAGCGTAAAGACATCACTCAAGACTTCATGTTCAGTACACAAGTTCCTTTATCAAACTACAGCGTGGATTCCCACTCTCTTAATTGAACGTAGACTAATTTATAAAATATTCCTACATAAAAAGGGTGGTTAATAAAGCCAAATATTTCAATTTTTGGAATAAAACACGATCTATTATTGTTTCGCTTATTTTAACGATACAGTACATTTACTAACAAAAAATTTACAGGCATTGCACAAATGCAATGCACAGAAGGGCATTGAAAATGCTTCAATAAATCTAAAAAATATATATTATTTATGTTCATTCACCAATCAATGAATTAATTCTTCACTCACCAATCAATGAATTCATTCTTCATTTACCAATGTACAGATTATAAGTTAAATGTAGTCGCATTCATAAGCGAAGTTTTATATGTGTACTACGTTATTGACAACAAAGAAGTAGTTTCTATGGAAACTCACCGGTTCCCATTTTCGATCACGCATTAGCGATCGGCCGCAAATGTGCGACACGTCCTTATAAACATTTTCAATGTTAAAAAAATACATACACGACCTGTAACTCTGAAGTCATAATAATCCGCAACTACAAATAACATACTTCATTCATAATTTAATGCATATTTTCATGATAAGAAAATGAGCTCCGTTTTTCGTGTTCATACTCGTACTCCTTTAAGTAGATTTATTATTACAAAAATTTCAATATTACATAATTTTTTAATTATGAGAAAAATTACAAAAATCCCTACTTCTCTACAATTTCTTTAGTAAAGGGGGACGTACAGACGTACACACGTACAGACGTGTGTCTAACATGTATGTGCAATCAAAAAATACCACGGCCCTAGACATTCAAACAAGTTTAACAGAAAAGCTGACTAAAATTTGTTGGTGTCAACATAAATTGGAACTACACGTATTGACATGTTTGAAAGACTTGTATACAAGTTCACCAACATGTCCTTTTACTTGTATGTAGATACATTTTTCTTACAACATGTTTGCACACACATATATTGCCACTACACACTGAACAAATTTATCACACTTGTTGCTTCTAACATGCATGTACAAACAAACAAGTTTCCTCATTTAGGCAAACATGCATGCACATACATGTCTGTGGTTGTCTGGCAGAGTTTGATTTTTGTTCAACATGTCAGTGTGAATGCTGAAGTGGTTACGGGTAGTCTGCGGGACCACACCATTGTTTTAAATCAGATATCATGTGTGACATGCGAAATTATTCGAAAACGTTCGTACAAGAAATTATCGAACTCTACAGAAGCTATCCTTGTTTACGGAAGATAAAAGCTAAAGAATATAGCAACAGAAATCTGAGAAACGAAACTTACGAAAAATTAATTCACTGAGAACGGCATTTAGAATAGAACTAAAAAAAGTGATTGAATCTAGTGCTCGGGAGTTTCAGCGGATAACGTGTGAACCTCGCTTATGGTATTATGATCTGCTTTTATTTACTGCCGACAACGAAATTCAATGGGTCAGTAAATCTACACTGGATGACGACGATAACACTCAACAAATGGATGAGGAGGAAGATGAAATGAATCAGGCAGAAAGCACAAGTCAAAGTCAGGTAATAATAGCTTACCATTCATTTACCTGTATTTATAAATACTTAATAGTACAAAATAACAAAAAAATGAGATATACAAATATTTTAATGCTTAAAGCAGATAAAGTACAAGATTTTATACTAAAGTTATACAATGTAAACTAAAGTTACAGACTGAAAATTGTAACAAATTACAAATTTTTACAGATATAAAATTAATCACAAGTTTGCAAATTATGAACTGATTTCTCTGATTTTTCAACAATGAAATTCGTTTCTTTAAAACAGCAGCAGGCTTTCTTCTAAAAATTACGGTATATTTGATCTTGCCGCAAAACATTCCCTACATTGTTGAAGTATTGTTTGAAGTATCCACGCTGCTCCTTTGCCTCGTCAGCATAATGTCTGTTATAAGTCGGCTGAAGAGATGTTATCATAAGTCGGAGTCGTGCTGATTATCATTCCTCCAGTCACCTCCATTCAGCTGGGCATTTTCTGTATTTTCTAAATCTAAACTCTGAGGCGGAGTATAAGTTTGTCTAGCGTTACGTCTTAAAAAATTGTGTAAAACACATGTAGTTAGTACAATGTTTTCAACAGCTTTAGCTTTTAAGTTTATAGTAGTATCAAATATTCTAAATCGTGAAGCCAATATACCGAACTCATTTTCAACAACACGTCTTGCACGAGTAAGCGATAATTAAATATGCATTCCTCTTTGTTAAGATTCTTATTTGAAAATGGTTTCATTACATATTTTGATAATGCAAACGCGTCATCAGCTACGAAAACGTATGGTACAGAAATTTTATCCTTACTGTTTGGCAATGATGCCGCCTTAGGAAACTGAAGTTCGTTATTAATCAACTTTTTATAAAATTTTGTACATTCAATTACACCTCCATCAGACACTCTGCCGTTTGTACCTATATCGACCATAAGAAATTCATAATTCGCATTAACTAAAGCTAACATTACAATACTGTTAGTCCCTTTATAATTGTAAAAATAACTGCCACTGTTAGGAGGAGGAATTATATTTACATGTTTTGCATCTAAAGCTCCACAACAATGTGGGAAATTCCATGATTGGTCAAAATCTCTTGCAATTTGTAACCATTCTTGTTCAGAACTCGGAAAATGAAACAAATACAAATTTTTGTTACAGGAAGCTCCACCACAAAACACTGATTTAACAGCAGGACCACCACTGAAAACTAAAAAATGTAGGTTCAACGCCTAAAGAATTAAATGAAAACAGTATGTTACGTAAAGCATACAATATTATATCAGAGCCTGAAGATGATTGTACAGTTTTTGGTCGTAATGTTGCAAACAAATTACGAAATATGAATAAAATGCAGCGAATAGCCGCTGAAAAAATTATTAATTAAACTTTGTTTTATGGAGAGCTGGAGAAATTGACAATTTCGTTTGCTACACACGTTGGCCCATCTATTGAGAATTTCCATCAACAGCATTGTTATGTCTCACCACAAACTTCATATTCCTCAACATCTGTTAATACACCAGTGCCAGATGACGTTACTGAGTTTTTACAGTTATAAGTATTAAATTGACTAACTTTATGTTAAAGTGTTAGTGTTATTTATCATAAATAGTTAGATTTTTATCCATTAGTTTATATAACTACCTAGGTACTGAAAATAACAGTTTTTTAATAATTTTCTTTCAAAATTTCTCAACGTTAATTTAATGTTAAATTGAGTAACAATTTTGTTATGTTAAATTGAGTAACAATTTTGTTAAACGAACACTTTTTTCAGATATTGTTTGTACTGTTCTTTACGAGTTAATTATGTGTGTGTGTGTGTGTGTGTGTGTGTGTGTGTGTGTGTGTGTGTGTGTGTGTGTGTGTGTGTGTGTTACGTCTATTAAAGATTGTATTTATAATATCTTTTGTACGATTGTTGTAAACTTACCTTCATGTATTCACTCCGTAGCATTGTGTAAATAGCTGCACATGTTTGCGGAATTATTATGCGAAGTGACTGCGGAGAAATTGCACATGTAAACTTCAAATCTTCGTATGATCGACCAGTAGCAAGAAAAAGCAATGTAATCGTGAGCCGTTCTTCTACACTGATAGTCTCTCTCATTACAGTATTATTCTTCATAATCATTGGTTTAATTTTTTTCTAATAAAATTTTAAAATGTATTTCGTCTATGCGCAAAAACTTTTTTTAGATCGTTTTGTGAAGACGTTCTTAATTCATTCAATAAATTAATATGCGACAGACTGTACCGTTTTTTAAACCACTCATTACAACACAAACGACGTTTATTTTGTTTGTTAAAATGATCTATTATTATTGCTGGAGCAGCAGCTTGTCTGTGTGACATGGTTAACAGGTAGCACAAAACTGGGACCTGGGTATGACAATGTAGGGCTTTGACTTGTGTGCACCAACATTCAACGCACTCACACTTGTATGACAAACATGTGTGTAGCCTACACTGTAAGATGTGTTTGTACAGACATTGTTAACAACAAATAAGAGTAATTTTGTTCGAACGTTTGGGGGCATTACATGTATGACTGTCTTGGTTGAGTATTTTAAAAACATGTTACAGCCCCACACACTCAGTAAAGTTTGTACAAACTTGTCCGTTCATTTGTATAATGCTGCAAGCTGCAGTGGCTTTTTATGTATGAACAGCATGTTTGTGCAAACAAGTCAAACGCACAAGTATGTACGTGTAGGGCCCCCATATAGCAATTGTAGAGCACACAATCATACAGAAAACACTAAAAATTCGAAAAATTAGGATTTGTGTTACACTACCTTTTAGTCTGACACCCTGCTATATTTTCACAATTTTTTTAAATTTTTTATCTTTTGGGGCCCTGGGAGACCAAAATTTTGAAACTTCCGAAACATTACTATCAGATTAAAATTCTTTTCAATTTGATACTCAATATGAATTTTTGTGATTTATCAAAATTTTCAACCACATTTTGGGTTCTGACGTCCAACAATTTTGAAATTGTCAAAAATGAACACTATATTCAGATTTTAATGTTCCTTTAAATTCCCTGAAATTTCATGTATTAAATTCGCATTAATTTGATACCCCACATGGACTTTTGCTATTTTTTTCAGCCCCCCAACATTTTTATCTCCCACCCCTCTATTTTTGAAGGGATTAATCTGAAGAAACAATAGAGTTCTGTAGGGTAAAAGTATGAACACGTCTGCCAAGTTTTCCAATAATCGTTTAACGCGTTCAAAAATTATCGTGACACATACAGACAAATAGATAGACAGACAAATTCCAAAAGGTCGAGTTAAAACTGAGAACTAGCTTCGCTCTTTCAAAGGGTAAATGTTTGAGTCCCGACTTTTCGTTGACAGCTCGTTGGAAAGCTCCGTATGAAGAGAATAGATCTCTTCAGCAGCTCTTCTTAGGCTTCTCATCTCGGATTAAGAACATACGTGCTTTTTGTCCTGAGAAACAAATTCCAATTATTTAATCAAACAATCCATTAAAATTTTATAGTCTATCAAAGTATTGAAATTTATAAGTGTTCGTGGTTTTCATTATTAATAACAATACTGTTTTGAGGTTTCAAATAGGTATTCTCGTTATGTTCCCCGTTCTACGATGAGGAAACCTCAACCTAAAAAACAAAACGTGTGTTAAATTAAAAATCCAGGGCACCAGGGCACCAACGTGTTCCATGTTATCTACACACAAACACACACACACACAATTTATTTAGCTTTCAGTTATACGAGCATTATGTTAACGCAACCAACATACATTTTCTACGTGATATGCAAATGCAAAAATTTAGGGATTTTTAAAAGTTCCTAAATCCAACGTTCTGAATATTAGATTCAACGCCACCAGTTTTTTTCAAAGTGAATAATTCCTGAGTGGCGTGAGATTAAGCAGATGTGATGGGTACTGGCGGATTTTCGATAAACGCCTGATGTACAGAGAAATCTACTGCCAAATAAAAAAGGGAAGACACGTCTTTTTGCCGGACCGTGTTGGAGATGCGAGACGCGCTACTGTCTCACTCAGTGGGAGCTGGTTTTCATTACAATTATATAACGATTGTTTTCAAAAATTTTAGTACGGATTTTCCGGTTGCTACTGTGCATTGTTCTCCTTGTCATTGTGGACATTTATCAATGACGTTTCAAATTCTGTTGGCCTAGTACGGCTCGAGATAAACTCGACAGTTGGCTGCTGTACCGTACAGTGTCTCGAACTCGTCGCGACAGACGAACGCAAATGTACAACGAAGCCCCTGTACAACAACTGTTTAAATATAAAAATTCAAACCTTGGAAGCGAATGCAGATGCACGTACATCAAACTATCGACTGACACTAATTGTACGATTTTTATTTGTATAACACTTGTTTACAAGAATTTTGATAACAGAGACAAAATAATTATCGGTGTTTTTTGTTTTCCTTGTCTTTGATATTAGACATGTACCGAAAGTAATGCCAGTTTGTCTATCAAATCTGTAATATTGATGTGTGTGCCTGAAATTCATACCGTTGAGAGAGCATACCTTCATCCATGATTGAGACATTTTTCTTTGCCTCCTCCAAACTTAATCGAACAATCGACGTGAGACACAGACGGAGGGCAGTGATGGAATTATTGACTCGAGAGGGACGTATAACTGCAGACATCCACGGTCGGCTCAGAAATGCGTATGGGGAGGCAGATTTGCACGAGAGCAATGCTCGACGATGAGTCAATACGTTTAAGGCAGGAGATACAGTACTTTCGTAGTCAACAAACCACGTAGTGGAAAGTCAGCATCATTAGTGACTAACGACAATGTTCTGATCGGCGAATCACAATACGCGAAGTTGTTATGACTTGAATTGAGGATATCGTTCTGTGCACAGGATAATAAAGGACGTACCAAGTGGAAAGTTTGTGTTAAATGGCAAGGCCGGCCCCAGCGCTTCTGCCGCCCTGTGCAGTATTTATGAGTGCCGCTCCCTCCTATTTTAACTCTGAA
This sequence comes from Magicicada septendecula, assembly GCA_034769895.1. Classification (NCBI taxonomy): domain Eukaryota; kingdom Metazoa; phylum Arthropoda; class Insecta; order Hemiptera; family Cicadidae; genus Magicicada; species Magicicada septendecula. Next base: position 100,179,635 of record CM068374.1, on the reverse strand, counting down.
CACATTCACGCACACTAGACCTACGCTAAAGATACGGCGATTGCCTTCAAATGATGACTAGGAATGTTTGCATTGTTGTGTTTATCAAATAACTAGAACTTTTTCGCGTTTACGATGCGGCGAACGGCTACAATAAAAACTGTAGAGACAATACAAGGAATCGTGAGACAATAAAAATGTATGCCTATGTGATGACTTAAAATTAAAATACTAACTAACATTCATTATGATTGAAATGTAACAAAAGTAATGTATCATATACCTTAGTTAAAAATACTCGTCTAGCTTTTGCACTGGCAAACTCCTTTATGACTTCGTTGTAATCAAGTGATTCAGCTAACTGATGTTCTATAGATATAGTCGCCAGATCACTCAGGCGAGTCTCAGACATACTCGATCTGAGATAAGTTTTAATAAGTTTGAGCTTCGAAAAAGTCCTTTCTCCTCTTGCCACTGTCATAGGTAATTTTAGCAAAATTCTTAGAGCGACACCAACATTTGGCGCGAACCCATACTCTTGAATAAATTTTAAAGTCACGACAGGCCAACTTTTGGGTTTTACAGTTGTTGAAAGCACTTTACGTTCATCCTGTAAATCAATAGCACTGATGTCTTTTGATTCACCATGAGTTAAGCCATTGAACAGTTTAGTACACTTATCCGACAAGACTTCAATATTTTTTCTCTCAATTTCAAAACTTAATATCCCGGAATCTGCGCCCTTTAAAATTTGCCGCCCAGGGCGGTGGCACGGCTCGCCTCTGCCTGGAGCCGGGCCTACCAAGTGGTTTCCTTATCGATCAACACTTGTTTTGAAAGACAGAGGAGTAGAGGACTGATGTATATGTCTGAAGCCGATGAACAGAACTTTTGTAACTGAAGACGATACTTGGATGTATCAGTACGACTCCGAAACTAAGAGGCAGTCGATGGAGTGGCGACACAGTACTTCTTATAAACCTAAGAAGTTCCAAAATCTGAAGTCCGCAGCCACGGTAGTAGTTCCTTGTTTTCTGGGATGAGAGAGGAGTCGTTCTGCTGGATTTTTTTTGAACAGGGTTCCATAGTGGACAGTGAGTGGGTCGTTAAAAAAAGCTGAGAAGCCCGTCAGTAGAAAATGTACCAGAGGAAAATCTTCATTAAACTTCACATGATATGCTACGTCTCTAGCCACAAAACCAATGCCTGTATAAACGGGATGGTTAGTGGTTCCCATCTTCCCTACAGCCCTTGCACTATCAGACTTTCAGCTATTTGGAGGACTTTGGTGCCAGATTAAGTGATATACCTAGAAGAAGTGAAAGTTGCCATTAGGGCGTGGGTGAAAGGACGCCCCACCGTTTTTTTTCAAAGTTCTTTTCAGAAATGCCTGCAAAAATGGTGCAAATGTGTTGAGTGCAACGGAGCTTATTTTGAATTGACACATTTTATGCGCACGGGTTGTGTACATCCGTGAACGCATACAATTTCACCTTTCAGCTTGTGTTAATTAATAAATTATGAGCCAACGGGCATTATTTTCAGTACATACCTCGTACTTTCTTGATAATTTTTCGTGGTTTATACGTCACGTTTTAACATTTGTTGTTCTTAGTGTGGCGAGAAATTGCCTCTTAACAAGTTTAGAAAAATATTTCACAAAACTAAAACGTAGGATCCAATGTTCCATCCGCGTTGAGAACAGATAAAGGCATGCCGACCTTCCCACTGAACAGGAGAGATATTAATTCCTAGAAGAATAGCAATGATATTGCAGAAACTGAACACGCTCATGGGCACTACGTGTAGCCCTCAGACGATCGAAGAGTGAATTGAATGATTTAGTCCGTCACTTATGAATTCCTACCTATCAATACGTTGAAAATTACGTCTGTACACTGTAAGAATGAAAGCTGAAGTCGAAGATCGTTTACTTTAGAAAAATAAATGAGAGTTCCTTAATTTGTCACATTATTCCGTTTATATTAGTTTTTGATAAACAGTGTTTAATTTACGAATGACGAATCAAAGATAAATCTCCAGAACAGCGTGTTTTTATTATGTATCTACACTTAATCTAAAACGAGTTTTGCTTCATAAAAGAAATAAAAAGTTGTTTACACCACTTCTCTATTTAGTTTCCTCCAAAGCAATATTATGGCTACTATGTAACTTCAATCATTACGCAGGAACAACTGGCAAATTTGTAAAATATTTATAGGTATTATCGTTATTAATAACCTTCAGATATTTATTAAATACCTGTTGTCTCATACTTTCATAAAGCACAAACCGTTTTGTTTAAAAAAGTAAGGTCACAGATAACATCGATTAGGCCTGGCACAGAAACCTGGCACTGCTAAGCTTTAGACCGTCTCAGCAGTTGGACCAAAAAGATCCCTATTTTGCGTTTATAATAGATCTTTTTGCATATGAAGTGCACAAAAGTTGGAAGATAGTGTTTTTATTGGCCTTTATACAAATTAGTTATAAGGAAAATCTTAAAATAAAAGTCACTTGACCGTTTGGCTAATAGGATTCTTTCCATCGGTGCTTACGATGATTTTTTTTTGTACGAAAAACGATTAACAACTGTCTTTTAAGAAAAACTTGAAAGGAATTAACCGAACGGATATCTACGGTAATGGTGGTGCATTCCCATTACAAAAACAGAAAAATTACAAGGTTCAGTATTAATATATTTAACAATAGTTCTAAGTGGTATTGCCAAATCATCGTTATCATTCATTATCAGTAATCTCACATACAATCCTTCCTCAAATATCTCAGCATAGTCAACAAAAATAAAAGATAAAAATACTAGTCAATGACAGTTACGGACATAGGCTATGAAGCCATCGGAAGCAACGATAGGTGATTACTGCTAGAAATATTCTCATAAGAAAAACTTCAAAAGACATAAAAAACGAATAACTGAGGTGTTCGAACTGGTTTTTCATTAAACGCATGCAATCTTAATTTTTCGTACTTTCTTTGAAGTAAATTATACGTATCTCATGGTCTAGTATCGTTTTGTTTTAGTGTTGTACAAGTTCCAAATGGAACTTGGTAATAATTATTGGGAACATTTATTTACATCCGTAGCACAAAGTAGTATAACCTTTTACTTTCAGCCATAATTCTTTAATCGAGCGACAAAAAATTACTAGAAACATCTGTTTTAATTTATGCTGTCAAAAAGTTGGTAACTCGATTTAATTTTGTAAAGTGATAAATTATAAAATTGTTTTCTTTTCAGTCAATTAAAAATCTGTCTAACAAATATACTGTACGACTGTTAGTTCAGTCGAAGAACTAGATGGTTAGGACAAGCCTGGCCTAATGATCCAACTGTCTCTTTTTTCCTGATTCACGTTTTCCACAGAGCCTGTTTTACCCGACTAATATTTCCTTCTCTGAAGCCACAGAGGTTTGAGCGGTATTTATTTTATATATGTGTGATTACACAAAAACAATATCAGTCTTATTATACTAACGAAAATACAATATAAAGTTTACAGTTTAGAGATGTACTAACCCGCCTGTGATCATAGCACAACATTAAGATTAAAATAAATACGGACACGTGACTGAATTCCATGTGGTTACTGAACTGTTAACGGATATACTGGCCGAGTGAAGTCAATGTCCAATAGGCCACAACGTGTATTTACGTACGGTTCTGATGTGAAAACCATGTTGTAATGACATAAATACGCTCACACGAAACACATTTATGTTCCGTTCCATCCAAATTACATGTATTACTAATTGCAGATCCGAAATTTAATTAAGAGTGACTGAAAGTTAATTATAAACAATCATAAAAGCAGTTTCAGCAAAGAATTTAGTCATTGAGTCAACTAAAATTCTCGTGTGATTTATTCAGAGGGTCACAAGTCGCTTGACAGCAGAATTTATCCTTTAGTTTAGTAGCGACAACGGGTCATAATTAATGGAAGATTTTTGTGAGAATCGTCCATTAACTAGACACAGTTTCAAAACATCAACTTTTCGACAAAATTTACTTTTATCATTGGAAAATTTAAGGTGGGCGGTACAGGTTCATCAAGTCTATGAGGATCAGCTGGTTGGGACATATGATGATCATGGAGGACGACAGAATGCCCAAAGGAATTCTTAGAGGGACAATATATGGGAAAAGAAGGAAAGGAAGACCTAGGAGAAGGTGGCTACAGGACGTAGAAGATGATTTTAGAAGGACGGGTATCGGAGATTGGAGGCGGAGGCTGGAGGACCGAGAGTTTGGAGGCGACTAGTAGGCGGGCCCAAGGCTCATCGTGGGCTGTAGCGCCCGAGAGTCAGTCAGTCAGTCATGGGGGCTTACGGTTGGAGGCGACTAGTCGGCGGGCCCAAGGCTCATCGTGGGCTGTAGCGCCCGAGAGTCAGTCAGTCAGTCATGGGGGCTTACAGAAATTATATACGTATCATATTTTGTGTATACACATATCGTACACACATATCGTAACAGTCTGTGAATGTTATTTAAGAATAATATCTATTACACACATATTACTATTCGTATAATAAGAAGAATAATTATAATTATTCCTTTAATATTAACATTCATTATAAGTGTATTAACTAGTAATGTCGCTAAACTGCAGACCTCGCTCAAGTTTTACAATTTTTCCAACATTTTGATTTCCATTGTTGGCTTGTAGTACCTCATAAAAATAAAAATATTTAAAGCAAATACTCCACTCGGCTGTGGGTTAACATAAGTCCTTTTAGTCTGTTGTTCGGCATCACATTTTACTATGTTAATACATTTTTGGGCTTCGCTGTTCAAAATGTTTTAATTTTAAAGCGTGAACGCTGTATTCACATTGTAGTTAAAGTCTGTTTAATTTCACACACCACAAGGATTTTTAGATTTTTACAATTTTTTACAAACATTTGGTACAATTTTTGGGCCCTGATGCCCTAAAATTTTGAATTTCAAAAGCTGGACATTATATTCGGATTGTGGTTCAAAATTCTCTTCAATTTCATAGCCCAGATGTTCATGTTACGACTTTTTTCATAATTTTGAGTACCACATTTCTCCCCTTTACTACCCTTTTTTTTTGGGGGGGGAATGATTCTCAAAAACAACAGGAGTTGGTAGATTAAAGGAGTGGATACGCATGCCAAATTTTATGAAAATCGATTGATGCATTCAAAAGTCTATGGCATACCCCACACAGATAGACAAATAATGCCAAGCGGTTGAACTAAAACTGAGAACTCGCTTCGTTTCAATTATTTCTGTATTCTCCACATATAGATTCTGATCTTCTTCTCCACGTCAAGGTATAGGCTTACAACCTGATACTCCTTCACTGAAGCCATCTCTTCCTTGGTCTACCTATATCTCGTCTTCCTTCAGGTCTGTATCTTATTACTTGTTTAGGTAGTCTCATATCTTCCATTCTCTCGATATGCTGCCTCCATTTTATTTGTCCTTCCCTTATTCTGCTGGCCATAGAATATACATTTAACTCGGTTCTTACGTCTTCATTTCGTATTTCATATACTGTTAATCACATTAAATTTGAAACCTCAACAACAAAATGACAAAAACCTTTAAAATATTATCTACTTAATGACAATAACTCATAAATCCTTCCATTACAGGACGTTATCAAAATACATATTTTTGTCAAGCGTTTTATGGCACATTCTGTGCGTTACAAACAGACGACTCTTAACAGGCTCTGTATTAACTGAGAACAGACGACTGCATTCACCGTAACAGCTTCATAGAGTGTAAGATGGAAAAATATTAGCGTTTCACTGTTTTAAAAAAGAAAATGGATTTAAAAAGAATAGAAGGTCTCTCGGTCTTAGGACACGACACGACAGTCAAATTATGAAAGTGCGGGACTAGAAACTTTCAAAGAACTGTTAAGGTCGACAAGTAGCCGAGCAATCGCCTAGTTTCAGTCGTGCGGTAAACGACTCACATATCGTTGGCTTTAAAACAATTATATATTGTACGAATATAGAATTATGCAAACTACAAAGGCATATCATAAGAACAATTCAATAGAATACCAAATAAAATATATAAAACAAATTATAAGAGGAAAACAAGAGAACGTAAAAAAATTAGAAGAGGAAAACTGTTTCAATTTTGAGGTAGAAGGACGCGGGACTAAAACGTATCCTTAAATAGAACAACGTATAACGACGCGGTTTACAAGAACTTTTCTTTTTCTTATTCAAATCCTCTTCTACCGCAAGGTGTAGAAGTTAACCAAGCGTCCCGCCACCGTGGTCTCTGCATGGCTTCATTCCACTGCGCTGCCAGCCGCTGCAGAGAGTACCTCTCATTGTCCTCCCAAGTCACTCTTCTCCGGCCCCTGGGTCTTCTCCCAGCAATTCTTGCCTCATACAGTTGTTTTGGAAGTCTATCCCGTTCCATCTTCTGAACGTGTCCAAACCAGCGCAACTGTGCTTTCTTACAAGGAATTCAACTTATGTTCACTGATGTATACATAACTTATGCTAGTATGTGATGGGCGCGTATCTGTGGTTGCCATACGTAGGCTATCATTTTAGAGTTTTCAATGAATCAAATTTTACTGTTAATTCACATTTATAATATCGAAAATTGAAAGAGGGGTGGAAACTTCATGGCGACAGTTAATTAATAATAAAGTGTACGGTTATGTTTAAAACTAATTTAAAGGAGTTTTTTTGTCTTAAAAGGGGAATTTGCCACTTCTTAACAAAACTTGATAAAGGAATTTTTATCTTCCCTTTTTCAGTAGACGTAAAATAAATTTAAATTAATATTTGAGAATAAAAAACGCAAATATTTTCGATTGTAATAGCCTAATTTAATCAATGTTTAGACTCTTTCTGACACTACGATTGAGAAACATTATTACAGACTAATTATTAGTTTTATGAACATTCTTGAACAATTTTGAAAATTTCACTTTTTCCAAAATATACTTAGTATTCTGAAGTAGAGTGTTTTTTTTGGAGAGAATTCCTCAATTCCACCCCCACTCAGATACATACAGGTAGTTCTGTTCCGATCGACTTTCCTCAAGTAACCGCATCGTTGTTCTAATCTTCAGAGTAAACCGCTTTTTACTACACGTATACGAGTCTCGTTTCCACGTTAACGCGTGGATACCTGGCTAATTGCTTTGGGAGAATCGAATCCACATTATTCCAACCGTCACCCTGCAAAGGGTAATTTAACTTTTCAAATATTGTAAACGTGTAGTATATCTATAAACATCGGTATGGAAAACCATACATGACTTCCATGTTCTCAGATTATATATAAAATCATTTGGTACTGCCTTTATGCGTACCCGCAGTTATTTCGATAATGCGATTTTTGGGCTTCGATATGTAGTGAATATCGCACATAATGTTATGTAGTGAAAGAATGATCAAATTTTAATTTTGTATGTTGCAAAATAGTTGGCTGGTGAATGCAAATGATTTCGTTTGTCATTTTTTAATGGTAAATGACTGTAGTAGTAATTTATCACCGGGTCGTGGCTGTGACACCAAAAATTGATTATGTTAGGTTAACATGAAAACTGAAGTTATACATGGAAACCAATACGTGTGTAATGTAAAACTATTTTTTTTCTAAAACCACGAAAACCCCAACTCAAATTAAGGCGGGAGTGGTCCAAGGGTCAACCCCTTGCCTATTATTATAGGCCTACACGTCACTTTTTTGTGGTAGAACTCGTTTTTTGGTCAAATTCACTTTTCCGACAAGTAGGCCTACTCGTTTTGTGACTAACAAGAAACAAACATCCATTATGTACAATTTGTAGAGCATATGTTGACATTCCTTAATACAGTGTTTTTTGTTTTTTCATTAACCATAAATATTTGTATTTTTCATTTTGTATTTGCTGTTGTTTTTTCCAACTTGTAAACTTAAAAACGTTAGGTTCTTTATTTTAAGTGTTACTCTGTTATACGCATTGTATTACACGTTTAATGTTATGTTTTCTCAACCACAGCTTTTATTTATTTTAGCAGTAAACTAAAAACCCAAAACCATTATTACCTAACTACCAAATGAAAACAACACGTATTTTTGCTTTACATTAAGAAATAGGGCAATTTACAATTAGTACACTTCTTCTTTTCCACACCGTAATATATAGATACAATCGCATATTAAAAACATCGAAATGTATTGCGGGTACTCATACAGTTCCAATCATTTACTTGAATTCGGTTCGATAATTCCTAAAAAAATATAGAATTTTGTCAAAGTGAAGTAAAATGTTTCCATAGAAACTACTTCTTTGTTGTCAATAACGTAGTACACATATAAAACTTATAAAAAATCGGTATGGAGAACCATACATGACTTCCATATTCTAAGATTTATATATAAAATCAATTTCGAAATGAAATATTACCATAGAAACTACTTCTTTCTACTTACTGCTTCAGCCTTAACCACAGTACTGTGGTCACTAACGTATACCACCTCACGTTATCGCACTCGATTTTCACTGATGATGGAAGTCGATGGCATTGCCGAAACGTCTGGTTTTGTAGAAAACATTGGACTACGGCCAAATATCCCGGGAAGGAATTTTAACAAAAACTACTTCTTTGTTGCCGATAACGTTGTACACATATATATCAGTGGCGAAGTTACATGGAGGCAATTGAGGCAATGCCTACCCTAACAAATTCTGTAGAATAAAAATTATAAATACGTATGAACTACATAACGTAAAGATTATACATTGTTACTGCGACTGTCAAATTTATTAAACCGAAACGTGCTTTATTGAGCGACCGCTAGATGGTGACAGGTGAGATTCGGCATAGTTCGTTTAAAGCGAATGAGGCAACCTGAACTTGCCTCAGCGTTTTTTGTATACATCGTATGTAAGCAATGTAGTGGTGTGATAGGGAAGTGTAGGGAGGGGGGATTGTCCCGCGCTGTACACATAGAGCGTTGAGGCATGCCTCACTTCTGTGGTCCAAACAGTTAAGTTAAAGCGCCTGTGTTGTTTCTAAGTGTTTATTTTATGCGGTTATTAAAAGTGTCACTGTTATTCCGCTGAACTAACAGATGATCAAGATTGTTATTTGAATTATTTGTAACATTAAACATATATACAGAAACTAATCAAGTTTAAAAATTTGAAGTTCAATCAGTTGTATTATTGTGTATGACTAATACAAGGATTGTTCAATAGACACACGTATAGAGCTGTAAAGCATTTTTTATTCAACGATTTTAAAAGAAGTCTCCAATAACATTAAGACATGAGTTCCACTGTTGCGCTAACCTGTAGATTCCCTGCTAGTAAAATTCTTACGGCTGTTTGTGGAACCATTCGGTTACAGCAAACTCTACCTCAGCGTCCGATTTGACCCATCGTCCTTTTAGTGATTCCTTAAAAAAAATTTAAGATAAGATATTTGCCTACCCATTCATTAACTACTAGCTTCGCCAGTAAGCAAATTGATGTCCATTTTTTCGGCTTGCATGCGTTATGTTGGTATGGGTTCGGCACTTTCCATTTAAAAACCGTGCAAATGTAAGAAAATAAACATGAATGAGGCCAAAAATAACGCGAACTGTGTGTGTGTGTGTGTGTGTGTGTGTGTGTGTGTGTGTGTGTGTGTGTGTGTGTGTGTGTGTGTGTGTGTGTGTGTGTGTGTGTGTGTGTTCCCTGCCTTTTCATTGCGGTAGTCATAATAATTTGTTTGAAAAAGTTTAAATGAATTTTCAAGTACTTTACTCTTGTTAAAACGTAAAAGGTTGCAGGTAAACTACCCCTTCCCCTTAACCGATCTTCACCAAAATCAAAATTCCTAGAGTCCTCTACAATTCACTGACGTATGCAAAAAATTATTTGATTATGTTTGAATTTGCGGCTGTTATCGTTTGCCATAGAAAATACGCTTGATAAAAAAACGTTGCAGGTAAACTACCCCTTCCCCTCAACCGATCTTCACCATAAACAATAGGTCTTGAGTACTCTACAAATCAGGGCTGTATGCAGAAAATTATTTGATTCTGTTTGAATTTGCGGCTGTTAACGTTTGCCATAGAAAATACCCTCGTTAAAAAAACGTTGTAGGTAAACTACCCCTTTCCCTTAACCGATCTTCACCAAAAACAATAGGTCTTGAGAACTCTACAATTTAGGGCTGTATGCAAATAATCTTTTGATTCTGTTTGAATTTGCGGCTGTTATCGTTTGCCATAGGAAATACCCTTGTTAAAACATAAAACGTTACAGGTAAACTACCCCTTTCCCTTAACCGATCTTCACCAAAAACAATAGATCTTGAGAACTCTACAATTTAGGGCTGTATGCGAAACATTATTTGATTCTGTTTGAATTTGCGGCTGTTATCGTTTGCCAAAAAAAAAAATTTCCCTTGATAAAAAAAAACCGTTGCAGGTAAACTACCCCTTTCCCTCAACCGATCTTCACCAAAAACAATTAGTCGTGAGTACTCTACAAATCAGGGCTGTATGCAAAAAATTATTTGATTCTGTTTGAATTTGCGGCAGTTATCGTTTGCCATAGAAAAAAATCTACAGACACACACACAGACACTTTTCGGAAAACGACTTTTTTTCATGTTTTGAGTGTAGTAGAATCAGAATCTGCAATAATCTCGAACACGATTTTTTTTGCCATCACCATACTTCCATTCCTTAAGGAATATGGAAGTAAAAATTATCTCCTCCCTCATCAACTAACATTTTAATTTATAGAAAATTATCCCCTTCCCCTTCAACTACCCTTTTCATTTATAGATATTTCATCTACCTTTCTACAGTGGATTATTATGACCTTCTTTTAAGGATACTTTATTTATCAAAATTAAGCACTTTACTCTTGTTAAAACGTAAAAGGTTGCAGGTAAACTACCCCTTCTCCTGAACCGATCTTCACTAAAATCAATAGGCCTCGAGTCCTATACAATTCAGAACTGTGTGCAAAATATTATTTGATTCTGTTTGAATTTGCGGCAGTTATCGTTTGCCATACAAAAAATTCTACAGATAGACGGACACACAGGCAATTTTTGGAAAAATGACTTTTTTTCATGTTTTAAGGGTAGTACAATCAGAATCTGCCATTATCTCGAACACGATTTTTTTCGCCATGACCATACTTCCATTTCCTTATGGAACATGGAAGTAAAAAGAACCACGACGTCATATTCGTGTCTATAAATACATTTCTTGCTTAGTCACAAGTTATCTTGCATCCCACGGTTTTCTCCGCTTGCTGGATTTCCTCCAAAAGGTCGCTTACCTACTATTATGTCAGACAAACCTTCATTATTATTTATTTAATAAAAATTCCTTCTACCGTAACGGTATCGGGCTTTACAAATCTGTCTTTCATTGCACTAATAACCTCCCTGACCTCCAGAAGTCGCTTACTGTTTTCAACGAAATAGATTTATTATTACATAAAATTCGATATCATATAATTTTTCAATTATGGAAAAAATTACAAAAATTCTGATTCATCTACTTAGTAATAATATAACAATTGCAGAGTACACAATCATACAATAAATACTAAAAATTTGAAGCACTCGCATTTAGTCTTTTAGCCTGTCACTCTGCTGAATTTTACAATTCTTCAAATTTTTAATCTCTTTTTTGGGATCTGGCATCCCATTGAAATGTCCAAAACTTAACACAACATTCAGATATTTATTAAAATTGTCTTTAGTAAGACACCCCACATGAATTTTTGCGATTTTATCTAAATTCTCACCGACTTTTTAGGCCCTGACGTCTAAAAGTTTCGTAATTTTCAAAAATGAACGGTATATTCAGATTGTGGTTAATATTCCCTTTAATTTGATACCCTCACACGGGCTTTCCGATTTTTTCACAGTTATGGCCCTCTCACAATATGGCCCCCTATATTTTTTGGAATCAACCTCAAATCTTTGAAAAAACATTCCAGGTGAACTTGAAGAATTAGACCCCGACTACATAAACCTAATGGTCGAACTCTTTTGCTAATCTATTGATCAACAAATTATTTTAATTATGTTGGCACGCTTACATTAGTAACAAATATTGGTAGCAAAACATACAGTGTAAACCAATTAGTATTTTGTAATCGTGAAGTACAGAAAATACAATTTGATTCTGTAAACAAGTCATTAACGCTTAAACATTCTGTTATAGCAAACGTTATCGATCACGATACTGCTACATTCGACAGCTTGTCTAGTCACGTTGTACAGTATAATGTGTGTCGATGATATCAGAGACTCTGTCAAGTGGTTATGCATTAGTCAGTAAATTTATAATAATATTATCAGCAATTGTACAACAGCAGTACGTAACTTCATAGTCATGTGTGTATGAGGGCAGGCGTACGCGCGCGCACTTTTGTGCGTCACGCTGTCTGTCTTTGTACTACACTCTAAGGCAGCGTTTCTCAAACAATGGGGCGCGACCCACTGTTGGATCCCCAAGGGGGCGCATGGTGGATTGCGAAGTTGAGATCGAAATTTATTTACTGTGTATTAACATTTAGTATTAAGTAGAATTAATCTTCTTCTTTAACTCCCTAATTAGGGCTCTGTGCTGCTCTATAACAACATGCTGTCACGGCACCTCTTCCTTGGCCGACCAATGCTCCTCTTGGTGTTTGGTTGGCTATCTCTTGCCTTTTTCACTAGCCTTGTATCATCCATTCTTGATGCGTGTTCATTCCATATCCTTCTTCTTTCCGCAACCCAAGAATTAATATCTGTTACATTACACATTTATCTTATACTATTGTTTGGCAACCAATCGTACTTTGTCCTTCATAGTACCCTCCGTAATATAGTAATTTCTATAGTTTGTCGTTTCTTTGAGTTGTTGCTGTATCTGGCTTGGTCTCTGATGCATAGGATATTACTGCACGTATTGTGCTTTTGTAAACCCTAGTTTTTGCTTCTTGAGCGAGGTATTTATTATACTATATAAAGTTATTCATGCACCCAGCAATTCTTATTGCTTCCATTTAATTGATGTTCCATTTCTTCATCTGCCCTATTGTTACTTGTAAGCCTTGTTCCTAAGTAGTCTATCTGCATTACTTGTTCTATTATTCTGTTATTTATCACAAGCGTACACCTTAATGGATCACATGAAATTGTAATTGACTTTGTTTTCTCTTCCGTTATCTTCATGTTATATTTCTGGCATGCTTTGTTAAAATTATACACAAGTCTTTGTAAGTCATTTTCATTTTCCGCTATTAGTATCACGTTGTCTGCGTAACATATAATACTAAACACACTTCTAGCCATCCTACATCCTCTCTTGTGCTTTACCTCCTTAATAATTTCATCCATAACTACACTGAAGGTATGGGACTTAGGGAATCCCCCAAGTAGAATTAAGTATGTATAATTTGTTTAAACGTAGAAGAGAGCTTAAAGTGCTCTATGTTAGCAACAATACGATTATAAACTGGGTGCATACCCCTACTAGTTACTCTGTCGGCGCCCGTGCTTATGGGTCCCACGAAGTGTAATATCCTTCAAAGTGGGTCCCGGACTTAAAAAGGTTGGGAACCACTGCTCTAAATCCTGTGGTAATTATACTTGTATATAACTCTATTTTTTCTCAAAACAAATTTCTCCCAAAAATCTCCTTAACTGTTCTTTGGAGAGCCGAAACTTTGGCATATTTTTAATTTATGATTTCAGTAATGCAATGAATGTCACACGCAAACATTTCGGACCTGTCATAGCTAAAGTCATCCATCATAAAGTAAATCATTGACAGGTCCGTGCTTTGATAGACCGGGGGAAACCTGGTTGATTGATGGCTTAGTGATCCTTATATGTATATTGCGATAAGCATGACCGGCTCTTGGTGTATATTTCGGGTCAGTAAAATATGGGTTATTACAATAACACTAAACAACGAAAACCAGTTTGGTAATAACAAAGGAAAACAGCAGAGAGAGAACAGCCTAACTGTAAAGTTGTTTAAAATTATTGAACACGTTAATAAGGAAATACGGACGCACGTGCGTGTGCGTGTTCTTAACTATGTCAAAGAGACATGCACGCGCTAGGACTGTATATATCGTATCAGTGATGGCTCAGTACTTGTACAATTTTTGAATATTTTATACAAGATAATCACACAGAATACACAGAAAATTTATGAATATTTTCACATATTATTCCTGTGAAACGTAGATGTTAGTTTATGTATGTTAATGTAGTGATAGAAAATATACTTACAGAATAAATTTATTATTTGCTACTATAATGTACTAGTAAGCTCCCCGAGCTGCAGAACTAGCTCACTATTGTGAACGAAGTACATTTATTACTACATAAATTTCGATATTAGATAATTTTTCAATTATGGGCAAACTTACAAAAATCTCTATTTATCGGTTCTTTCTTTAGTAACATAACAATTGCAGAGCACACATCATACGATAAACGCTGAAAATTCGAAAGATTTATGCTGACACCCTGCTGGATTCTCACAATTTTTTCCAAAATTTTCATCTCTTTTTGGCTCTAAGTTCTTAAAGTTTTGAAATTTCCAAAACTTAACATTACATTCAGATGTTAGTTAAAATTCTCCTTAAATTTGACACCCCACGTGAATTTTTCCGGTTTTATCAAAACTGTCACCCACTTTTTGGGCCCTGACGTCCAAAAGTATTGAAACTTTAAAAAAAGAACGCTATATTCATATTGGGGTTTAAATTCAGTTTAATTTGATACCCGACATGGCTTTTGCAATTTTTTCACAATTTTGACCCCCACACATTTTGCCTCCCACCCCATATTTTTTGGAGGGATTGATCTAAAAAAGGATAGGGTTCTGCAGGATGGAGTATGGACACGCATAGCAAGTTTTACGAAAATCGGTTGACGCATCCAAAAGTTATCGTGAGACATAAACAGACTGAAAGACAGACAGACAGGTATATACAGACAGATAGATAGACAGACAAATACTAAACGGTCTAGTAAAAACTGAGAACTCTATTTTCTCGTTCAATGACATTAAACTAGTGTCGAAACTGAAACGTCAAGAGTTATTTTAAAAGAAAAAGAAAACTATTAATTTTATGGTGATTTTCCCCAAATTTACGTATTCGTTTTTATAAAATTAACGATTATGGCGAACTGGATAGTTATATAATAAATTATTGTGAATTTGAAAGTAATTAACAGATATACTGTGCGAGCTCCAATACAAGTAAAACTCTATCTAATTTTTACATGTAAAACAAGACACAAATATACATTAAGAAATATAGTGCTTGCATAGTGCGCGTGAATTTTTAGTGCGTATTATACCCCAGACATTTCAAATACCTACAAACAAAAGCCCAAACTTAGTTTAACTAGGCCTACTGAAGACGCTGCGCCGTATCGGCAGCAATTAAATAACCCGTGTCTGACGTTCTGGTCGAACGGCTGAGACTCAAGTTTTGAAATTACGACGCGAGCGAATTGAAAGGCTGATCCTTCAAGGCAAAGTGCATGGAATCAGAAATAGAGGTCGATCATTCCCTTGCCTAACCGGTCCAATATATCGACCATGTCAAAACGATAAAGAGTTTTCCAATGATGAATGTTATGAATAGACAGCGACAGAGAGAAGCGTGGACAAGGTAACGTTCGGAAACAAACAACGACGAACAAATGACATAAGATTCTCCTATCTCAAATATAATGAGTTTTTACATAACGTATTTCAATAGTGTACATACGTTTTTAACGTGTCTGTATGTGCATTGAATCCTTTCTTGAGGTATTAATGTTACAAGTCATTTTAACTACAAGTCAACGCGCAATTGACGCTTGCTTGTGAAACAGTTTAAGCGCTAATATGTACACCTCTCTGCATCGAAGGTAACTCGTTATCTGCACAGTTTTTAATTCATACCCGATCGAGTCTAACACACAAATTCTAAATATTTAAGAAAGATTACGTGTCCTTCATTTTATTTTATATTTTTTTTTACGAGGATAGGTGGAAAAGATATTAATTTTATCAAATCATTAAACATACTGAATCCGTATTCTGAAATAAAAGTTTTCGTAATTTAAATAGTCTTTTACAACTTTTCTCTTATACAACTTTTCCAAAAATTTTACTTTTTTTGAGCCGTAGTGCATTTAAATTTACAAAATTTAAACCTACATTCGGAGTTGGATTAAATTTCCATTTATTCTGATACGTGGCATGGATTTTTAGAATGACAAAAAATGTGTACCTTTCTTCGGGTCTAGTCTCCTAAAAGTTTTAAAATTCAAAGACTACAAACTATATTCATATTTTACTTTAAATTTTGTTTAATTTGATACCCGGCGTGGATTTTACGATGTTTTCAAACTTTTTGTAATATTCGGCCCCTGGCTTTCCAATATTTGATATTTCAAAAACTGAACACTATATTAATATTGTGGTTAAAATTCTGTTTCATTTGATACCCCACATGGATTTTTGCGAGTTGTTTTCAAAATTTTAACCTCTCAAATTGTTGCCTCTGCCCTCTATTTTTAAGTCAGTCGGTCTCAAAATCGAGAGGGATCTGTGGGGGGTAGGGTTTCTACCGCCAATGTTTGCGAATGCAAGGTTTTACGAAAATTGGTCTATGCATTTAAAAGTTATCGTAAGAAATATCCCAAATAGATAGAAAGACGGGCAGACAGAAGAATGCCAATCGGTCAAGTTAAAACTGAGACATCGCTTCGCTCGTACAACAATAGTACTACTACTACTACTACTACTACTACTAATAATAATAATAATAATAATAATAAATCGTTGTTGTTGTTGTTGTTGCTTTGTTCTTCTTCTTCTTATTATTATTATGTTACTACTACTACTTTTTTTTTTTTTTTTTTGCGGGGGAGGAAAAATGCATTATGCACCATCAGGAATGCATTATGCATGGAATCAGAAATAGAGGTCGATCATTCCCTTGCCTAACCGGTCCAATATATCGACCATGTCAAAACGATAAAGAGTTTTCCAATGATGAATGTTATGAATAGACAACTATTCGTTATGATTGTAACAACTATTCGTATGGCTTCAGAGGTGCCACCCTGAAGCCATACGAATAGTTGTTCCAGGGGGGGTTCCCTGCCTGTAAAGTGGAGGTTTTTTAGTGGGTGCGAGTCCCACACACCGGGAGACCAGTCGGGTGTCTCCTGATGGTGCATAATGCATTTTTCCTCCCCCGCAAAAAAAAAATTAGTAGTATTAGTAGTAGTAGTAGTAGTAATATAAGAAGAAGAAGAAGAAGAAGAAGAAGAAGAAGAAGAAGAAGAAGAAGAAGAAGAAGAAGAAGAAGAAGAAGAAGAAGAAGAAGACGACGATAATAGTAATAATAGTAACAGAAATAGTAGTAGAAATTGTTGTTATTTTATTTAATGCATGTTGGTAGTTTTTAAATTAACAAAATTTGTTTAGACTTCATGTAATCCAAAATGTCATGCGTTTCTGTTATAACTAGTAACTTATTAATTTGATACTGTTGATTGATAACTAGTCAGTAACTAACAATTCAGAATTTCAGAATTTCTTTTGTAACAGTAAAAGGTATTAACAGTTACATAACATGGAAAAGTAGGCCTATCATAATATAGTATACGGGGAAAATCACTGATCACTGGAAACTTCGAGTACGTGTGAGCGCGCGAGCAAGCAGCATGACCATGGATTCATGTCAGCCCGCGACCCTATGCTTTGAGTGGACAGAAAATAGCAATGCTCATTTGATCGGCCAATTCTGTAATCATGCGTTTGTTTCGCGCGCATCAGAAACTCAGTATTTTTACAGCTAGTAACGAGAGGTTAACTATTAAAAATATCGGTATGGAGATCATGATTTCCATATTCTAAGATTTATATTGTAGCATCACAAGATGATACACAACAAAAAACTCAATTGAATTATCAAAATATTTAGGGAACTTAATCAAATAAACAAATAATAGGTAACTGAATGAAGAATGCAATAGAGGATGAGTGATCTAATGAGGACAATCAAAAAATAATTATATAAAGGAAGGATTGTAATAACTAATTCAATAAACCATGAATAAGCAAAGAATAATTGTTACAGATGCATGAATAGATTAAAAACATAAATTAGCCTTGTAAACAAACATAATAAATGACTTGACAAAACAGACATCTAAAAGGACTAGACTAGACTATATCTTTGACATAATAAAGTACCCAATAGATTAGGGGAGCGAGCGTATGTATCTTATTGTAATGTTGGAAAAGTAACGTTTTAGAATGTAAGCAAAAAATGTATTTAGGGTTAAGAAAAATCAAGTTATGTAACAAGCCTAACAGTCAAGCTAGGTCTCAGACCTAAGACTGCATTTGTAATTAGCATATATATAGAATTATAGTAAAGACCAAATAATTATTATCATAATTATGTGTATTAAAAAGGAAAAGTAATAAATAGTGGTAAGAAAACAGTGCAATTGACACAGAGTAAATCATAAAAAATATAAAGTATTGTGAATTAAGTATAACCAGTAACTGGGAACATAACCTGAAGAAAAGTAAGAAAAAACTATAAAATTAGATTCAGTATAATATATACTGTCAGTATAGATTCAGTTATATCTGAGTGTAACTAATAAACACTTAGACAATTCACATAGAGATCATTATGTTATAAAAATGTTGCAAAAGTTTTATGTTTGTATAAGAATGTTGTAGTGTGTGGTAGGAAGGAAAGATTACTATTGTATATTGCGGAATGATAGAAATGTAAGGGAGAATGTAATGTAAATAAACTAGTAGTATAAAGTGTGACAAATAAACTAGCTAATGAAATAAGAATTAACCATTGTTGGTTAGGGACCAGATTATAATGTAATTAATAAGAGATTAACTTGGACTGAAAACACATCTACTTGGTAAATAAAAAGAGACAATATAATGTATAAAAATGGTAATAGCCAATGTCCAATATATAAAGAAATGGTATATGTTACTAGATTAAAGTATAAGTAATCTTAAATGTCTGTAATATACTGATAAGAACATAATTAACAAGATGTCTATGTGAACAAAAACCCTACATCTACTATAGATGGTAGACATTACAAGGTACACAGCACGTCTTAAATCATAATGTGAATAGTAAAGGATCATGTTGTTTATTAGGATTAAATACCAAATGTTACAATGTATTAGAAGTAAGCAATTCTATTGTAAGAAACCAGAATAGTCCTATGGACACAAGATATTTTTAGGCCTATTATAGAAGCCAAGAGTTTTATAGAAAGTTAAGGTTCGTAATTATGATTACTAATGTTAAAATGTTTAATGAAGAAATTTGTGTTAGTGGTTGAAATCACAATCAGAATGATCACTGTTGCACACCACTATATAAAAATTATTCCGATTAGCGCTTTCAAGCTTCACAGCTCATCGTCAGATCGGGAATAGACAGGAAATATGTGAAACCCAACCCTTCACCCCTCTCCAACACCCTGCTCACCCACAACAAACTAAAAATTAATGACCCTTCCCCACCCCCTAAACTCTGTCTCACCATCTGTACAGTTACATATTTTTCTAGTAAATTCCTTGTGTTTCAGTGTGTGTGTGTGTGTGTGTGTGTGTGTGTGTGTGTGTGTGTGTGTGTGTGTGTGTGTGTGTGTGTGTGTGTGTGTGTGTGTGTGTGTGTGTGCATCCTTTTAAACTACCCTCTTCCTCTCCACATAACTTTATCCAACATAGTGGATAAAGTTATGAAAAGGGTCAACTTACAAAAAGCTAAAATAGAACCAGAACAAAAGAATTATGCAGGGTCATTGACATACATAGGTTCACATACTAGAAAAATTATAAAATGTTTGAATAAATATGGAGTAGATATAGCTATTAAAAAATGTGAAACGGTATTTGATAAGATAAGGAATAAGAATATAGAAAAAATTCCAGTATTACAGAAAAGCGGAATTTATAAATTAAAATGTAAAGACTGCAACAAAGTGTACCTAGGGGAGACAGGACGAAAATTCATATGCAGGTTGTCTGACCACAAACGTGGAGAAGGTAATAGAACAACCAATTCGTTATATGAAAGACATTTCATAGAAGACAACCATAAGTTTGTTAATCCTTTGGAAGAATACGAAATTGTAAAAGTAGTAAATAACACAGTTGAAAGGAAGCTTAGAGAGGAGTTAGAAATATTGAAAGAAAGAGAAAAAGGGTTAAACAATTTAATTAATATTAAAATTAAATTTGATAATGAAGAAATATTTTATAACATGATTAAGAAGTAAATGAGAGATGACAGATAGATAAGCTTAAGAATTATATTGCATAGTACTAATTGGTTGTTTTAAAATAAGGGTGTGTGACTGACCCACGTGTGTGGAGAGGAAGAGGGTAGTTTAAAAGGATGCACACACACACACACACACACACACACACACACACACACACACACACACACACACACACACACACACACACACACACACACACACACTGAAACACAAGGAATTTACTAGAAAAATATGTAACTGTACAGATGGTGAGACAGAGTTTAGGTGGTGGGGAAGGGTCATTATTACTTCCATATTCCTTAAGGAATGGAAGTATGGTGATGGCAAAAAAAATCGTGTTCGAGATTATTGCAGATTCTGATTGTACTACACTCAAAATATGAAGAAAAGTCGTTTTCCGAAAAGTGTCTGTGTGGGTGTCTGTCTGTGTGTCTGTCTGTGTGTCTATCTGTGTGTCTGTCTGTGTAGATTTTTTTTCTATGGCAAACGATAACTGCCGCAAATTCAAACTGAATCAAATAATGTTTTGCATACAGCCCTGATTTGTAGAGTACTCACGACCTATTGTTTTTGGTGAAGATCGGTTGAGGGAAAGGGATAGTTTACCTGCAACGGTTTTTTTTTATCAAGAGAAATTTTTTTTTGGCAAACGATAACAGCCGCAAATTCAAACAGAATCAAACGATTATTTGCATACACCCCTTAATTGTACAGTTCTCAAGACCTGTAGTTTTTGGTGAAGATCGGTTAAGGGAAAGGGGTAGTTTACCTGCAACGTTTTATGTTTTAACAAGGGTATTTCCTATGGAAAACGATAACAGCCGCAAATTCAAACAGAATCAAAAGATTATTTGCATACAGCCCTAAATTCTGGAGTTCTCAAGACCTATTGTTTTTGGTGAAGATCGGTTAAGGGGAAGGGGTAGTTTACCTGCAACATTTTTTTATCAAGCGTATTTTCTATGGCAAACGATAACAGCCGCAAATTCAAACAGAATCAAATAATTTTTTGCATACGTCCCTGAACTGTAGAGGTCTCAATGACTTTCGATTTTGGTGAAGATCGGTTAAGGGGAAGGGGTAGTTTACCTGCAACCTTTTACGTTTTAACAAGAGTAAAGTACTTGAAAACTCATTTAACTTTTTGAAACAATGGTAATTGTTAAAAATAAAATAATTTTGTTGCCAGGCAATAAAATTATAATTTTTTGATTTTAATGTAAATCTGTACATAGTATAAAGTAAAGTCGGTCCGTTTTCTCTCTGTGTTTGAAATCGCTAATCTCAGGAAGTACTGAACGGATTTTATTCAAGTTTTCGCCAATAGATAGAGTGTCTATCGAGGAACGTTTATGTGTATCATTAATACATATATGTTGTACATTAGCTTAGCTATCACGGTTTATGTCAAGTAAGTGGTATAGTTTACATCTTATATATAAAAATGAATGTTTCTTTGTTTGTCCCGTATGCGTTCCTATACCATTCATCCGATTGCGATGAAACTTCGGTGAGTTGTGCGCACGTCCGCGAAGGTTTCTTCCACATCTCCTCCTAAACCACTGTACCGATTTCAACCAAACTTGGCACAAATATTTTACGCAACGGGAGAACCAACATAGGGTAGGTGTTTTTTCGATGGGGTCCTTTTGGGGGTTCTTTGGGGTCTTCCACATCGCCTCCTAAACCACTGGACCGATTTCAACCAAACTTGGCACAAATATTTTACGCAAAGGGAGAACCAACATAGGACAAGTGTTTTTTCGATACGATCCTTTGGGGGGTCCTTTGGGGTCTTCCACATCGCCTCCTAAACCACTGGACCGATTTCAACCAAACTTGGCACATATATTTTACGCAAAGGGAGAACCAACATAGGACAAGTGTTTTTTTCGATACGATCCTCTGGGGGGTCCTTTGCGGTCTTAAAAAACTATTAGATCTGGTTACTATGGAACCCAATAGAATAGATTCTGTTCTAAATATATTATCGCATTAAATTGAAGACCACGCGAACGAAGTTGTGGGCAACAGCTATTTATTTTTAAGAAGCCTACTTTAATTAAACTTTATTAATTAAACTAACATTTTCATTACGTACAACGTGAAACTCCGTAGCGAAGCACGGGTATTCTGTTAGTCATATATAAGAGAAAATATATCGTGCGTGGCAGGCAAGCATCTCAGTTATGTACTGTTTACGTTTCCATTTTATTATTATCACTACCGCAATAAAAAGGCAGGGAAGACACACACACACACACGCACACACGCACACACACACACACACACACACACACAATTCGCGTTATTTCTGGCCTCATTCATGTTTATTTTCTTACATTTGCACGGTTTTTAAATGGAAAGTGCCGAACCCATACCAACATAACGCATGCAAGCCGAAAAAGTGTCCAGCGTGGATAGCGATTTGCTTCCTGTGGATCGCTGGGCAGTGTAACTGCACGTGTTTACAGAGGAACGATTCATAGACAGACTTTTCGTCTTTAGGGAATGAACCCTCTGCAAGATGCTGAGGGTCCATGAGTAACTTCGGAGCGCTCCTTCTTTTCCGCGTGTTTGTTCTGTGAAACGTACACTGTAGATTCGCAGATTTATTCTAAGCAACGCTCAATAGGAAATGTTGAAAATTTTTGTCCACGGTGAACCCTCAAACACACTAAACCTGCTCTGATGTTTTAATTACGGACATCATAATATTAAAACTTTGGAAACTTGAGCACTACTTAATGGAGATCAATCATTAACTTATACAAGCCATTAATTTTATGCATATTTTTTATATATATGTGTACAACGTTATCGGCAACAAAGAAGTAGTTTTTGTTTAAATTCCTTCCCTGGATATTTGGCCGTAGTCCAATGTTTTCTACAAAACCAGACGTTTCGGCAATGCCATTGACTTCCATCATCAGTGAAAATCGAGTGCGATAACGTGAGGTGGTATATGTTAGTGGCCACAGTACTGTGGTTAAGGCTGAAGCAGTAAGTAGAAAGAAGTAGTTTCTATGGTAATATTTCATTTAGAAAATGATTTTAAAAATAAATCTTAGAATATGGAAGTGATGTATGGTTCTCCATACCGATATTTTTTAGTTTGTTGTGGGTGAGCAGGGTGGGGGAGAGGGGTGAAGAGTTGGGTTTCACATATTTCCTGTCTATTCCCGATCTGACGATGAGCTGTGAAGCTTGAAAGCGCTAATCGGAATAATTTTTATATAGTGGTGTGCAACAGTGATAATTCTGATTGTTAAAATGTTTGTTAATAGCATAAAATCATATATACAACGGGGAAAACAAAAAATGTAATAAAAAGATAACTTTTAAAAATAATTATTAGTATAGGCCAAACATTAAAATTGTTCATTTAATTATTACTGTACGGAACCTTATCATGTGAGGTCTTGAAATGATCAGCAGAAAGAAAGCAATTCATCAGTAATGATACCCTTTCAATTGTACTTAGAATAAGGAAATTATGTTAATTTTAAGAATTTTAGTAATTTTGATATCAGAAAGTGACGCCGTCATGGACCCAAAGACTGATGCTATCCGCGACAATGGATTAGCTATCAACCAATCGGAATTTTTATATTTTGCTGTATGAACCCAAAGGCCCACGCTAAACAAGCCAGAAAATAGACGCCACGCCAGAAGTCTTGTGTTGGAATCCGTCGTGTAAAGAACAGCTCCTTCGCGTCACTTATATCCGCGAAAGCACAGTCATAATCGAACTTCGGATAGGTTATGTGATGAGTGACAACAACAACATAACCAAGACGGAACCAAAGTGTTGTGAATTAGTTATAAAATCATAAGGGCAATATAGTGAAATATAAAATGTACTGTGAATAAGAACGAGCGTATGAGTGAAGGAAAGTATAGTGTGAATACTTAAAAATTTTAAAACGGATGTTAACTAATCATATTAATATAACCTAGCAAACTTTATGTACACTTATGAACTATATATTCCACTCTCACTGCACCAGAACACTAACACCATAGTAATTGTTAACCTTGTAACTATTATTTCTTTGAGTTTCATGTTTGAAACTGTATAATGTATCCAGATTTGGGTAACCTCAAAATAGCCACTGTTCGGCATATACGAACTTTTGTTATTGTTAGATATAAGAGATTATTTGTTATACTATAATCAACTTATTATTGTGAAGCTTTGTACTTCGTAACAGTCATTTTCCTTAATAGCTATCATCAGTGCATTAAGCTTGAGTGAAAAGAGATGTTGCCAACCACTGAGCGAAAATTATAGTAAGCCTGGACAAATTAATGTTAAGAACAAATGTTATTTATTTAAATTCCGAAGAGAAGAACAATGGTTAAAGGAAGAATAAAAGAATTAGAAATGGCATCAATTTAGTATGAATTATTATTTTAATAATCGACAATTTTTTTCAACTTACGAAGGTTATCGTTTTAAACCCACCTTAAGGATTAAGTTGGCAGTACCTAATTTTTGTGCGCCACGTGTTATTTAAATTATTCAACAACGCAAGTGAATTGACATAAAGTTAAACTAAAATAATTAAATTAAAGTCAAGAATTTTAATTAATCAAGTAAGATTTTGTTTTCGCTAATAAACAATTACCATAATAACCGGTTTACATTAGGTTACCAATCGGTTTCAACAACGTAAGGTATTTCTTTGACAACTAATTACACAGTGAGATACAAAACAATAACTTTATGGAATACTAATATAATTTTCCATATGGCGCCCAATTTAGTTATAAATCTACCAATAAAAAACTTACAGTATTGGTAATAAATATTAAATTACCATTTAATTAACTGAACCAAATAGTATAGAACATTATAGAATTAACAACAACAAAGTGAGGCGTTCAACCAAAATATATCGACACAGATATTATTATTTATTATATTACATCATACATATAAAATTAAACGGTATAGATTGGCATCCACAACGTGAGGCCCAACAACCAAAAGGCATCATATTACATCTAATAATATAACGTTAAATTACAACGGCACACACACAACAACAACAATATAACGTTACAATATTTAAAATCATTTACTTGAATTCGGTTCGATAATTTCTAAAAAAAAATGCCCCACCCTCATACTATTTTCACGATTTACAGATATTTTTGTTATTATGGAGTAGTCGTTTAATATAATGTTATTTTCGAGTCACTTTATCTATAAAAATTAGGTACTTAATTCTTATAAAGAAATTGAACTACACAGATAATCATCCCTCCTCCTCAACCGATCCCCACCATTAATGATATTTACACTTTCACAAAGTAATAGCTTTATCATATGTAATTTCTAAGGTATCTTATCCTTCAAAATGAAATATTTGTACTTTACTTGATTTCAGCACAGCAATTTTTAAAAAATCACCCCCTTCCCCTTCAACTACCCACTCAATTTATAATTATCTAATTTACCTTTTTACAGTGGATTAATATTACTTCATTTTCGTGGCAATTATTTATTAAAATTAAGTACTTTACTCTTGTTAAAACACAAAACAATGACAATGCAGGTATCGCCTCCCTCCTAACCGACAACCTGGTTGCCTGGCTACAAAATTATTTTATTTTTAACAATTATCGTTGTTTAAGAAAGTTTAAATTAATTTTACTTCCATATTCCTTAAGGAATGGAAGTATGGTGATGGCAAAAAAAATCGTGTTCGAGATTATTGCAGATTCTGATTGTACTACACTCAAAACATGAAAAAAAGTCGTTTTCCGAAAAGTGTCTGTGTGTGTGTCTGTCTGTGTGTGTGTGTGTGTGTGTCTGTAGATTTTTTTTCTATGGCAAACGATAACTGCCGCAAATTCAAACAGAATCAAATAATTTTTTGCATACAGCCCTGATTTGTAGAGTACTCACGACCTATTGTTTGTGGTGAAGATCGGTTGAGGGAAAGGGGTAGTTTACCGGCAACGGTTTTTTTTTATCAAGGGAAATTTTTTTTTTTTTGGCAAACGATAACAGCCGCAAATTCAAACAGAATTAAATAATGTTTCGTATACAGCCTTCAATTGTAGAGTTTTCAAGACCTATTGTTTTTGGTGAAGATCGGTTAAGGGAAAGGGGTAGTTTACCTGTAACGTTTTATGTTTTAACAAGGGTATTTCCTATGGTAAACGATAACAGCCGCAAATTCAAACAGAATCAAACGATTATTTGCATACACACCTAAATTGTAGAGTTCTCAAGACCTGTTGTTTTTGGTGAAGATCGGTTGAGGGAAAGGGATAGTTTACCTGCAACGTTTTTTTAACAAGGGTATTTTCTATGGCAAACGATAACAGCCGCAAATTCAAACAGAATCAAATAATGTTTTGCATACAGCCCTGATTTGTGGAGTACTCAAGATCAATTGTTTTTGGTGAAGATCGGTTAAGGGGAAGGGGTAGTTTACCGCCAACGTTTTTTTATCAAGCGTATTTTCTATGGCAAACGATAACAGCCGCAAACTCAAACAGAATCAAATAATTTTTTGCATACGTCCCTGAATTGCAGAGGTCTCAAGGACTTTCGATTTTGGTGAAGATCGGTTAAGGGGAAGGGGTAGTTTACCTGCAACCTTTTACGTTTTAACAAGAGTAAAGCACTTGAAAATTTATTTAAACTTTTTGAAACAATGGTAATTGTTAAAAATAAAATAATTTTGTTGCCAGGCAATAGAATTAAAATTTTTTCATTTTAATGTAATATAATATTACTTCCATATTCCTTTTTTCATTTAATACGGCAATAAAAAGGCAGGTAAGACACAAACACACGCACACACACGCGCACACACACACACACACACAATTCACGTTATTTCTGGCCTCACTCATGTTTATTTTCTTACGTTTGCACGCTTTTTAAATGGAAAGTGCCGAAACCCACACCAACATAACGCGTGCAAGCCGAAAAAATGGACATCAATTTGCTTACTGGCGAAGCTAGTAGTTAATGAATGGGTAGGCAAAAATCTTATCTTAAATTTTTTTTAAGGAATCACTAAAAGGACGGTGGGTCAAATCGGACGCTGAGGTAGAGTTTGCTGTAACCGAATGGTTCCACAAACAGCCGTAAGAATTTTACTAGCAGGGAATCTACAGGTTAGCGCAACAGTGGAACTCATGTCTTAATGTTATTGGAGACTTCTTTTAAAATCGTTGAATAAAAAATGCTTTACAGCTCTATACGTGTTTCTATTGAACAATTCTTGTATTAGTCATACACAATAATACAACTGATTGAACTTCAAATTTTTAAAGTTGATTAGTTTCTATATATATGTTTAATGTTACAAATAATTCAGATAACAATCTTGATCATCTGTTAGTTCAGCGGAATAACAGTGACACTTTTAATAACCGCATAAAATAAACACTTAGAAACAACACAGGCGCTTTAACTTAACTGTTTGGACCACAGAAGTGAGGCATGCCTCAACGCTCTATGTGTACAGCGCGGGACAATCCCCCCTCCCTACACTTCCCTATCACACCACTACATTGCTTACATACGATGTATACAAAAAACGCTGAGGCAAGTTCAGGTTGCCTCATTCGCTTTAAACGAACTATGCCGAATCTCACCTGTCACCATCTAGCGGTCGCTCAATAAAGCACGTTTCGGTTTAATAAATTTGACAGTCGCAGTAACAATGTATAATCTTTACGTTATGTAGTTCATACGTATTTATAATTTTTATTCTACAGAATTTTTTAGGGTAGGCATTGCCTCAATTGCCTCCATGTAACTTCGCCACTGATATATATGTGTACAACGTTATCGGCAACAAAGAAGTAGTTTTTGTTAAAATTCCTTCCCGGGATATTTGGCCGTAGTCCAATGTTTTCTACAAAACCAGACATTTCGGCAATGCCATCGACTTCCATCATCAGTGAAAATCGAGTGCGATAACGTGAGGTGGTATACATTAGTGACCACAGTACTGTGGTTAAGGCTGAAGCAGTAAGTAGAAAGAAGTAGTTTCTATGGTAATATTTCATTTCGAAAATGATTTTAAATATAAATCTTAGAATATGGAAGTCATGTATGGTTCTCCATACCGATATTTTAAATACTTTACTCATGGTAAAACGTTGCAGGTAAACTACCCCTCCTCCTTAACCGATGTTTACCAAAATCAATAGGCCTTGAGTCCTCTACAACTCGGGCACATATGCAAAAAATTATTTGATTCTGTTTGAATTTGCGGCAGTTATCGTTCGCCATAGAAAAAATTCTACACATAGACACACAGACACTTTTCGGAAAATGACTTCTTCATGTTTTGAGGGTAGTACAGTCAGAATCAGCCCTTATCTCGAACATGATTTTTTTCGCCATCACCATCCTTCCATTTCCTTACGGAACATGGAAGTAAAATTGCAATGACAAAATCAACATTTTTTAAATTGTCAGTAAATTTATATCAAAATTCAATAAATATGGTAATCTGTCTTTTAAAAAAAAACATGATTATGAACTCACAGTTACTGGCTTCACCCCCCCCCCCCTAAGTAATTGTATCGGCGCCCAAGCGCGCACCGATACTAATATTTCATAATACTTCTTTGGGTATAAAACATTACATAAAACATTATTCCTTTGTAAGTAACTCGTTAAGTTTCCTACAGGTCTCCCATGTAATACCTTCAAATAAACACACGGCAAGTAGGTTTATTTTCACCTGACGCACGTTTCACAGAAATTAAATTGCAGCATTCAATTCATTAGTATACCGTATGTATAGAATCCCATTAAATGAACAAGAAAGAAACAAATATTATCACACAAATAGCAATAGACAATGGATGATAAATAAAAACTATCAATAAATTAAAAAATAAAATAAAACATAAACTCACTAAACAAACACCATACTAACCTTCACGTAAAAATCCTTCCACTAATGATAATATAAAATATATCAACTTCACTTATCACGGAAACATAACTCGTAAACGAAGCAAACTATTTAAAGGCACAAACATAAAAATATCTTATAACACAGATAATATTGGTTTTAATAAAATAAAAAACCTAAAACTAAATTCAACATTCATAACAAAAATGGACTTCACAAAATAGAATGTCCAGATTGAGATACATTTTACGTAGGGCAGAAGAAGAAAAATCTGTCCGAGAGATCCATTCAACATCGCAATGCGTTTTTAAAACCTAATATTTACAAATCTAATTTAGCCACACACTGTTTAAACGACAAATATAAATTTTCAGACATTCAAAATGTCAAATTAATTAAAAACGTACAAAAAAAGGTAACAAAATTAATATCTGGAAAATCTTAATATTTACAAATACAATAATAATAATTTACTAATTAAAGAACAAATTCAAATAAAAACAAAACAAAATTTTTTTTAAATCATACATTTGTTAGAATAATAAAATAATACATTAAACATATAATACATAGCTGGCTACATAAACATTACAACAATCGATAATAGAATCGAAGTAAAATCGATTATCCGTTAACTATATCGTAAGCGAAACATTCAATTACAATTCAAACAGACCTCTGAAGACAAAAGAATAATTTCTGTGAAAATAAACCTACTTGCAGTGTATTTATTTGAAGATATTAAAACTGTATAGAAGATTTGTACGCAGTATACGTCGGATCGAAGTAAGCGTTGAGTATACATATAAATTGTTTACCGAAGAGACACGGTTTTAAATATAGAATGCAATTACCTCTTTAATGAATCCCGCTGTATTTTTAGTTTTCCGTAAAAGTGTCGAACACTGTAGGTTTAGAAGGAAAGACCCCGGAACGTACACCTATCCTTTACAGAAAACGCTATGATTTATTGTAAATGGATATAATGTATCTAGACGTGCATTTCTAATTTACTTCTGAGTATTTAAAAAAAAACGACAGAACATCCGGGCTTCTTTTTATGTGGTGTTTTTATCCTGTTTTAATGTGGTAAAGATGTCCAGCGGAACTGATTTCTAACGACGAAGTACTAAGCTCCCACACGCGTCATCATTTTCAATAAACAACTCACTCGACGGACCAAATAATTTTATACACCAATTAATTCGAAAAATCAATCCTGTCGACTTCGGTAACAACATATATGAAGTCTCCGGATAGGAGAATAGGACAGAAAAGAAACGACGATTTCAATGAGTACTTGACAGTTTCTTCGGTCCGGAAATATGAAGAGTCCAACGTACCATAAAGAGATTTTTCCCACAATTAAATAAATGAATTAAAAATAGTTTTTGGTGAACGAGGTCTTACGTAGTGTAGCGTTTCTGTTTCTAGGAACTAAATTTTATGAAAAGGTCATAAATAAGGCCTATTCTGACCTCAGTCGAGAAAAAGGCTGTAAAGGACTCTTTACTGAACTTAATAAAGAAGAAAGGATATTACAATAAGGATGTTTATGAGGCCTGTAAATGAATACTTGCAATTGACAAATTTTACGACATAGGTGGAAGTCATAATACGTGACACTACATCCAGAATATTATATTTTATTTTGTTTTAAAATGTAGGTATATAATTATTACATAATATGTTAAGTAATAATGGTTGAGAACTTAGTTTAGTAAGAAGGTACATTTGTAGGTATTATAAACCTAAATGTTGCATTTTATACCAAGTTCCAAATACGGCATACCTGTAAGTCTGTCATTACTGTGGTGCCGTATATTACAATTACCTAAATTTCATCCTAGTATACCGGTTGCATTGCGGAGAATCAAGAGGCTACAGATTTCCCACAATATTACATTTCTGAATTTAAACGTAAACAGACTTACAACGTACTAAAAGAAATCTTCCACAAACCATAACAATGTTAAATCCAAACTATTTCTTAAATACTCACCAGTTCCAAAAAGTTCCTTATATTTTTGCGGAAATGCATCTTCGACGACTCGCATGAAAATATAAGCTCTTTAGGTAACGTTCGTTCAATATTGTTTTGACACTAGAATTACCGATGTGCAATCGTCTCAAGGAAAACTACGAATAACCGTACTTTGCGTTTGTTTGACAACAAAAGGCTGGCAAATATGCATAAATATATATGTATCTTTGTGTGTACGCGTGCGCGCGTGCGCATGCATGTGTGTCTACGTATTTCTGAACGTTTATTAGAACACAAAAAGTGCAAGAGAGAGGGAGAAAGCTAGAGTCAGTGACACAATATATTTGGGCAAACGCAAGTTTAAGAATTCAGGAATGTATTTGTTTACGACTTGTTATATATACGCTTTAAAATCATTGATAAAATTTACATTAATGAATGGCTCTTTAAAAAATCTGCATTCCATCGCATTAATAATAATAACACTGATTATACTGTGTCAAATACACATTAGCAATAATTAGTAGATACGGCAATATTATCTGCTATAGTTATTTGAACTTGCCCGAACTAGTTGATGGTTCCTGGTACTGTAGCAGAGATAACGGACAAACTGTTTTTAAATTTTTATTATTTGTTTTTTAATGTTTTATTCTACACGTAGGCTGCAAATTATTTTATAAATATAAACACAGTTAAAATTCCTTAGGCGTTCACGGCCTACGTCAACATTGCTGGAAGTACTAATTGTCGGACCGTTAGGGCGTGGTCTGCTGCTTGTACGCAGGGGAGACGTTTCGGCCCCACCATCGGAGCCCAACCATCTTCAGTGTCGGAAGCAACTGGCCGCCAATTCACCCCAGTGATGAGATAGAGACTACACCAACCACCAACCACCAACTTAGATCGTGCTGGTTTGGAAAGTTTAAATAAGTGGGTCTTCTCATAGTTTCTACCTCATCACTGGGGAGAATAATCGACGGTCACCGTGCAAATTGTTTCCGACACTGCAGATGGCTTCCAATAGTGGGCCCGAAACGTCTGTGCTGCATACAAGCGGTAGACCACGGCCTAACGGCCAGCCAAATAGTAGCTCCAACAGTATAAACACGGTCAATTTTATTAAAGTGGACAACTGCCTTTCTCGTTTAAGCCTCAATAAGACTGCAGTTTCAAATTAAGACAACCGCGAAATAAATTTTTGAGTGTATGGATTTTCTGTGTGGCACTGTCTGTGAAGTTCGGAATGTAGAGTAAAGAATCTGAATTATTACACGTCAGTGGATTTAAAGCACGACTGTTCGTCTATTTTCAATCGAGTATCGACCTGGCTTTACTACTGACGCTATCTAATGACCTCGAGTTTCAACTGACATCACACTCCACTTTTTAGCGATGGACCTAATGACAACCGTATGTTAAAACCGTCTATAGGACCTACTTCTGACAATACTTTTATTCGCTACAAGGCGAGGGAGACAAAATGCAATAGTAGAATATCAAACAGTGGAAGCGGGAGAGAATGAAAATTCTATTGTTAATTAGGTGGCTGAAGAAGAAAAGGGCTGCCGCAGAATTGATGGCAGTAGCCGGATGTGAACGGCAGGCCCGACAGTGGTGCCAACGCGTTGAGAACACCGCTTAGAAACAACCGAATGATACGAAGCCCCTGACACAACTATGGCTTCCATGATTACCTCGAAATGGGAGATGGAAAACAAACGTCTTAATTGACACGCGGAACAACGCTTTGGAGAAAATCACCCAAGGAAAGTCGTCAAAAATACCCCTATGACCGATGTCTGACCTGGATCATGTCGATAACTATTCCATACACAACAGAATCATTTAAAAGTTCAAGACATGCTCTATCATTGTCGCATACGCTATTAAAATTGAAACAAAGAAATTAAAATATTAACACTGTTTCTATATCTATTCTAAGATGAGCCTTGAGGCCTATAGTACGTTGCGATTACAAACGCGCGTCGGCATGCGATGCGATGACGGACGAATAGCTCGAGTCTCAGTTGGTGTCCGATCGTTCAAGAATCATCGTGGATTTAAACGAAGAAAAATTAATAATTGAGGTAAATTTATGGAGGAGATTTTTTCTTCATAAATACTATTGTCTTATTTAATTAACAATTTATGAACTACCCGTATATTATTAATTAAATCTATGACTTTTGTTAAATACAAAATATGATACATTTGATAAATACTGCACAACATGCTATTTACATTTCAATACTATACATATTTTAATAATGTTAGACAACTGTGTAAAGTGCTTAAATTTCATTTTTTAGGTTTAATCAAGACCTATACTTTATGACAAAGGACTAAATGATTATAAAAATAATAACAAAAGGGAAGATTTATGGAAAGATTTTACCGTTGCCATGGAATATGGCCTACACCTGAAGCCTTCGATTTATAGGATGAGCCCACCATCTACGTCTTCTTAACTTTTGCACTCTTTTTAAAAGTAAAATTGGCAGCTAATTCCTTTTTATGCCTCCTAGATAACATTACTTACAGAAAACAGAAACTATACTAATTAAACGTGACGGGTCCCCACTTAGTCGTAGTCTGTGTGCGGTTCCTTCTGTTGCGACGACGTCCCGTCAGCAGATCGCGCGCGATCGCATACTTCCATCCGTTATCGCGACGCATGGCATCGTACTCGGTCTGTTTCTCGCCTACAAGTGCTGACGTGTCTTGAAACACTTCCAAAAGTGTTCATAGTGCTTAGACTACAATCAACAGAATAAGGGAGTTTAAAAAAAATGTTAGTACAACTCAGAACTCGAAATGTATAGACC
The DNA here is from genome assembly GCA_034769895.1 of Magicicada septendecula. Taxonomy (NCBI): domain Eukaryota; kingdom Metazoa; phylum Arthropoda; class Insecta; order Hemiptera; family Cicadidae; genus Magicicada; species Magicicada septendecula. Next base: position 100,145,616 of record CM068374.1, on the reverse strand, counting down.
GAGAATACACAAATTCGCAACTCAAAAATCCAAACGTTCTGCTAAACGAAATATATTAGGCCGCCAAGGGGTAAATCGCCAACTCTGTCGGAAATTAACGGCTCCGCCTATCCAGAATGTCCGGCCATTGCCGCTTCTACCGATAATGCAAAGCAGAAGTTTGTGACACGAGATCAGTGGTTATGGAATAATCGTATAGGTTATAAAGGCATCAATGGATGTAGAAAATGCGATGAAACTGTTGCTCCGTCAGCTAAGTAAGAAGTAAGAGAGTCTTTCACCGTCAACATGAAATGATCTCAAGCGATTTACAGACAAAAAAAGGAAAAACCGTGGAGGCAGTTTCAGTATTTAATCATTATACCGTTATGTGTCGGTAGCTGATGAAACCATCGTTATCGGGTTTGAGAGCAGGATGATGCTTTGGAGAGGATCTGCTGGAGGGCCGTGGTCAGTTGAGCGTATTCGCAGCTCGTCAGAGCGATCCTTCGGCACGAGGACAAATGTTTAGAAACAACTAACACACAGAAGGTGCAACTGTTAATGTGTCATATACGATGCACCCACCGACGAACTGTCGTTCCAGGCTATCCACGCCGGACGTCCGCTTACATACTACGTACACGTGTGAATCACACAATTCGTTATAACCACTAACGATAATTACAAAGGCAGACGGTACACGACGTTCTGTACGTGGTGATGAAAATACTTGGGTTACGAATGGCAAAAGGCTTGAAATAAAGTATCGGTATGGAGAACCATACATGACTTCCATGTTCTAAGATTTATATTAAAAATCATTTACTTGAATTCGATTCGATAGTTTATAAAAAAATATCGCCAACCCTTAAACGATTTTCACTATTTATAGATATTCTTGTTATTATGGGGTAATCGTTTATTATAATGTTATTTTCGAGTCACATTATCTAAAAAAAATTAGGTACTTTATTCTTATAAAGAAAATGAACTACGCAGACAGATAATCATCCCACCTCCTCAACCGATCACACCATTAATGATATTTACACTTTCATAGAGTAATAGTTTTATCATATGTAATTTCTAAGGTACTTATCCTTCAAAATTAAATATTCGTACTTTACTTGATTTCAGCCAGCAATTTTTAAAAAAATCACCCCCTCCCCTTCAACTACCCACTCCATTTATAATTATCTCATTTACCATTTTATATTGGATTAATATGACTTTATTTTCGGGGCACTTATTTATTAAAATTAAGTACTTTACTCTTGTTAAAACACAAAACAATGGTAAACTACCCTTCACTCCTAACCGAACAGACTGGTTGCCTGGCAACAAAATTATTTTATTTTAAACAATTATCATTGTTTGAAAAAGTTTAAATGATTTTTACTTCCATGTTCCTTAAGGAAATGGAAGTATGGTGATGGCAAAAAAAATCGTGTTCGAGATTATTGCAGATTCTGATTGTACTACACTCAAAACATGAAAAAAAGTCATTTTTCGAAATGTGTGTGTGTGTGTGTGTGTGTGTGTGTGTGTGTGTGTGTGTGTGTGTGTGTGTGTGTGTGTGTGTGTGTGTGTGTGTGTGTGTGTGTGTGTGTGTGTGTGTGTGTAGATTTTTTTTTCTATGGCAAACGATAACAGCCGCAAATTCAAACAAAATCAAATAATTTTTTGCATGCAGCCCTGATTTGTAGAGTACTCAAGACCTATCGTTTTTGATGAAGATCAGTTAAGGGAAAGTGGTAGTTTACCTGCAACGTTTTTTTGTTTTAACAAGGGTATTTTCTTTGGCAAACGATAACAGCCGCAAATTCAAACAAAATCAAATAATTGTTTGCATGCAGCCCTGATTTGTAGAGTACTCAAGACCTATTGTTTTCGATGAAGGTCAGTTAAGGGAAAGTGGTAGTTTACCAGCAACGTTTTTTTGTTTTAACAAGGGTATTTTCTGTGGCAAACGATAACAGCCGCAAATTCATACAGAATCAAATGATTATTTGCATATAGGCCTAAATTGTAGAGCTCTCAAGACCTTTTGTTTTTGGTGAAGATCGGTTATCGGAAAGGGGTAGTTTACCTGCAACGTTTTATGTTTTAACAAGGGTATTGTCTATGGCAAACGATAACAGCCGCAAATTCATACAGAATCAAATATTTTTTTGCATGCATCCCTGCATTGTAGAGGACTGAAGGTGTATTGATTTTGGTGAAGATCGGTTAAGAGATAGGGGTACTTTACCTGCAACGTTTTATGTTTTAACAAGAGTAAAGTACTTAATTTTGATAAATAAAGTATCCTGATAAGAAGCTCATAATAATCCACTGTAGAAACGTAGATGAAATATCTCTAAATGAAGAGGTTAGGTGAACGGGGTGGGGGTAATTTTTTATAAATGAAAGTTATAGTTGAAGGGGGAGGAGAGAATTTTTTATGTGTACTACGTTATCGGCAACAAAGAAGTAGTTCTTTGTTAAAATTCCTTCCCGGGCTGTTTAGCCGTAGTCCAATGTTTTCTGCAAAACCAGACTTTTCGGCAGTGCCATCGACTTCCATCTCAGTGAAAATCTAGTGCGAAAACGTGAGGTGGTATACGTTAGTGACCACAGTACTATGGTTTAAGGCTGAAGCAATAAGTAGGAAGAAGTAGTTTCTATGGAAATATTTCATTTCGAATATGATTTTAAATATAAATCTTAGAACATGGAAGTCATGTACGGTTCTCCATACCGATATTTTACTTCCATATTCCTTAAGGAAATGGAAGTATGGTGATGGCAAAAAAAATCGTGTTCGAGATTATTGCAGATTCTGATTGTACTACACTCAAAACATGAAAAAAAGTCGTTTTTCGAAAAGTGTCTGTGTGTGTGTCTGTCTGTCTATGTGTGTGTCTGTGTGTCTGTAGATTTCTTTTCTATGGCAAACGATAACAGCCGCAAATTCAAACAGAATCAAATAATTTTTTGCATACAACCCTGATTTGTAGAGTACTCACGACCTGTTGTTTTTGGTGAAGATCGGTTGAGGGAAAGGGGTAGTTTACCGGCAACGGTTTCTTTTTATCAAGGGTAATTTTTTTTTGGCAAACGATAACAGCCGCAAATTCAAACAGAATAAAATAATTTTTCGCATACAGCCCTGAATTGTAGAGTTCTCAAGACCCATTGTTTTTGGTGAAGATCGCTTAAGGGAAAGGGGTAGTTTACCTGCAACATTTTATGTTTTAACAAGGGTAATTTTTTCTATGACGAACGATAACTGCCGCATATTCAAACAGAATCAAATAATTTTTTGCATGTGTCCCTGAATTGTAGAGAACTCAAGGCCTTTTAATTTTGGTAAAGATCGGTTAAGGGGAAGGGGTAGTTTACCTGCAACCTTTTACGTATTAACAACAGTAAAGTACCTGAAAATTCATTTAAACTTTTTCAAACAATGGTAATTGTTAAAAATAAAATAATTTTGTTGCCAGGCAATAAAATTATAATTTTTTCATTTTAATGTAAATCATGTACGAGAGAAAATATATCGTTCGTGGCAGGCAAGCATATCTCAGTTATGTAATGTTTACGTTTCCATTTTATTATTATGACTACCGCAATAAAAAGGCAGGGAAGACACACACACACACACACACACACACACAAAATTCGCATTATTTCTGGCCTCATTCATGTTTATTTTCTTACATTTGCACGCTTTTTAAATGGAAAGTGCCGAAACCCATACCAACATAACGCGTGCAAGCCGAAAAAGTGTCCAGCGTGGATAGCGATTTGCTTCCTGTGGATCGCTGGGCAGTGTAACTGCACGTGTTTACAGAGGAACGATTCATAGACAGACTTTTCGTCTTTAGGGAATGAACCCTCTGCAAGATGCTGAGGGTCCATGAGTGACTTCGGAGCGCTCCTTCTTTTCCGCGTGTTTGTTCTGTGAAACGTACACTGTAGATTCGCAGCTTTACTCTAAGCAACGCTCAATAGGAAATGTTGAAAATTTTTGTCCACGGTGTACCCTCATACACACTAAACCTGCTCTGATGTTTTAATTACGGACATCATAATATTAAAACTTTGGAAACTTGAGCACTACTTAATGGAGATCAATCATTAACTTATACAAGCCATTAATTTTATGCATATTTTTTATATATATGTGTACAACGTTATCGGCAACAAAGAAGTAGTTTTTGTTTAAATTCCTTCCCTGGATATTTGGCCGTAGTCCAATGTTTTCTACAAAACCAGACGTTTCGGCAATGCCATCGACTTCCATCATCAGTGAAAATGGAGTGCAATAACGTGAGGTGGTATACGTTAGTGACCACAGTAGTGTGGTTAAGGCTGAAGAAAGAAGTAGTTTCTATGGAAATATTTTATTTCGAAAACGATTTTAAATATAAATCTTAGAATATGGAAGTCATGTATGGTTCTCCATACCGATATTTACTTCCATGTTCCATAAGGAAATGGAAGTATGGTCATGGCAAAAAAATCGTGTTCGAGATAAGGGCTGATTCTGATTGTACTACCTTCAAAACATGAAGGAAAGTCATTTTTCGAAAAGTATCTGTGTGTCTGTCTGTCTGTCTATGTGTAGAATTTTTTCTATGGCAAACGATAACAGCCGCACATTCAAACAGAATCAAATAATTTTTAGGATTCAGTCCTGAATTATAGAGTACTCAAAGCCTATTGATTTTGGTGAAGATCGGTTAAGGGGAAGGGGTAGTTTACCTGCAACCTTTTACGTTTTAACAAGAGTAAAGTACTTGAAAACTCATTTAAACTTTTTCAAACAATGGTAATTGTTAAAAATAAAATAATTTTGTTGCCAGGCAATAAAATTATAATTTTTTCATTTTAATTTAAATCATGCATAAGAGAAAATATATCGTTCGTGGCAGGCAAGCATATCTCAATTATGTAATGTTTACGTTTCCATTTTATTATTATGATTACCGCAATAAAAAGGCAGGCAAGACACATCCCTCTCTGGGATGCTAAGGGGATATTGTTACTAGATTGAACAGGGTCAAACGATAAATGGAGAGTATTACGCTAATCTTTTGGGTCAATTAAATGTAAAAATTTGAGAAAAAAGACCAGGTTTAGCAAAGAAGAAGATCATTTCCATCAGGATAATGCACGCCCTCACATATCCGTTGTGTCTATGGCAAAAATCACCGAGTTGAAGTACGATCTGTTCCACTATCCGCCTTATTCACCTGATTTAGCGCCATCTGACTTTCATCTATTCCCAAACCTCAACAAATTTTTGGGGGGAAGCGATTTTCCTCCGATGACGAGCTGAAAGCGGCAGTAAACGGTTATTTTGAGGAACTAGAAGAATCGGACTTCCTCAACGGGGTAAGTGATGGACTTGACGCTTCACAGCTGTTGGGGTGAACGTGGCGCCACTATGCGGTAAAAAACAAAAATCGCGGGTGAACGTGGCGCCACGATGCGGTAAAAAACATAAACGCGGCATTCGTTTCTATGGTAGGCCGCGAACTTTTCAAATCGCCCTCGTAGTGTCTGGTGTAATGCTATACATCTGTAAAAATCTGTATGTACATAACTACTAATTTGACGTATGTCATTTTTTAAAGTTAATTTATGTTCATTAGGCTAGTTAGGTTATCGTGTAATTGTTAGGTTAAGTTAGGTCAGATTCGCGGCTGGGCTGCACTTTAGTCTGATTAAGTGTTTTCCTTCTTTCATTGGTGATGGATACGAAGTTCGGTTGGCATCAGTTCTCTATTCTTCACGCCTTTCTACTTTACTCTTCTTTTTACTTCCATATTCCTTAAGGAATGGAAGTATGGTGATGGCAAAAAAAATCGTGTTCGAGATTATTGCAGATTCTGATTCTACTACACTCAAAACATGAAAAAAAGTCGTTTTCCGAAAAGTGTCTGTGTGTGTGTCTGTCTGTCTATCTGTCTGTCTGTCTGTCTGTAGATTTTTTTTCTATGGCAAACGATAACTGCCGCAAATTCAAACAGAATCAAATAATTTTTTGCATGCAGCCCTGATTTGCAGAGTACTCGCGACCTATTGTTTTTGGTGAAGATCGGTTGAGGAAAAGGGGTAGTTTACCTGCAACGGTTTTTTTTTAGCAAGGGTAATTTTGTTTGTTTGGCAAACGATAACAGCCGCAAATTCAAACAGAATCAAATAATGTTCCTGAATTGTAGAGTTCTCAAGATCTGTTGATTTTGGTGAAGATCGGTTAAGGGAAAGGGGTAGTTTACCTGTAACGTTTTATGTTTTAACAAGGGTATTTCCTATGGCAAACGATAACAGCCGCAAATTCAAACAGAATCAAAAGATTATTTGTATACAGCCCTAAATTGTAGAGTTCTCAAGACCAATTGTTTTTGGTGAAGTTCGGTTAAGGGAAAGGGGTAGTTTACCTGTAACGTTTTATGTTTTAACAAGGGTATTTCCTATGGCAAACGATAAAAGCCGCAAATTCAAACAGAATCAAAAGATTATTTGCATACAGCCCTAAATTGTAGAGTTCTCAAGACCTATTGTTTTTGGTGAAGATCGGTTGAGGGAAAGGGGTAGTTTACCTGCAACGTTTTTTTAACAAGGGTATTTTCTATGGCAAACGATAACAGCCGCAAATTCAAACAGAATCAAATAATGTTTTGCATACAGCCCTAAATTGTAGATTTCTCAAGACCTATTGTTTTTGGTGAAGATCGGTTAAGGGGAAGGGGTAGTTTACCTGCAACGTTTTTTTTTCAAGCGTATTTTCTATGGCAAACGATAACAGCCACAAATTCAAACAGAATCAAATAATGTCTCGTATATAGCCCTGAATTGTAGAGTTCTCAAGACCTATTGTTTTTGGTGAAGATCGGTTAAGGGAAAGGGGTAGTTTACCTGTAACGTTTTATGTTTTAACAAGGGTATTTCCTATGGCAAACGATAACAGCCGCAAATTCAAACAGAATCAAAAGATTATTTGCATACAGCCCTAAATTGTGGAGTTCTCAAGACCTATTGTTTTTGGTGAAGATCGGTTAAGGGAAAGGGGTAGTTTACCTGCAACGTTTTCTTAACAAGGGTATTTTCTATGGCAAACGATAACAGCCGCAAATTCAAACAGAATCAAATAATGTTTTGCATACAGTCCTGATTTGTAGAGTACTCAAGACCTATTGTTTTTGGTGAAGATCGGTTAAGGGGAAGGGGTAGTTTACCAGCAAGGTTTTTTTATCAAGCGTATTTTCTATGGCAAACGATAACTGCCGCAAATTCAAACAGAATCAAATAATGTTTTGCATACGTCCCTGAATTGTAGAGGTCTCAAGGACTTTCGATTTTGGTGAAGATCGGTTAAGGGGAAGGGGTAGTTTACCTTTTACGTTTTAACAAGAGTAAAGTACTTGAAATTTATTTAAACTTTTTCAAACAATGGTAATTGTTAAAAATAAAATAATTTTGTTGCCAGGCAATAAAATTAAAATTTTTTCATTTTAATGTAAATCATGTATAAGAGAAAATATATCGCGCTTGGCAGGCGATATTAAGATTTAAATATAAATCTTAGAATATGGAAGTCATGTATGGTTCTCCATACCGATATTTACTTCCATGTTCCATAAGGAAATGGAAGTATGGTGATGGCGAAAAAAATCGTGTTCGAGATAACGGCTGATTCTGATTGTACTACCCTCAAAACATGAAGAAAAGTCATTTTTTGAAAAGTGTGTGTGTGCGCGCGCGCGTGTGGAGAATATTTTCTATGGCAAACGATAACAGGCGCAAAATCAAACAGAATCAAATAAGGTTTTGCAAACATTCCTAAATTGTAGAGTACTCAAGGCCTATTGATTTTGGTGAAGATCGGTTGAGGGGAAGGGGTAGTTTACCTGCAACGTTTTATGTTTTAACAAGAGTAAAGTACTTAATTTTGATAAATAAAGTATCCCGAAAAGAATATCATAATAATCCACTGTATAAACGTAGATGAAATTCTATAAATAAAGAGGTTAGTTGGAGGGGGTGGGGGTAGTTTTCTATAAATGAAAATGCTAGTTGAAGGGGGAGGAGATAATTTTTTATATGTGTACTACGTTATCGGCAACAAAGAAGTAATTTGTTGTTAAAATTCCTCCCCGGGCTGTTTGGCGTGGTCCAATGTTTTCTACAAAACCAAACGTTTCGGCAGTGCTGTCGACTTCTAACATCAGTGAAAATCGAGTGCGCTAACGTGAGGTGGTATACGTTAGTGACCACAGTACTGTGGTTGAGGCTGAAGAAATAAGTAGCTCCTATGGAAATATTTCATTTCGAAAATGATTTTAAATATAAATCTTAGAACATAGAAGTCATGTATGGTTCTCCATACCGATATTTAAGTATTTAACTCTTGTTAAAACGTAAAACGTTGCAGGTAAACTACCCCTCCCCCTCAACCGATCTCCACCAAAATTAATGAGCCTTGAGTCCTTTACGACTCGGGGACATGCAAAATATTATTTGATTCTGTTTGAATTTGCGGTAGTTATCGTTCGCCATAGAAAAAATTCCACACACACACACACACACACACACACACACACACACACACACACACACACACACACACACACACACACACACACACACACACACATTTGGAAAATAATTTTTCTTCATGTTTTGAGGATAGTACAATCAGAATCAGCTGTTATCTCGAACACGATTTTTTCGCGATCACCATACTTCCATTTTCTTACGGAACATGGAAGTAAACATTTGACTTCTTAAAATCAATACCAAACTCTGCTCAATAAGCTGGAGTGAAAGTAGGATTTGTTCACTACGATAACTCGGCAAGCCGGCGATATTTCTGACGCTCGTGTTCTGACTAATGAAATTCACTGGCCACATTAGCTCAAAATGTTGGTTGGTTTGAGTCAGTTATATTCACATGCTCCCTCAACATAAAGCAGCTCGACAGCAGACGACAGCGACTTGGGTAGAAGCGTGGCCGCCTTTCTTGAATGGTGAGCTGCGCTAACCCAGAGAACGAATTATCCCCCAGTGAAAAGTATAGCTAAGTTGTCTAAAGAGGAGAGAGGATAGACAACGGGATTATCGTTTGCTGGCACACTTCCACACTGAGACTGCCTCTGTCACACACCTGCTTCCAACGTTCTCGCCAGCCTTGTTGCAGTCGATCTTCACACTACGAAACACTGTACAAGACTGCTGTGTGCATGTACGAAATGAATGAAAAATTTTGTTAGCCTCGAGGTGCTTGTGCACTGCGCATCTCTAAACGACTGTTCAATTTCTATCGACAGGTCTATAAACATGTTGTATGGAAGTACACGTTCCGCAATTGTCAACAAGCTCGTGTGTAGAGGTGGGCCGATATACCTATAACAGGTATTTTGGAACGACTATTTTTGTGGAAAGGATATAACAGTGACTGAAAAGTTGAAATACCTGTTCCGATTCAACGATAACTGAAAAGTCGAACTACCCGTTCCGATTACTCGCGGCCTCGCGGAGCCTCCTACGCAACTAACGAATAAACGAGTACTACGAGTACACGAGTACAATGTCACTTTTGGTGCTAAATACTTCATTCTGCGCATGTGCCGATTGCCATACAAGTACGAAACGAAGCAAAACAGCGAGGTTCAGACTATCTCTATGCCAAAGAGACGAAGCTGTTCTTAATAAATAAATAAAGTTTAGACTGATGTTAAATTTATTCTCGTGTGTTATGCAGATATATAATACAGAATATAAATAACAAATTATATATTATACTAGTCACCAACTTGGTAAATTTTGAAAAAACAAATTATTTTGTGTGTTATAACCTACATAGTGGCTGATAGTTGACTGGCCATATAGTACTTTTTGTTAATGTGATTCGGAGATGATTTTAACTTCACTGCACATCTCACGTAAATGATGAGATTGTTGTAACTATTTTGGCTTACTGTTATGTTTTTATTATATGTTTCTGAGGTTTTTTTTTGACATTATTTGTTGTGCTATTACGTGCACTCTAAATTTCATTGCCTGAGTTTAGCAACTGATTTGTCTAACCAAAATGGAATCAATAATTTCATATTAAATCTATGTCAGTTTGTTCACTCCTAGTGAAAACTTAAATTAGTATTCCCAAAGGGAGAAAGGCCTATAAATTCTCTTGTTTCTTATTTTCTTTTAAACAGTAACAGCTTAATAAAATCACAGTGTAAAGTAACACTGTTAATACTTTCAGTTACAATTTATTTCTAATAACAATTCATATAATACAAGTATATGTATAATAGGTATATAATAACAGGTATTTGTACGTGTTATTTTTTGGAATGTACCTGTTATTTTCAAATACTAGTTTAGCACACCTCTACTCGTGAATCATGTAGAAGCATACCTCTACCATCATGTAGATTCTCTGCTCGAACCGTCGCGTCGTACAGAATCTCTATATAAAATTCTTGTCTTCTTTAAAAGAAGCGAATTTTATTACAAAACTAGTTCTCGTGCTTACACCTTCACCTTTTATGGAACGAACCGCGTGAATCGGTGAGCGGAGAGTCACGGAATTATGGTCTAACAGTTTCAGTCCGAGGATAGCGCCAGTTCTGAACTCGAATATGGATCTATATTTTTTTTCTGTACAAATACTCGTGTTTGATGCCTATGCTGTACGTAGAACACAAATCGAACCGCGGCATAAACAAATTTATGTAGACACCTGAAACAACCGCAAGAAAAATACCCCAACAGTGTAGTTACTACAGAAGATTACTGACGATAGCTCACGGACTAAAATGTAACAGGTCGAACGTGCCTCACTGTTGAGCTGAAAGCAAATTAAGGCACTGCTTTCGCCTCAACAGCGAGGTACGTTCAGTCTGTTACATTTAAGAACGTTTTTCTACTGAGGGTGGCCTCTGGACGTGTGGCCGAAACGTTTAGAGATAGAAACTTAAGCAATCGACCAAGACCCACAGCCCGTTATGTAACATTTTCAATAATACACACCTTTTTGTTTTCAATAAATTTGTAGAAATTATTATAGTAAAGCCAAGTGTTTATAATGAGTTCAAACTCAATGAAAATACGAGGTGTGTTCATAAAAAGACCAAACTTTTTGAGTAACACATCAACCCGCACAAACGACGCGCCGCGACTTTGCGCGCACCTAGCGATAGTTTTTGACAACAAACTGCCACTTATTGTGTTCCGCTATTAGCAGTAGTCTTTGAGGTATATCAGATTGAGTGGGCACATGCGCACGCTGGCCGGCGATTAGTGACAAACTGATTAAGAAAGACCGCAAAGAACAACATGTGCGTATGAAATTTTGCGGCAACACTAGGTTAAAACTTTTCAGAGACATTCTGGTTTTTAATTAGGCATACGCGGAAGCCTGCTTGAGCCGAACGATTATTTTAAGAATTTTTAAAGAGAGCAAAAATCTAATTATCAGTGCAATCAAAGCGATATCGAAGATCATGGGAAGAGAGCTCGCGATGTGGTAATTATAATTCATTCTTTTAATTACCAAGACTTTCTGAGAGAATGCGCATTCATATAAAATCGTAAAATTAAATTTTTAAATTTAGATCGATAAATTTAATTGTATGGTATTACTGAATTTGTAAGAAAACAATTCTTACTGCGTTTGTTGACGACGATCAGAAAGAGACCCAATTTTAAATCGATCAATAACTGCGTACCAACCCAAATGGTACTGATAACTTTGGAATGCAATGGAAATAGCTCAGAAATAGATTTTACGAAGTTAGCACCAAAATTGTATACACACACATTGTATTAAGATCTTCCTTCTCACTTCGTTATAAATCCGCCGGACGGTGTGTGCCTGTGCCCGCTACAGTGCGTGTAGCTCGAAGACTGAAGATCATGACGGGACGGAGAAAACGGCATTCAGGCGTCAAAACCTGTCGCTAGCAGCACTTAATTCTGCATTCTGCAGCTCGCTCTATGCGCTAGTTGACGTGCTACACAAATAGTTCGGTCTTTTTTTGAACACACCTCGTATTCCATAAAGAGACTAGAGAGATGGTAGTAAATACTGTGCAACTTCTGAAAAACGAAACTCGTTATTTGGCTGAAAAAAAATAATCTCTGTTGTAAAGCACTCTTTACTAGAAGACAAAAGGCCCTTGGAAATGTATTATGAGAATTTGGTACGTTATATAGCGAGGTATGTTATCAGACTTAGTTTTTTATTCCCCTGAAACAAACATAAGCATAAGGCTAAATGAATTTACTTGTTTCTTACGTAAGCATCATATTATAAGATTTGAAATAATTTTGTCTTTATTCTGTGTCTTACGTACAAGAACCTTTTGCACCAGCTACATTTGTTTGTTATTGTTGTTTGTAAACTAGCTAAAATTATTACTGTACGACAGCAGCCGGCAACCCTGCGCCCGCGGGCGCAAGTGAGCCCGTCGATAAGGTTTGATGCCCCTTATTATATGAAAATACTGTAAAGCTTTTTTTGATTCACTGTCCCACGTCGCGACAGTTAATGTTTGTAACGTCCGACTATTGAACCCTGCACCTTTCTATTTTCTATTGATGGGGTGGGGAGGGGTGCGCCCATCGAACTGGTCCTCAGCGGCCCCATAAACTCAAAGCTTGCCTATGCCTGTCTTACATACGCGTACAAGAACTTTTAACACTAGCTACGTTTGTAGGTGATTTTTTCTTGTAAACTAGCTAACAGTATTACTGTACGGTATTTAGTTTGACACAACTTACACAATACTATTATCGAGAATAGAAAATTTTTAGAATAGAATAAGTTTTGTATGAAAGAAAGACAATAAAAATACCTTTATCGTCTTATTGCCGCGCTTATTGGATACAACCAAACCACACTTATTGTGCGTAGGAATACCTATAGGCAGGCGCGGATCCACGGAGGGGGAAATGGGGGAAATTTCCCTCCCCAAATGGTCACTTCACAGGAACGTTTTTGTCGTTTCACGATTATGAATAGGCTATGATTTAAAAATCATGTCACAGTATGTAATTTCATGGTTTTACGCTAAAATTACTTTAAGTTGTAACTGCACCTTACCAGCGTGCTTAATTTTTGTTTAATAGATAACCTACATGAGTAGTGTTTATTTTAAACTATACGTGAATATTATTAAAACAACACTGTACTAACAAACACAAATGTCAAATAATTCTTACACAGTAGTAAATCTATTACGTTGATAATAACAAACTGTTTTTATCTTCACTCGTTACTATCATTTATACTTTTGATCTTTAAAGAATGGTCTAACTTTTCAAAATACTCCCCAAAGTCAACACTTTCCTCCCCCAAAACTGCTTGTTGGATCCGCCCCTGCTATAGGCCGGTCTCTATAATGGTCTACAGTGAAACCGAGTGGAAACCTAAACGGTTTACTTTTATCGTTATTAACTGCAAAATCTAAAAACAGAGAATTCATCCCAATTCCGCTGCTGAGAAATTTTAATTTTGTTGCTTGCAGGTAATTATAATGTACTTGTATTTTCATTAACATTTCATGATGCACAGAAAAAATTCGTTGTCCAGATCATTTATTTAGAAATTCGTTATTCTATTACAGTGTTGAAGTTACAAAAATAAAATACTAGAATTATACACTATACGTATAAAGTCCGATAGACGTTTCTGATCACAGTCGGCCAGCAAGAGTGTCTTACTCACAACAGTGGCAAGTTTATCAGATCGTGTAAAAGTGATGAGTGTCTGTTGGGGCCTGCATGCAGGTTGCGTTCAGACAACGGAAACCGTGCGTCCAGGCCGGAAATATGTCAAGGTTTCCAACACACTCACAGTCTGTAACGCTAGAATTTGCCTATACACAAAAAACTGCTCAAGTGGACAACATATACTGTACTATTATTTTGCCGTTTTGCGTAAGCGCATCGGCTCAACTATAGGATGTTCCAAACCGGATGGCCCTTACTCTCGCACGCGCACTTACAATCGGCCCGGCCCGGCCAGACACGACCCGGCCTGTTCAGTTATAAGTATACGGTCCAATTAAAAACTATAAAATTGTTTATTCAGCTTACAATCTAAATTAAACTACAATTTTTTAATCTCCGTGAAATTGTGAGAAAAATGAGTCCAAACAACACACAATTGCGATAAATATGAGTATTTTAGGGATTTCTAAAGCAAGCGCAGAACTGGAGCACTTAATAAAGATTTTATTATAAAGTAATAAGTATGTTGGTGATATTTTGATGATTATAAACAAAACTGTATTAACCATTTACAGTTATGGTGCAAAATTACGTCGGTAATATGGAAATTTGTACTTGTTCTACAATAACAAATGCTGTCTTGTATGTAATATTCATAAAAGAAATTATTAAAATGAATATTAAATTAGACTTAGTTGTACATCTAAAATATTTCACAACTATGTTTGATGGCGTTTCCTTTAAAATTTTATGGAGATTACAAATATGCTAAGCTCGTTCGTTAAAAAATTCATATTATAAAGTTGCAGTTACGTAGTGGACGCCCCAGTCGCTGATCCATACCCAGACGTGCGCCCCAGCTGCGTTTGTGTGTGTATGTGTGTGTTAGTAAGAGTCTCCTAATACCTCAGGTGCCATACAACTTGGAACGCCGTATAGTAATAAACGCTGCTTTTTCACTTATTACTTTATTGGAAGTGACATGGAAAAAGTGTAGGTCGCTGTTGTTTGTTAACGGAATGGCGGAGAGAGACTAAAAATTATCGAACCAGACAGTGGAGTATCATGATTTTTGTGTGAGGGGGGGTTATTGCCCAAGATTTTTTCCACGGAGTAAGATTGTAGACTGTAAGAAAAGAGCGCACACTGAAATAAGCGCAATCGGTACGTGTTTTAGCCTCTTCAACAATTTTTCTCCATTCAGCCCTCTCACTACATAGTCTTCTTCATCGCCTTATCTCCTCAGATCCTCTTCAGCGTCCTAGATCCATCTCTTCTTTGGCCTTTCTCTTGATCTCCTATCTACTGTTCTCAATTCTAGTACCTTTCTGGGAATTCTTCGTTGTTTCGTCCTCATTGTGTGTCCCATTGGGCTTGTAAATTTTACGATGGTTATTGTCCGACCTAACCCTTCTCGTAATGTTCAAGTACTACCGAAAGTTAGGTTTAAAGACTGCCGACTCGTATCGTTGCTCTGGAACCAGCCATAGTCACTTTCACAAGTTGTACTATTTTCTTTTGGATACGAAAACAAACAAAAATATCAAATAATGTTCATCAAAAAGAGATACGAGAGAACAAGGGTGTGATGTACTGAACTTTGAACTACAAGTCGTTCTGCACGTATCCTTCTTGATAGATCACTACACATGCATTCTCTTCGTCCCTTGGATGGTAGGCTACAAATTTGTGAATATTTTTTCCATCTATCAGTATTACCTATCTTGTTTGAAACCTCTCTTCAGGGACGTAAATCCATCTATACATTCTTTAGCATATCTTCACATTAAGGCTAATTTTTTCAATGAATATAGTGCGTCATTAAGATCCTTAGAATTTAAATGTAAGCAGTGGGTCGAGACATTTCGATGCAGTAAAGACTAAGCTCATTGGTAAAGCAGAAATTTCGAAGAAAGTTAAGTTGGCCAAAAACACTGATGTGCCAGTTCTTACTTATGGGGCTGAAACCTGGGCTCTAACTGAGAAGCATTTAAACTCTCTCCAAGCTGTGGAGATGGGATACCTCAGGAAGGCTGAAGGAAAGACAAGAAGAGATCGAGTCAGAAACGCTACTACAAGACTGAGTCTTAAGACAGTCCTTTGAAAGATCAAATTAAGAAAGCACAGTTGCGCTGGTTTGGACACGTTCATAGGATGGAAGGCGATAGACTGTATGAGGCAAGATTTGCTGGGAGAAGACCCAGGGGCCGGAGAAGAGTGACTTGGGAGGACAATGTGAGATGCTCTCTGCATGGGCTGGGAGTGCAGTGGAATGAAGCTAAGGCACTAACCGTGCAGAGACCACGGTGGCGAGACCTTTGCTCAACCTCTACACCTTGCGGTAGAAGAGGATTAGAATAATAAGAAGAAGAATTTTAAATGAATAGATAAAATATATAAAAAAGTAATAAAGACACAGAGTACGAATCGTATAACTTACCTGTCTATGAGAACTCAAGACCGTTATTCAGGTAACATTTACCAAACAGCACGATTATACAATATAGTACTGCGTTGCGTAATCATAAGCAAAATTATATTTTCCAGTGTTATCAGACACTATCTGATGGACGCAGTAATTGTTGTGCGGATAAGGAAAGTTGTTATAGAACTGAAGAAAAATATTACAAACAACCAACCGACTGAACTGTTTAACTAATGAAATAACACAGGGTAGTATAAGCTCGTTTGAAGTAGCCTTATACAAAAGAAATGAAAGTATGGTAACGGAACACGAAAAATCAACACTCATAATTAGTGTCTGGAGTTGAATACTTTTTATAACTATCTACATCATCATGTTCAACAAGGATTAAACCAAAAATGGTCTGTTCTTGTCCCAAGCAGACAGACTAGAGCTAGTAACTACAACGCATCTTCGGACGTCCCGCACCTCTCCGTCCTTCCGTTTATAATTCAGTACTTGTTTGGGGATGCGACAGTCATCCATGTGGTTAAGATGATCCCACCATTTTAACCGATATCGGGCAATCATGTTGAATATATATGATATATATGATACCACCATTCGTCCTACTGTACCATTATTATTTAGTAAAGAAGTAACAATAGAACAATTTCGATTAATTGAAAGTTTACCTACACATGCTAAAAGAGAATCTGGATGTAAACATGTTATTGTGACTTTAAACGATACTCATATTAATAATTTAAAATCATTAGGATTTAGTGAGTATCAAATATTTGTATTAAGTAAACAATTGCATATGTATAGAAAATTACGTAATCTTATGAAATTACGTTCTGTAAAGACTAGTTTAGAAAGAGATTATGCAACGTCTTCATTGTGGACGCACGCATATATGAAATGGCAAAATAACGAATGTAAACAATAGATATTTATTGTACAATATGTTTATTTATTGCAATATGTTTGTTTATATATATATATATATATTTCTTATCTAAGATGTCCTTATTATTATAATATAACAATAATAAAAGAGTTACAAATGGATCTGGCTTTTTACCGATATAATCTTTCAACAGTGAACATTGACGCCAGAAAAATTTACTTAATCTGCAATAATTAAACTCTTCGTCATCTGGGAAAGTGTGTCTTATTAGATAATACAATAACGGGAGTTTTTACTACAGTCTTAGGACCTATATTTTTAACAACTACTTTTGGATCATCACCAACTATAAGAGCTTTAACATCTTCATAAAAATAAGCATCACATTGCGCTTCGTTCCAAAGCAACACACGTGTATGTACACAATCCATAAAACCGAACATATAACCACGAATGGAATTAGTAACACAACCTACATTAATTAACGCATTACACACAGCATCCAAAAAGAAATTTTTACCACTACTAACTTCACCTCTGATCCAAATACTGTTCTTTTTAGACATTTGATAATTAAGGACTTTATACAACAATTCGTAAAACATTTTTACTTTAAACTCACTATTACCACACTGAAAATATATTAATCTTTGCAAAGCTAATAAACTATCGTTAATAGATGAATATTTTTGATTTTTAGTCTTACTATCTAAACAAGAAAATAAACGCTTTTCATTGGGTATATTATGATAATGATCGTAAAAATCTTCTACGGTCCATCTATAATAAATACCTTTAACATGAGAAATAGCTTGTTGAACAGTATTATGAGTAGAAGGCAATAAAAGAAATTCACGATTATCTAGCCACATATCTGTAAACACAATATTTTCAATCGGTGAAATAGGATACGTTAATAGTAATTCTATGACTTGATCCAGTTGCGCTCTTTTTGGACGCCCGTGCAGTCGTTTAGAAGAGATATTACTGCTTCCTCCAAACTGCGAACATGTTGATAAATCTCGCTGTTCGTCTGCGTCCAGATTTTCAGGCGGATTGATGCTACTTTCCAAACATTGCGGGGATCTTTTACTTGGAGGAACTCCTCCCTCGGATATATTCTCATGTCGATAAGGTGTGTGCCAATAGGTATCTCCGACTTTAACGAATAAACACACTCGTGTCCCTTCCATGTAATATTTGAAAATAGCGCACCAGTCATCGTCCGTGAAGGTAGCGACTGCATATTTTCTTCGACACTTTCTTTTGTAAGGAACGGCCTGCATAAATGTACAGGCACACCACGATTTTCTGTAGATGCATGTACGGTAGATATGGAGGTGGTTCCAGCCAGGCAATTCGTGTTTAAAGATGGCGACGAAGTTACTGCTGGTATCGGTTGAGTACTTTTGGCGGTCCAGTCCAGCTTGAATTGTTTCCATAAGTTTCGTAAAGTCGGTAAGTCTGTCAATCGGTACGATGTCTTGTACAAGATACGGTCTGGTCTGGCCTCCAACCACGAAACTAACGTAACGGCCGAAGTCATATAGGTCTCTTTGACATAAGGTTCAACGCTGACCAGTATTGCTGACCGCTAGTGTAAGAAGAGTCGGATTGTCCAACAACTGTTCCATCACGACTGTCATCCACATCTGTTGATGGTCGATTGTTAATGATTTCTAACATCGCTAGAATCTGCCACGACAGAGATTCGTTGTCTCTTACAGCTTTCATTGTTTTCTGTTTCTTGGCTGGTGGATTGATATGTTCCGTTGTTTCCGGTAGGTGTCTCTTCAATGTATTCACTACTCGAACTCTTTCGTTTACGTTCTCGTCCGTAATCGACACTATCTGTTCTAAGTCGCTTACTTGTTGTTGAGCATTCTCCGAAAAGTCATTTTTACGTTTCGTCGATGATAATTCTTCTGACACAAACGAACAGTCTCTATGTTGCCCAGCGTCAGCATTTGTAACACACGAGTATGTATAACGTTCAACCTTTCTTCAAGCGACGGTGTAGTCATACTAACTAATGGAACCCCTGGTTACTTGGAGAGAAGCTTTGCTTCTTTCCCCCTTCCCTAGTGGCTCGCAGTCAACGGATCTAAGATTAGGTCCTAGCAGCCCAGATTACATACCGCTCCATATAAGGGGATGGCCCAGAATAGCTTCTCAACTTTCAAATGTATTTATACATTCAGCTCAGCTCAGAAGAGATTCAAGTCCTCCCTCACGGTAGGTTTATTTATACACTTAAAATTTTCGTTGACTACGAGTTATTTGTGTATAGACTGCTAGAGGCACTAGGGAAGGGGGAAAGAAGCAAAGCTTCTCTCCAAGTAACCAGGGGTTCAGTATGTCGCACAGTATATTAGACAGAGCACATCGTCATCGTGAAGGTGTTGTTCTACCGGGTAGTAATTATATTGGACCTGGCAATACATTACCTCCAGGTGCGGCGCAGTGTACAAACACCTCGTTGCGAGGCTAATAAAATTTTCGTTTATTTTGCACATGCGCACAACAGCCGTGTACAGTATCTCATAGTGTGAACATCGGCTGCAACAAGACTGGCGAGAACAATGGAAGCACTGGAAGCATGTGTGTAACAGAAAGAGAGAGAGAGAGAGATAATATGGAAGTGAGACAGTGAACTGTTCGTCGTCTCCCCTCTCTTCTCTGTAGATAACTGAGGTGTACTTGTAAGTGGGGGTGAACCAGTATTGGGTCGGCGCAGCTTACTGTTCAGGAACGACTGTCTGCCCTGTATCAAATGATCACAGTGCAAAACGTATATACTTATATTCTACATTGTTTTACTATATACAAAACAAATACTATAAACAATACAAAAAAATATTAGTCACTAACATAAATTTACTTAGCCACAGTTGAAAATAAATGAACACTTGTGGCACTCTCCACAGATCACAGCCGCACACTAATCGGTTGTAAAAATAATCAACTGCGAACCGATTAACTGGCCTTCCTGCGCTCCGTTTTTTTTTTATAAGTCGCTGAAGGTTAACATTGGCGTAACGTTCTAGATTCTCCTAAAACTCACTACTTTGTTAGAACTGTGACATCCTTTCTTGCTTGCTGAGCTGCGCAGATCCAGCAAATGAATTACCCCCATTAAGTTGTCGACAGAGGAGTGAGGGGAGATAGGGCGATAACAGTTCGCTGTCTCACTTTACTCACTAATTCTCTCTCTGTCACACACCTGGTTTCATTGTTCTCGCCAGCCTTGTTACAGCGGATGTTCACACTATGAAACACTGCACAAGACTGTTGTGCGCGTGTGCGAAGTGACTGAAAATTTTGTTAGCCTCGAAACGAGGTGTTTGTCCACTGCTCATCTCGAGCTCAGTGTTCAATTTCTATCGTCAGGTCTATATAGTGTTAGGGGACTCTCTGTGCTATGTATAACTTATTACGCATTTCATTGTTATTCGGCTAAATGATTATGCAATCAAAACGCGCTCGACGCCGTCAGTAGTTCCGTTACGTTCCAGCATCGTCAGGCGGACAGTGAATGTACACACTACCCACAGAGAATTCACTGATTTTTTCTTTTTTCAGTTAATATAATGGACGTCCGTCCTATAACCGCTTAATGACAAAAAAGGCAGCTGCGCTCAAAAAATATAAAGATTTACTATCTGCCAAAGATTATTTTTTCGTGAGAAGTTCGGCTTATAATTCCATAGTTGTTTGGAGACAATTCTGTTTGTTTGGAGTCACAGTTGTTTGGAGTCAAGTACACTCATAATATTCGGTTCCTGCTGTACATCGACATTTCTTTACCGATCTTAAAGAGTATAGCCTGCCACGTGTCTGAGAAATCTCATTTCGGCCGCTTGAATACGACTATTCTCGGATTCGTTAAAGTCCAATTCTCAAACCCACAGAGAAGTGAGGGGAGGGCCATCGCTTTACAGAACTTCAGGCGTGTTCCATTACTCGTCGATATTCAGAGTAATATTTTCTATTTTCCCATCGTGGTGTACACGATTATCGTTTTTTAATTAATAAAAGTTTATTAAAAAATGTATACGTCAGAAAGAAGGAGAATCAGCCTGGCGGTCAGAACGATGACTTCGCTCTGTTCAGTTGGTTTCCTTTGCAACTAGCCCTATATCTTGTCTTTTATATTATTGTTGAAAAGTAGTTCAATATAGGTTTTAATTTTTTTTTAATTGGTATGTAATACATTACATTATTTTTAAGTATTTTTGATGTAACACATTACATTAATTATTTTATGTAACACATTTTTAAGAGCAGTGAAGGGATGAAGTTTGAGAGATCGTCTACGAAACGACGACATAAGGAAAGACCTGAAGTTACAGTCGGTTCTGGAGAGAATAAGGCAATACAGGCATAATTGGAAGTCCCATGTGGAACGCATGGTAGACACGCGTATTCCTAAATTTGAATATAGGCCAGTGGGGACGAGAGATCGTGGAAGAACGTAGAAAAAATGGTCAGAGACTCTGTGAAGTTGGAACTGGGCATAGCCCAAGCCATGTAGTGAAGAAGAAGAAGAAGAAGAAGAAGAAGAAGAAGAAGAAGAAGAAGAAGAAGAAGAAGAAGTAACACATTATTCTTAAAATATTGTATCCGATAAGGCAAACAATAATTATTTCTATGCCCTGTAAATCGATAGTATCGATTCTGCGGACACTGATTCTGTGTTGCATCGTTTCGGCATGGCATGTGAAATCCATAAGGCAGTGATCGTTCGTTGTTGTTGACGTAAGTTCGCTGGACTGGAATGTTTTGCGCCGTTAATTTCGATTTTATTTCCGTATTGATACACATGTCGTAAAAACTTATGGCTCTTTGTTCTGTTCCCTTTACTAACTGCACAGTAGTTTCTGATGTAACGCTGCGACTGTTGCTAAACATCAGACCCAACAGCTGTCACACTTGTCCCACGTGGCGACGTTTTGCAGTAAACAAACCCTATCGATGTGCATTCTTGAAATTCTTTACATTAGATACGACATTATTTTATCATGTAGGTTAGAACTACGTAACAGCTGCGAAGTACGATTGTACATTACATTTAGTAGTAGCCTGTATGACGCAAGTCGTACTGTGTACACGTGCGCCCGTCAGCGCGTGCGGTTACAAGCTTCTATTCAGTATAAAAATGACTGATAATGGTAACTCGCATCTTTTCAAATAAATTTTCGCACTAGAATTTGCAAATCTAGTGTTTGTTTATGTGTATGTAACTTGTCATCCAGTATCGCAGCACCAGATTTCAAGCTACGTCGTTTCAAGTCGCCTCACTACGGTTGCTCATCATTTGCAGTATCATGACTCCAAAGACACCGTTCGTCTTCACTGCTCAAGTTCTTAGACCCACGTTGCCTGTATCTAGTTTAACGGCGCTGTCGTTACGAAAGCACCAAGTCCATTCTAAGCACTACTTTTTTCTCAAAGGCTATAATTTTGATGATATTAGTTTTCTCGAACGTTCACAAAGCTGTAACTGGTTCGTATGTGCTTGCCAAAAAAGTGTTTTAAAAACCCCTTCACCACAAATGTGTGAACTTCAACATTTCTGTTTATTTTCGTTACCTACACACGCAGCGTGATCATTTTTGGTCGCGTCGATAGATTTTCATGAAATTTGGCACGCGTGTCCCTACTTTTACCATACAAAACTCTTTAGTTTTTGAGATCAATCCCCCAAAAGTAGGAGGGGTGAGAGGCAAAAAAATTGGAGCTAAAACAGTAAAAAAAAACGCAAAAGCCCATGTGGGGTACCAAATTAAAGGGAACGACATGACCTGTACGTACATGACATGAACTGTTTAATATAGTTTCGTTTTTAAAATTTTTAAGTTTTTGAACGTCGGGCCCCAAAAGCGGTTGCAAATTAAAGAGAATTTTAACCTAAATCTGAATACAGTGTTCAGTTTTAGAAATTAAAATTTTTACAAGTTCCCAGGGCCAGACAGACTTAAGAATCAGTTACCGAACGATCTTGGCCGAACGATACCCGACAACGTTTTTCTAAGTTGCTCTTACCCGACAAAAATTGTCGAGTACGTTTGGCCAAGGTCTGCCGTCACTGTTTTCGTAACACTCTGTCGCGTTTTTCGGCCTGAAGAATATTCCCAAGGGTGGGATACGAAACGTTGCCGACGATATCGAGATTATACAGCAACCGGCCACAGCCTAACAGCCCGGTATTTGTGAGTATACTGACACCGGCCGTGTAAGCTTATGACACCACACATTACATCAAAGGCTTCCGACTATTATCCTTTTGGCTGAGGCAGTAACACTAAGGGAAGTGAAATTCCAATTGCATTTTAGTTAAGTGCAGGGGCGGATTTTACATTTTCCCGCCCGTAGGCAGTATAAATTTGCAAGAGATGCCATCATTATATTCCCTCTTTGGTTTTAAAGTCCGCCGAGTGTTCTGTTTAAATCCAAACTTTGCTACATAATCGTGTGTGCTCTCGTTCATTTTCCAATTAATAGGATCAGAATCTAAGACCTTCCCTACCTGATTTGATGATATTGCATCATGATTTTTAACGTGAACTGGCTCTTCATTCTTCAAAAATGAAGTTTCCTCCACAACGGACCTCTCTGGGTGAACTGTCTGATATTCCAGTCAATGAATGCAAAAAAGTGGCCGATGTCGGGAATAATTTGGAAGAAACTGAATTTTTCACAGATGTTAGTACATAATAAAAGGCGTATTTTCTCAAAAGTCTCCCCCCTCCCCCCTCTAAACCTTGAAATCGTAGTATGTTCGTTTATCGTCTGTAAAATCATAATGGTATGAAAATCACGAACACACTAAGGAATAATTACACTGCGAAACATGGACAAATTAAATAAAAAATATAAAAAAACTTGCAGGATAACCTCGTCATGATACTAGGCTCGACTCGAAACGGAGCGGCGCCCTGCACGCGTTTGACATTAGGCCTCGCCAACAATTTATAATTTGTAATACCACAATAAAACATATCATTTTGAAGCTTAAAAAATGTACTAAAAGTTTTATCTAAAACGTTTTCATCAGTTGAAATTAATTCAAAAGTTATTAACAAAAATCAAAATTTTCGCAACCAAAAAAGGCATTTTTGGGGTATTTAAATAGTTGTAGTGGGTTAAATATAAGTTTTACAAAAGAATATGTAGGAATATAAATTGTAGCAAATTTATTTAATAACACGCTACAGAAACTAAAAATTGTCTACGTCAACGAAAACTGCATATGAAGGGTGGGGGGAAGCTCAAGGGGGAGGGGTGGGGACTTTTGAGAAAATACACAACTTATGGTCTATCATCAGTAAAAAATTCAGCTTCTTCCAAATTATTCCCGACACAAAACCTTCATTGAACAGTATCTTCACCTTCACTACTACCACAGTTATTGTTGGTATCTCTAGAACGTCTCGATTCCTTACATATTAGGCTTGCCTCGGTTTCTGGAACCAACCGACATTTCGGTATTATGGACAGATCTATCTACATTTCTCAATTTGATCTGGACTGCCCACATCTAAAATCTCTCGATCATAACTTTCACTAGCACTATTGACACTAGTGGTACTGACATCACTAAACTTCACATCAGAACTTCCAGATGCTTGCGGTTGCGCATCACTAACACTACATGATTTGAATAAGCAATCAATTTTACTGGTTTTACTTATAATAGTTTCCACTTCAGCTTTTTTTTTCAATTTTTAATATTGTCTGCCACTTAGTCGCTTTCTTCCATCAGCCATGTTCTAAAGATTTACACTAAAATAACTGACTGTTAGCAGTTGGTGGCATCTATTGACATTCACTCACGTCAAATTACAGAGTCGGTAAACGATGTTCGAAATTTGAATATAAACGAATTACTAGTTAAGTAATTAATTAATATAATGGAAGTATCACATTAATGGATAATGGACATAAGTGTAATTGTGAAAAACCCATGTACTTCATATACATATCAGAAGTAAATGACGAACTATTCTCTTTACGTAATAAGCCTAGTTACTAAACAATATATATATTCTTAAACGTTTCTTATCATAGTGGGACGAAATGGAGCGCCATTTGAAACATCTCTTAGGTAAAAAAACAAGAACATAACGACCGTCAAATTTTGCCGCCCGTAGGCAATTGCCTACTTTGCCTATGCATAAATCCGCCTCTGGTTAAGTGTTCACACTTTCAACGTTTGTAACAAACGTAGTGGTAACCGGAGTCAATCAGCGTACATATAACTTATATACGTAACCAGTCAGCCCGTCTAGATGGTCTGCACTGATAATAATACGTACACATTCGGCGCCACTGTTTATACACACATTGAAGTCACATGTCCGCTCCGTGAATGCGTCCACATTCCAGCCGTGAATAATCACGAGCACAAGCGAGCCCACAAGCGGACGAACTGATATAGAAAAAAACAATTGCACAAAACACGGCAATTGGTCAAGGTTAATTAACAACGAGGCATGTGAAAAATGACTGAAGGTCACACCACGATGAGTCATCTTCCCGACAGAGACTACCACGAGGAAAACACTACTGTTTCGACAGACGGTGAAATACAATTTTAACTTTGAATATGTTTCTTAGGACGGTGTCGGGTAAAAGCTTCATAGAGCAGTGACTACTGATCTGGGAGTCTGGGGTTCGAATCCCGTCCAGCAACTTATATTTCTGGATTTCTGGTAGATACTTATGTTTCTTATATTTCTTAATACTTATATTTCTCCATGACTTTTTCTATGACAGAACGCAGGTCTAATTATTTCAGTTAATATTTGATTTGGAAAAATCAAAACATTTTATACTCAATAAGTGTGTCCTTGTAGTGGCTTGTAGTCTTACAAAACTTTGCGGTTATGCTTAAAAAAAAAAAAGCACATGGCGTGTACAATTACGCGTTTGATGTTTTTATCGCTTCAAGTCGAGTGCTCTTCGTACAAGCCCAAGGCTGCAATGCCGTCAGCTCTCCCACTTACATAAAATTCACTCAGCAACAACATGTAATATGGCTGTCTAGAGCAGTGGTTCCCGACCTTTCCGGACCCGCGTTCATTTCGAGTACCACCGGAGCGTAAAGAAAGGTATTTGGGGTTTTCTCAATAAAACACTTGATACAACACGAATAGTATATCTTATTATTCCTAGTTATGTATAATTATTTAAATCTAATACATAAAATTTACAAAACAGGAACTGATTTTACTTCCATGTTCCGTAAGGAAATGGAAGTATGGTGATCGCGAAAAAAATCCGTGTTCGAGATAAGGGCAGAGTCTGATTGTACTACCCACAAAACATGAAGAAAAGTCATTTTCCGAAAAGTGTCTGTGTGTAGAATTTTGTCTATGGCGAACGAAACTGTCGCAAAATCAAACAGAATCAAATAATTTTTTGCATATGTCTCCGAGTTGTAGAGGACTCAAGACCTATTGATTTTGGTGAAGATCGGTTAAGGGGAAGGGGTGGTTTACCAGCAGCGTTTTACGTTTTAACAAGAGTAAAGTAATTAATTTTGATAAATAAAGTATTCTGAAAAGAATGTCATAATAATGCACTGTAGAAAGGTAGATTAAATATCTATAAATTAAAAGGGTAATTGAAGGGGGAGGGAGTAATTTTTTGTATTGATGTTATAAATGTATTCGACCGAAAACTTATAAAAATTTCAATAAAATATTAACAATTGATATCGTTCCATGTAAACAAAATATCGTAACCATGGATACGTAAACAAAATAATTTTTCGTTTTCAGAAATTCACAGATTACAAACGCTGGGCGGTATTCGCTTTCTTTCGCGTTGTTTAAATAAAAGATAATTTAATCAAATGAATTCTTTATTTTTAAAATATTAACAACTATGTACAATTCGTATTTTGATTATCTTTCTCAGCGTTTTTACCAAAAGCATGCTGATATATTTAGTTTCGTTCTGAGTGTACATATAATTTTATAATTAATTAGAACATGGAAGTCATGTATGGTTCTCCATACCTGCCGATTTTTAAAATTAATTTCAGGTTGGTTCTATGCTAAAATAAAGTATTTAGCACCGCAAAGTGTTTAGGTTGTGTTTTTATAAGGGTAATAGTTGTAAATCATGTCCGATGAAAATTTATTGTTATTCTGAACATAAATTTCTATTTATTTATTTATTTTAAGCACATATTTGTTTCCTAGCGAGGTCTTCCTGCGTACCGCCGGTTGGGAACCACTGGTCTAGAGAGACACACTCTTGGCGTCAAATTACGTCACCAACTTTTAACGCCTCAAGACGCGCTTTGCAGCTCACGCAGTACTTTGATAGACGAAGTAGGATTAGGCGAAGGTTGGCGTGATAAGTGCACACATACCTAGCCTTGCTGTGTAGGGGGAATGCGACCTACAACAAAACGTTTGTCTCTAACGACGCGATAATTATCGTATTCCAAGTGGACAAATATTGACGCCCACAAACGCCGGGAAACTGGACGCTCACCATTGGTTCAGATCGAAATTTAATTTTTATCTTTTGTGTGATATTTCGTGCGCGTTTCAGAGCACGCGGTGCCACGTGTCGTTCATTAACCACAACGACAATCTACCTGAAGAACGTCACACTGAAAAATATGAACATATTTTATGCAGGAACGTATTTACGGGGGGGGGGGCACGAACGGAACCGGACCCCTCCCCCAAGAGGATCGAAAAAAATTGACGAGAAATGTTGTTAATATCTTAATTTTTAGGCTGTTTTGTTATTTTTTTTAGCTGTGTACGCTAATGTAGTAGTAACTCCTTTTTAAATATACAAACAGGTGTATTACACTGCATTAGCGTATACGTTTGAAATATGAAAGAAATATAAGAACATCAATTCAGTCAATAAGTATCTTACAGACAATGTTTCAATAACGCGTATTTTTAGTCTGTTATTACCGTTTACTTTAATGGGACTGATTTCAGCCACTTTAAAAATAGTAAAGTCTTGACTTGTTTTTTTCTTTTGTATGAAGCCGACTCGACGCCGACCCCCCCCCCCCCAGACAAAATTCTAGATACGCCAGTGTTTTTATGGTATATATTGGTATATATTGGGGCGTACCACGTAGCATCGCTCGCGAGGGTAACTGTAGTTTCGTAGAAGGATACGTTAGTAAATAAAATTTGCATTCTCTTGCATGCCTCTCACCACAGAAAACAAAACAGTGGCCTTTAAGATTTCATCACTAGTAATTCGAGACATCACTAGACTTGCCATGAATACAGGGGCGGACTGGCATCCCTGTGGGCCCTCGGCTGGAACCAGTCAAGGGGCCCCCTGCAGCTATACACACAAACGCGCACGCGCGTACTTGTGTTCGTATGCTTTTTATAAATTATTTATTTACTTTTTATAGATACATGGTATGTACAGTATTTACGTAAGTGAACGTTTTAATAGAAAACATACAGGACAGTTTATTTGATTATTTGGACTTTAACATAACCACCTTTGAAACCATAATTACGTATGTCAATGATACATATAGGGTAAGTTACCAACAAATACTGCTGGAAATGACCACTCTATTTATTAAATGAAATGTAAAACACAGATTTAGAAGTAATATAAAATCGTAAAAAAAAATTAAATCTAAAATGTTAATTTATCTCAAAGAACAAATAATATAAAGTACTTGAATCCACACAGAAAAAACAACTTATGGATTTCGAAATCATCATCCTGTAAAAATATAAAATCTAATACTTTCATGCTGTAAAACCAACAGAAGATTAATATCCTAATAACAGCAGTAGGATTTCATAAACTTAAGGACTGGCACAAGGACTTTAAAATCTTTTCCCTAAATATAACTCTGCACAAACGTAACAACTTCTTCACTGGTCATTGCTATTTCATCTGTAATTGGATTTTTATCTACAATGACGAATAAGTCTCGCTCTACTTTCACAAGCAGTAGATTAGACATTAGCTCTTGATTTACAGTGGACCAAAGTCTATTCTTGACAATTTTAAGTTTAGAAAACACTCTCTCACAGGTTACTTGGGTGCAAGGAAGAGTTAATACAAACTTGTATTTTCAACAACATTTAGACGAGAAAAGGATTTTAATACCAGTAAAAATATATATATTTCTCGTTTTTTCTCGAAATAAAATTTTCATGGCTCGGGGGCCCGGGGCCCTCGCCGATCGCCAACCAGCCGACCTGGTCAGTCCGCCACTGTATGAACGTCTGTTTCAGACACTTTTGTTCAGTTAACGAGCGGCAAGTTGCCGGAACAACAATTCTACGGCGCCGGAATTGCGCAGATCTGTCTGCGTATCGTCAGTCTTCTTGCGAAATGCGATAGTGAACAGAATACGTCTGGCCACGAGTGTAGCCGACAAATTATTAACGTTGGTTATGACATACCAAAAAACGGACAGGAACTAGACTTTCACCCCCCCCCCTTAACAACAGTGGCCTAACCGAAGGATTACTGATAGGTTAAAGTTCCTCCCCATTGGGTAGGCAGTCAATGGGGTCTTATATGTCAAATCTGGAGACATGCAGTTCTGTAGCTAGTAGCCATGATGTAACATGTACATACCCTCCTCCGCTTATCATCAAAACGGTCACCACCACGAAAAACCCCAAACCCTCACCCACCCAAAATCTTGCTTGTTCATAATCTCCATGGGAAAATCCTGGCCGTATCACTGCCCGTTAATAATTTAGACGTAATCTAATTTTTTTTTTCGTAACATGTCGGCTCTTTACAGTACAAGATCCCAATGTCGTAAAATAGCCGCAGAATTCATCCAAGACCTATGTCTAAACAGAACGTGTAACAACGGTGATGCTTTGCCTGATTGTTAGGATGACCTGAGCTGTACGAATTATGCATAGGAAACGAATCAAGGTTTGCCTGTCAAGTACCGGAGCTTCATCACAAGCTCCTGGTCCTCACTGTTCTGTTTAAGAAAATATTAACTATTTTTTAAAGATTACCCTCGGTCGTGTATGCTACATCACTGTATCCCTGAAAGACTCGAGGGCTTTCTACTTTGTCGTTTGATAGAATTCGGCATTTCCATGTTCGGTATGGATTGTCACAATGTGTAGTTATAATTTTCATGCAAGAATTCCTCACGACATTGTTCACAGGACGAACACTGTATTCATTTCGCAATAACTACGTAAGAGAGTACCGATGAGGAGGGGGGCTTGACCTACTAATCTAAGCTCCCTATCGAGCACGTAGTGTAGCTTACGTTTGTGTATAGTGACACAGTATTCCCACACGGGAGCAGCGTAGTAGATAAAGACGTGCTGATGGTCGTCTTGTCCAGCTTATGTGTCACAGTCGAGCAGACAAGCAGCGGGAACAGTTGCTCTAGAGAAAGAGTAACGAATGTTTGGTAATCGTCTGTGCATGGGAAGGCCAGGCGAGAACAGGGAAAGAATTTACTTCGTTAGACTAGAGTAAGTAAATCATGTGACTATTCACAAACACCTTTTGGCGTTTGATTAAGTTATTTAATTCTTAAGCTTTTCTTATCATTTCGGATATTAGGCTGCTAGTGTTCATCTACTTTGTGTGTTCTTTTAGAATCTTCTTCGTCTTCCTTTTTCTTCTACTTTTTTTCTTTTCCGTCTCCTGCCGTCAAGTGTCGAGTCCTTCACCCACTCCCGATACTCTGTTCTATCATTGGCGAGAGGTTTTACTTCTAACGTGGTATCCCCTCCTTATTAGCGTCTCAATAGTTTGCCGAACCATTCCAATTTTGATGTCCCTTTCCTCTCACTCCGTCTATGACGAGTTGGTTTCCTTTGCTCCATTCTCATCACATGATATTGCAGTACTCTTTTCTCTACTACCTCAACAAATCATATCCACTATCACGACACTTGGTTCTGTGCAACCAACTTTATTTCCTTCCATTTCTTTTTCACGTTACTTCTTGTATTTCCCTGCAGGTTGCAAAAAATGTGCAAAAAAATATTTTCTTCTTCTTCTTCTTCTGCACTACAGCCCAACGTGAGCCCTGGTTTCTAACACCAATCTTCTCCAATGTCTCCTACCCATTCCCATCACAGTGCAACCCCTCACATCCATTCTTCTTAGGTCTTCCAGCTCATCATCCAAACATCTCATCCCAGGTCGGCCCCTCTTTCTGCTTTTATAAACTTGCGTTCTCAGGATTTTCTTTAGCATACGCTAATCATCCATCCGCTCTACTAGTAGGTGATCTAGCACTTAATTGTATTCGTTGGGCCTTTACGAAAGGTATTTTATTAAACCGAAAATTGTAAAAGGTTTATTGAAAACTGTTAAGAGAAACAACACTTTCTGAACAGTATTAAATCTCCAGAGGCTTAAGAGGGTTTTAAGCATTCATTTTATGTATAATGAACTATTTTATTAACCGACCTCCAATTATGTAATATTTATCTTTGACGACTTTTTATCCAAAAATTACGAAAGGAAATTAGTTAAAATTTGTTTACTACCATACTGTATGTAAATGTTTCAATGGGCCTATACTCACTGGATATTAAATATTTTCTAAAGTGTTTACTAACCAAATACACTGTACTCACCGTCTATGGCTTTTTTCCTTGATGTTTTTTCCAGTTTACATGTTTCAAGGCACTTGCCTCATCATCAGAACTTATAAAATCAATCTATGTCATAAATAATGACATTTGTCAAAATATTAAAAACACAATACGGCAATTAAACTATGTACATAAATTCGCTTTAAAAATGTTCGGTGTGCCTTGCAAGACAACACGCGCCGTACTGACGTAATCTAAGCCTTATCTCGACTATATCTCATAGCGGTATCGTACAGTATATTTGACTTATACTGTAATTGGTCGTTCAACACATGTGGCTTGGTACTGGCGTCGTTGTATGCTTTGTAAATTTCATATTCTTCAAGGGCGTTCAAATAACTCCCTTTACTGCAGAAATGAAGGGGTATTAAATTTGAGCTAAAATCCGTGTAACTGTGACTGTTGTCTATGAGGTGCTTGGCGAAATTTGACTTGATATTGTCGAAGTTGTAAACTCGTGTAGGGGGTCTATGTTCAGAAAATCTTTTCAAAAAACCTCGACCCGTCTGGCCCACATAAAAAGCCTCACAGTCGTTGCAGACTAGCTTATAAACACCCGTTTTATTTTCGTCAGATAGTTTTAAAAACATTAAAGAAAAAACTATCTGACGATCAAGCCCTTGTCACTAAAGCGGATAACGGTAACACTCTGGTTATTATAAATAAGAATGATTATGACGATAAAATACGCGATTTCATTGCAAATAATAATATCACCCTGCTAACCTCTGACCCCACGGATTTATACGTAAAACGTCTTAATCGCAGCTTAAACATGTGTACACATCTCTTTGATGAACGTACTAGACGTTCTTTAAAACCAATTAATTCTAAAGCGCCCGTTTTATCAGGTCTGCCAAAGCTTCACAAGGAGGGGATTCCTATTAGACCACTAGTAAATTTTACCACTGCACCCGGTTACAAAGCAGCTAGAAAATTAGTGAGTATATTAAAACATAATTTACATTTGATTAATAATCGAAGTTTGATTAATAGTTGTGATTTCGCTGAAAAAGTGAAAAACTTGATGATTGAACCCCACTATAAACTTATTTCTTTTGACATTGTGAACTTGTATACAAATGTACCGGTGAGTGAAACCTTACGCCTATTAAGATCTAACCTTGTTAACACCAATAAACTGGATGCTAATTGCATAAATGAAATATTAGAATTGTTGGAAGTGATTTTGGACCAGAATTATTTCACACATAACAAACAGTTTTTCAGACAGCTGGAGGGGTTAGCTATGGGTTCTCCACTCTCTAGTATTCTAGCGGAGGTATACTTAAATTACTTTGAAAATTCTTTCTTGTTTGCAAACCCTACATATAATTGCAATGTGGTGTTCTATGGTAGATATGTCGACGACACTTTTATGGTGTATAAAGGCACAAATCGCCAAATTGACAAGCTCCACAATTACTTGAATGGCATTAACAACAAGATACAGTTTACTTTGGAGAATGAAGTTGGAGGTCGGTTACATTTTCTGGATTTGACAGTAACTAAGAATTTTGTTACTAAAAAACTATGTTTTAATATATTTAGGAAGCCCACGATGACTGACGCTGTCATACACGCGTCATCGTTCCACCCCATTTCACAGAAATTAGCTGCATTCCATAGCATGATACATCGCTTGTTGTCTATACCCCTTAGCATCGAGGATTATATCGAAGAGTTAAATACCATTAAAGTCATTGCGTTTAACGACGGGTACAATGAAAGAATAATAGATAATATTTAAAAAAAAACAAAAGAAAAAGAAGAGTAACACTATTAAAAATGAAACTAAAGATATAAATAATAGAAATGAGAACCTCGAAACAAAGGCACGCAAGTACATTGCAGCACCTTATACGCATTTCATGCCGGGGATTTTTAAGTCAACCATTAATAAAGTTAACAACATAGTCGTTTCCTATAAGACTAGTAATAACATCTTGAATAATCTCCGCACCCGTGAACATACCAGTCTTGAAAATAAAACGGGTGTTTATAAGCTAGTCTGCAACGACTGTGAGGCTTTTTATGTGGGCCAGACGGGTCGAGGTTTTTTGAAAAGATTTTCTGAACATAGACCCCCTACACGAGTTTACAACTTCGACAATATCAAGTCAAATTTCGCCAAGCACCTCATAGACAACAGTCACAGTTACACGGATTTTAGCTCAAATTTAATACCCCTTCATTTCTGCAGTAAAGGGAGTTATTTGAACGCCCTTGAAGAATATGAAATTTACAAAGCATACAACGACGCCAGTACCAAGCCACATGTGTTGAACGACCAATTACAGTATAAGTCAAATATACTGTACGATACCGCTATGAGATATAGTCGAGATAAGGCTTAGATTACGTCAGTACGGCGCGTGTTGTCTTGCAAGGCACACCGAACATTTTTAAAGCGAATTTATGTACATAGTTTAATTGCCGTATTGTGTTTTTAATATTTTGACAAATGTCATTATTTATGACATAGATTGATTTTATAAGTTCTGATGATGAGGCAAGTGCCTTGAAACATGTAAACTGGAAAAAACATCAAGGAAAAAAGCCATAGACGGTGAGTACAGTGTATTTGGTTAACAAACACGTGGCTTGGGACTACAATAGGATTTATTCCATTTAAATCAATATAAAGTGTTTACATTTTCACTGTTTTTGTCTTAGAATTAATTTTAATGCAACCGCATTATCCGTATCTTAAATATTTTCATTGTTTGGATACGGATAACATGTACAGAGATAGAAATAGAATATAGATTACAGTACTGTCTAGTATATAAGAATTTACAAAAAAATACTCTGACAGAATTTACAGTAGTGTATAAATAACACTACTTTAAGTTTTAGAGGGAAACTTAAAGTGGAAGAAAACTTTGCTGTGGAAAAAACCAAGAACAGCAAAATTTTATTGAGAATGACGAAATAACCGGAATGGATGTAAAAGAGGCTATAAATAAATTGAAAAATGTGATAAATGGAAAGTATGCAGGACACGACAGCATCTCTCCAGATATGGTGAAATCAATGGGCAGTAGTGGTGAAGAGTTTGTGCATAAGATTATAAATGAGGCATGGAAGCAAAAGAGAATCCCTAAAGACTGGGACGTAGCTGTTATTCTGCCAATTTTCAAAAAAGGAGACAACAGGGAATGTCAGAACCATAGAGGAATTTCTTTTCTGAGTGTCCCGGGTAAAGTTTATTCGATAATCCTAGATACTCCTTTACGGCAGCAATTAGAACAGCATCTGACAGAGAGCCAGTGTGGTTTTCGACGCACACAAGATCATATACTCCCTCTGAGACAGACTGTCGAAAAAAGTTTAGAAATCGGGAAGGAAGTTCATCTTGATTTTCTTGTAATTTGAAGATATTCTCTTTACATTATAAAATTGAAAGCTCGCAACTGCGATGGTTTGGCCAGGTCTGTAGGATGAATTAAGAAAGGTACCCGAGACGAGCATGAGAGATAAAACCAGAAGGGAGAAGAGGACGGCCCAGAACGAAATGGGAGGATAACATCAAGAAGAGGGTAGAAGGGGCCCGCGCCTGGATTTTGTCACTGGACAGGACGAGATGGAAAGCTCTCTCGAAAATCTCGACACGCGACGGGTATAAGAGGATGACTAAGAAGAAGTATATATAACATGCCATTATTAAAATAATGAACGTAAAATAAAAATCATTGTTGAATTTATTAATGTGGCGGGATAGAATTGTTAAGATTTCAAGCTGTAGAGTTTCCTTCCAAGGGACTGCTGAGGACCTCAAAAAAACGATCCTGCAACTTTGTCCACTCCTTTTGTTTTCACTCTCAGTCTAATGTTTCCGTCTCTTATCCTGTCCACTCTCCGTTTACCCTCGATTTGTTTCCAACTATCTCGTTAGTAAGCAGCTGCACTTAATATACAATAGATACTGTACGACGTCTGACTAAACGGTTCAGATAAGCTTCGATACTTACACGCAGCGCGGCACGACTGGCACACGTGTTGACCCAATTCTCAGATTCCATATTTTTTATCGATTACTACAGTAATAGTTACACTTGTTGTCACAGATGTTATTGTCGGATGCTACAGTTGTACACATATTTGTACAACACAATAATACGGAGTTATAGTCCCCGCATTAAGGAATGAATGGTTCGAAGGACTACAAACATAGTAACACCTCGCAATACACAAGCTGCAAATATTTGTACGAATGCTGCACACGATAAACGCGTGATGAAGGAATTAATTTAGTTTACAATACTGTACACAACGTAGTAGAAAAATATTTACTTATTATCACACTTCATTTACCTTGAATGTATCGGATGGCGACAGGCGACAGAAACTAATGAATTAGATCCGCCGTGTTTGCAGATGGGAGGAGAAATCCGCCGGTTTCATTAAAAAGGAGAAGACAAGTTGATATGTGGTAAGTTGATATGGAACTTATAAGTTTGTCTCTATCTGACTGTATTTATGGAGTACAGAATTAATATTCTCTCTTGTAAACCCGGTAAACTCCGTGGAGAATTATTAAGCAATATACAACTGACATTTTCGGACATCTTACATGTCTACGAGTCGAATCTTCGTTACTTTATGGCTTGAAAATTTTCTGGTTTCATCTAATTTAAACCATTCTTTAATCTAATGATAATGCGATGTATTTATTATATACACACACTTATTGCTTACTAATGGTACCTATAAGCTCAATCTTCTACTATAGTGTATTCATTGTTCATAACCTAAGGTTATGGTACCTTTAGGTTGTGAACAACGAATACACTACAATAGAAGATTGACATTCTTAATCGTCATCGTCATCATCTTCTTCTTCAGCAAGGATTAAACCAAAATGGTTTGTTCCGGCCCCAGCAGATAAGCTAAGAATGACACTGTTATATACAGGCAGGTCGTTCGTTTACACTAGGTACAAACCGGGGGCCGAGGGTTCAGTGCCGTAACTAGGAGCTGCTCCTGTGGAGTTTCTGGGTGGGATGAGACTAGCTTCCGGGGGAAGATGAGACTACCTTGAAGGTTGGACTTCCATTTTTCTCAGGATAAACGAGGTAGTCTATTTAAGATTCTTCCCATATAATTATTTATACAGTTATTTATATGCCTTATTTTAACACAAGCCACTGGCTTAGAAACAGGTATATGTTAAGTGTTTATGGAATTTTACTGAAATTTTGAATAGATTTAATGGATAAATGAGATTTTCTTACCCTCCTGATCTATTACAAAGACTGATCCTTGGAGAACGGGACCGTCTATGAGGCGTTGCGAAGAGAGCGTCCCCGTCTACGTTTATATGGAAAGTCTCGCTGCGAACACACGACCCAACAGTCTCACAGTAGATGTTGGGAGACGTAGAGGTCAAGGTCTATGCAAGCGACGGGTGAAGCAAATTCCGAGCTTCAGAAGATTTCCCGCCGCAGGGATCAATACTGTATGGAGGTTTCTATACGTGCCCTGTTACCGGTCGCTGGGAGAGGGGTGTGCACCAGGCATGGTTGAATGTCTACCACTGTCTGCACGATCACGTCACGTTAACGCTAATGACCATCCAGATATGTGCACGAGCCTTACCTTCTACTACACAGTCGTTCGTTTGATAACAGCAAGCTCTCGCCTATAAAACAGCATTGGAACTGCTAAATTCCCCCACACTCTAAAACTCTAAGCCCTACCTTCGCTTCACCACATGAAAACACACATTCTAGTTCCTCACACTTACGTCCCCGCTTGTAATCCCCAAATCTGTTCCTTCCGCCTCCCTTGACGGCACCCTGTCGCCACCTAACAGCTTTGGCGACCTGCGTCACACGTCCCTGTCTTGCCCCCCCCCCCAACAGATCATCGAAGAAGAAATAAACAAAACAAAATGAATGAATAAAGATGCCACCAAACAACTATAACGGCCACATCCATCTACCTCTCCCGCTCGCATATGGCTACCCACTACACTTGCACACAGTATAACTCACAAGCAATACTCTCCCAACTTCGTGCCTCCACCTTCTCAACGGCCCGGTCAGCTGGCGTACGTCTCCCCTAAAATCCCATACCCACACGGCTGAAGGGAGCTAGTCTCCAAAACAGCCCGAGTTCGACCATATTGGTCGGTCTCAAAAAAAAAAAAAAAAAAAAAAACTACCTTCCTCTGCTCGTCACCTGGTTGAGGAAGGGAAGAAGACAAGTGGCACCTCACCGTCAACCGCACTTCCCAGAAGAGAACAGAAACATTATCCTGTGTTTTATAATACTGTTACATCCTGAGAAAACTGAAGTTAATATTGTAGCGTGACAGATAAGCACATAAAAATGAATGGCGAATTGATCATTAAAATAATGTAATAAAATGTTTAAATCCGAAGGAAGCAAAATAATAAAGAATTAATTCAGAACAACCGTGCAGTACAATCATTGATTAAAAGTTTAAGTTCGTATAAAAGAAATGTTACTAGTGATGAATCATCAAAACCCAGTTTAATAACTCAAGGTGAAAAAATATAACCCAGGAAGGTAAGGAGTAGATAAGGAAGCAACCCAGAACATTACTAAACCCACAACGAAGGTAAGGAATAAATAAAAAAGAAACCCAGAACAAGGCAAGGTCCACCATAAAAGGTGATGCATTTTAAGAAACAAGAAGAGTAGATGAAGAAGTAACCCCAAAAAACCCGATGACATCCAGAAGAAGATGAAGAAAATACAATTCTAAGAACCGGAAGAAAAGAAGACATCGTTGAAGAAACAAGAAGAAGGAATGCTCTTGTAAAAAACACCCATATCCCAAAATAAATAAAAACAATAATAATAAAAAGTATAACAAAGTATTCATGAAAAAAAACCACATGTAAAATAGAAATAAAACTAAAAGTGTATAGAGTAAGAGTTGCAAGTGGACCAAGGTGAAACAATAATATAATACCAAAGAACAAATCTTCATTGTAACCCACAAATAGATTTCTTGATTTTAGCGAGACTATATAACCATTTAGAAATAGAATCAAGGAGTGTAAAGTGAACCAGTGCTAGTTTGTGTATTATAGAAAATGAACCTTATGTTTCATTATTGGCATTCACAAACTATGTAGATAATGAAAAAATACAACTTTTGAGTGATTTAATATTTGTACAGAGGGAAAATAATACATGTGTTAATATAGAGCTGTCAATCTGTTTAAAATGACATTTATTTAAATGATGAATAAAAACAGAAGCAGACACAGGATAAAAAGTAAAGTGACAGGGTACGATTGCCCAAAAAACCATATTAAAAACAGTTAAAAACTGAATAATTAAACTTAGTATAAGGAATAGAGAATAAGAATGTAGAAAATAAGGTTTTGTTTATATAGAATAAGATATTTTAAAAATGTATTAGGAATAAGAACATTTAAACAGTTTAGAACCACTAACATCCTTTAACTGTA
This sequence comes from Magicicada septendecula, assembly GCA_034769895.1. Taxonomy (NCBI): domain Eukaryota; kingdom Metazoa; phylum Arthropoda; class Insecta; order Hemiptera; family Cicadidae; genus Magicicada; species Magicicada septendecula. The sequence goes on along the minus strand of CM068374.1, from coordinate 100,106,517 downwards.
AAAATATTTATTACATGTATTAATGTTAATAATTAAATAAGATGTTAGCAGGGAAAAAACATTCTTTTTTAAATAATATTTGTTATGTATTAGTATTAAGCTTTAAGTATAAAAAAATGTCTAATTAGTTGAAGACAACTATTATTTAGAATTATTTCTTGTATGTTAATAGTATTGAAACAGATACTAATTGTTATTTTGTTTAATAGAAAAAATGTTTAATTTATATTGCAATGTTAAAAAGGCAGAGAGGGTATAACTCAATATGTATTGTTTATATAAAAATTTGTATGGAAAAATTGTTAGGAATCTAGGCAAAATGATGAAAACTAAACATCATCAAAACTGAGAAACTAAGTACTTAAATACATTTAAACTGAAGGGATTTAGATAAGGTAAACCAGAAACAAAGCCACATAATTAGAAATATAACTTAGAAAGATTTTGTAAAATTATAGCCAGGATTATTAATAAAAATGGAAATGACAGAACTCAAAAATTTGGAGTGGGGAGTCATATATTCCAACATAATATTTTAAAACTTAACCAATTCATATAATTGCAAGAAATTAAGGGAATATAAACCTTTTATTACAATATGAGATTTAATAATAATAAATATAACTTGATAATGGCAGAATTTGGATAATAACAGGAAGCTGGACTTTAAAATTTACAATATACAAAATGAAGGTAAAATTACCAATTTTAGATCAAAAACTTAATAAAACGGCATTATTTGATATCAAAATACGCCGAATGAACTGAAGGATAAAATTAAGTAACAACTAGCTAATAAATTTGAATAATAACCAAAGTATAAGCAGTTATATAATGTAACTTTATTACATGCACAGGATGCAAAATAAAATTCGAACAATGTAAGGAATAATATTGCTTTGGCTAAGGTTTTAGTCGGAGGTGAAGGAAGTAAAAGAGTTAATTATTGAACGTTGTACGGGACACTTGACACGAGCATTTAAAACGTATTAACCTAGTTTCGAATACCGTAATGGCGAGTAATAGTATGATCCGAGAGTGAAAATCGCGAGTGGCGGCAAAAAACATTTTACAACCTCAACACAGTGACATAAACACCTACCAACACCGAACAAACATGGTATAGCACAAAACTACAGTGAACTAACATTTTAAACTCGATAAAACAGTAATATAATTTAACCATCAAAAGTGCCTGATCGACAAAAGTGAACCAGACTTATAAATACACTAATTTTCGAAATACAACACTGAAACTTCACCAAAGACACTAAACCAACATCAGAAGGAAGATTTGCAGACACCAGGACGTAAATTCGACAGGAAAACATCTTTATTGGGACACCAAAAACTTCGAGGTGACGATCTACAACTTCGACGGCGGCCATTGCTGTTTCATCAACGCTCAATTGAACACAGCCATCTACTGTTTGTCTGCGAGACGGTTCGCAACCTATTTATTTATTTTTACACTTTCAATTGAATATATGTACTTTTAATTTTAAGCATTTATCTTGTAACGTTATACTTTTTAATCTCTGCCCTATTTCTCTGACTTTTCCCATAAATAGCTGTTCAAAGAACCTTTGTATTTTATATAAAAATTTGTAATAATATCGATACCCTGAGAATCGATTTAAAAATCGACAAGAGTCCAAATAAACCATTATTAATAAAATAATTAATACCGTTCATATTAAAACAGTTTTTTCATTTCTTAATATAGCCACCTAACATTATATTAATTTAAATATAATTTGCTACAAGAATTTCACCACCAGAAGGAAGATAACCTCCAAACCGAAAGTAAACAAATATCGATTGCAATTGGAGACAATCCTATAAGAGGCTGGAATTCTTTAACTAATACACAAAGGCTTATAAAACTTTCGAATTAATTAATAAACATTTCGGAACGTCTTGAAACTCAATTAATTAATTGTTTTTAATTAATTGATTAATAAAAAAAAATTAAAAATTTTATTTTTAATTTAAAAATTTTTTTTAAACAAACAATTTTATTACTTACACGAACACATATTTATATATTTTGTAGCAACAACACTAATAGACTTAAACAGGATTTCGTTACAATATTTATAATTATTTAAAAAGTAATCGGTATGGAGAACCATACATGACTTTCATGTTCTAATTAATTATAAAATTAGTTTAATATGTACACTCAGAACAAAACTAAATATATCAGCATGCTTTTGGTAAAAACGCTGAGAAAGATAATCAAAATACGAATTGTACATAGTTGTTAATATTTTAAAAATAAAGAATTAATTTGATTAAATTATCTTTTATTTAAGCAACGCAAAAGAAAGCGAATACCGTCCAGCGTTTGTAATCTGTGAATTTCTGAAAACGAAAAATTATTTTGTTTACGTATCCGTGGTTACAATATTATGTTTACATGGAACGATATCAATTGCTAATATTTTACTAAAATTTTATTAAGTTTTCGGTCGAATAAATTTATAACTTCAATATAAAAAACTACCCCCTCCCCCTTCAACTACCCTTTTCATTTATAGATATTTCATCTACCTTTCTACAGTGGATTATTATGACCTTCATGATAATTTATTTTTCAAAATTAAGTACTTTACTCTTGTTAAAACATAAAACTTTCCAGGTAAACTACCCCTTCCGCTTAACCGATCTTCACCAAAATCAATAGGGCTTGAGTCCTCTACAACTCGGACACATATGCAAAGAATTATTTGATTTGTTTGATTTTGCGGCATTTATCGTTCGGCATAGAAAAAATTCTACACACAGACACTTTTCGGAAATGACTTTTCTTCATGTTGTGAGTGTAGTACAATCAGGATTCTGCCCTTACCTCGAACACGATTTTTTTCGCGATCAGCATATTTCCATTTCCTTACGGAACATGGAAATAATAATATTCTAGAACAAACTGAATGAAAATGATAAAACAAAAAGATCAGAAAAATGTGAAATATATTTATTCTAAAATTTGTATCATCTTTTGTTATTGTTTCGCGAAAAAGAAACGACAATTTTATTTACAAGATGACATTGGTTACAGTTAGTTTTCATATCTGTTACAGGAATGATAAAGTGTGACGTTTTACCATAAGCCCATCAAACTAATATTCAGATCCACCCGTTACTAATAAAAATGTTAATAATATTATTAATGTGAATATGAAAAATGAAATTCATGATACATTCGTCATCATTATTGTAATAACATAATTATGTTAGTTATTTTATCATTATTCGTCATTCGTCAAGTAAACTCTTATAATATTACTGTATTCCTCCAGTACGTTAAGAACGTATAAGGCGTAGTGTAAGCGTCGCTATGGAATTAGTCAGATACTAGTGAGGACAAAATAATGTTTTCTTACGCTTTGAAAACCCTCACCTGAAAAAACGATCACAAAAATAATAACCATCAAAAATCATAAACGCAGAGTATCAAAAAAAATAGATTAATCTCTTAAGCTAAAACTAGAAAGTTTAACTTTGTCGTGTTTACTAGCAAAACTGCAACTTGTCATGTTCTGGACGAGGCTTTTCAGTGTTTCCACCATTTTCAAGTCCTACGAAAGTGTTTATGGCAAGTAGTACCATTTTCAAGTCCTACGAAAATGTTTTTTGGAAACATGACAAGTAGCATTTTAGCAAGTAAACACGACAAAGTTAGAATTACAGAGACTGCTAATTCAAATAACAAGACGAACTAGAAAGTTTACTTTGTTATACGAATTTAGGGGCACGTTATTGTTTGAACTTCTTTATAATTAAAATACTTTTAAGGTATGTTACATTGGTTTTTCTTTCCAGAGTAAACGATAAACAGAATATAGAAAGGAACTACCCTTACCTTGCAACTCACAAAAGTCATACAGTTTGCCCTTGCCAGACATCTAACCGCTGCGCGCAACTGCCAGTCACCCATTTTCCTTTTTAAGTCTTCCACAGTTTACCATACGTTGTCAGAGAAGTTCAGGCGCCTCGGAGTGAATGTGGGCGCTCTGTTAAGCCCAGCCGTACAATATAATCCTAATTCGTAAATCAATTCTTCGTCTCAGAAAAACGGGTATTCGTATTAACGAACTGATGAAGCGACAAATTAAATCAGATCTGTCTACAGCTTACTCGCGAATACTTTTCACTCACCACAAAACTTTTCACTTATTTTTTTTTCAAGATACAAAAAACATTCGCACTTCAGAATTACACAACAAAATTAGGTTTTAAATGTAGAGGCGAATTTTATGTCAGTTTGTTGGGATAGGGCGCGGTACGTTCGTACGAACTGTCTCCTAACATCTAGTTGGCATTCGTGTAGAATATAGTAATTCACCTCTCAGATAAGACACTCACAAAAAGATAAACGTAAAACTATATTTTCCTGGTGTTCCCGGAGTGTCTGATGTGCTTCCCCAGTCGTGAGAACCGCCTGAGTCTTACAATATACACAACATTCTGACAGCCGTTCGTAAAAACATTTCTAATTTCCACCTGTACGTAACAAAGTCATTAAACCACTAGCTTTGTACATTTTATGAAGTCCTTAACTTCTCTGCACGTGGATCCCTGTACATATAGTTTTGTTGCAAAATTGAAACGCAATAATTCCAGATACAAAAATAGAAAAAGAAACCTGTTATGTGACGAACGTCACGTTGGCCAAGTCACAAACTGCTGAGCAAACTGTCTGGAATCGGACAAAGTTCGTGTTTTGTACGTATTTTTACACAGCTGATGCGAGATTCTTTAGTTGTTACGTAATAAATAGTCTACCTTACGATGGCAGTTCATTCTAGATACGCAGAAACGGTAGGCCTAAGTATTTACGACTCGGCAGTCATTTTCTCCAATACGATGTCCCCTTTCCCCCCAAAACGATAAAAATTCTGTTGCTTTGTAACAATGGCTCACCGATTGGAATATTTCAGACGATGCAGCACCCTCCCCTCAGATTCAACGACTACTAAGCCGGTAAAAGGACTAAGAGTTATAACACTGAAGTTCGAACGGTAGACCTACACGTCATTTTTAATTCAATTATGTTAATATTAATCCCACTTCAATAAGACAGCCTTCTTGACAGTAAGCAGCACATGTAAACTACATTAAATATCCACTAACGGAGGAAATAATTTAAATTCTGTAGATCCTTACTGAAAATTATTTAAAATGAACGGCCTTTAAAACTATTTTTGACAAGCCTACGAGAACACGCAAAGAATAAGAATTTGGTAATAATGACGGAAATATTTGGCGAAAACATAATTTTTTTTCTATGGCGAATTTTCAAGTAAAAATAACGGCCTAAAACGGCGTCTTTCAGAGTTTTAACTTTTAACGTTTCCTTGGTGTAAGACCCCCTACAGTTACGACAGAAACATTAGCTGTCATGCGTATGGGATTTTTTGCGATTGCCATCGTAATTAGTTAGCTCAATGTGTTCTCAACCAAATGCGTTGTGTGTTAATTTTTTGGCATAACTTTGTACCGAGGTCGACCAACTCGAAATGGGTAAAGAAGTTTAACCTATTCCATGAACCTCACATACCTGTGTATTTCAAAAACGTCAGGGATTTAAACTCCCGGAATTTTCTATAGTAGAAATTAGCAGTAACAGAAAATACTGCCACAATAAACTCATTAACACATCACCCAGAAAACCAATGTTTTGAGTCAGCTTCAGTATTCAGTCAAGCTATATTGAACGATATTTAGTATAAAAATCTGTTAACAATCGAAACGTATCCTCCAGGTTTGAACTTGTATAGCGGAATTGCAACAGATTTTAGGCAACTGCTACACTGTACGATCGCTAACAAATAAATATCTGTGTATAGAGCAAACATTTCTTTTTTATATGAGTAACGATTATTGTTATTAACACCACTGCCACTATTATAATTTTCTTTACAAACAAAGCTATGCTCAAGTAGGATGGGTCACTACTGCCCTCGTAGTGTGGCCTTCTCGTCCGCAAAAACTACAGACCGTAATTTTCTTCTTGTCATAAACTCAGGTCGACGTTTACAATCAGGCGTCTGAGAAAATATCCAGGGGCGAATATTGACCCTTAAAGAATTTAGGTTCGTTATTGAAGACCAATTTTTATTCACAATTAAAGTCACTCTGTTGCAAACAAACGTAAAGTTATCAAATATTAGATAATGTTTTAAAATTGAATTACTTCCGAGACTGTCCGTAAATAATTTTATACCGCACTAATTGACAGATTTGGACCTGAGAACATAGTATCGAACTTGGTGATCTTTCTGAACAGCAATCTGAAAGCAAGGCTTAACAAAACAAGAAAACCGATGAATTGCAAAGAAACCAATTTCAAATATTTGTGAATCTCGACGGCAAGAAACCGCTGAGAATTATTGTTGATGCAAAAAGGCTTATTCTGTATGTCATGAAAATCTTGATGACGAACGTGTACTCTGCTAAGCCCACAAGAACTAGAAATAATTTGTTTTCACGTAAAATGTATTTACCAAAACCATGGCCTTTAAAGGTAAAATATGCAGTAATGACTAAGATAGTTATAAACAACAGCACTTTAGAACAAGTAACCCGTTCAAATATCTCGGCTGTGCAATAAGCTATGAATCTAAACATCACATAAGAGAGAAGATAAATAAATTTTGGAATATTTGTGGTACGATTCATAGAAATCTTAGAAATAAAACAAGACACAGCACAAGGATTAAATTTTTTAAGACAATTGCAATACCCACGTTGATTTATGCGAGTGAGGCGTGGGTCATGACAAAAAAGGAAAGCGGCAAGAGTGCTGAAAGCAGTTTCTTCGAAATACTTTAAATTGTACATTGCAAGATAGAATAAGGAATGAAGATATCAGAGCAGAACTCGAAGTAATTGACATAAATGAAATTATTTCAATTTACAGAAGACAATGGTGGGATCGTCTGCAAAGGATGACAGAGGATCGATTGCCGAAAGCGGTACTGAACTATAAGCCGTTGGTAGAAGAGACGTGGGTCGTCCGAGGATGAGATGGGTGCCGGAACAGGTTCATGTAACATACTCCTTGAAGAGCAGAGGAAGTAAAATGTATTTACATACTAATAAATAAAGAATTATATTTCAACGGTACAAATAGAATGAACAATGTACAACGATGCATTTATAAAAAAATTATTGAACACTCTGTACGGTTTGAAAACTAATAATCTCGTACAAGTATGTCACCCTAATGTGACGTCATGAGGGGTGAGATGTGTGTACATTGTTAAACAGTAGCGTGCGTGAAACCGGTTGGCAGACTTGAAAACGAGACACACGCAAAACGATGTTTTTCTCTATTTTTCGAAACTTCTTAACGTTACTCAAAGAACGGTGTATATCATCGGAATGTTACGCGCCCGTGGACCTTCGGTAGTGGGAATTCGTCTGCGTATAAGGTGGCAGTGTAATTATTTGTTTATGATTCCGTTAGTCAAATAATTAAGAATAACGATCCACCACGACATCGTCAACTCCAATTTAATCGATTGATCGTATGTTTTATTCTTATTTCGTGTCATTTCACAGCCGATTTCTCAGTATACCGCCACCTACGATTTTCTGTTAGCGGATTCAGTGGCGTGGCGTGGGTACACAACAGCGGTTGCCGGCCTAAAACTTAGCGTAAAAATTAATTCAAATTTTTTCTAATACCAAGTGTTCTTTTTAGAGCCAAAATATTTTTTTAGAGTATTTTCTATCATTCGCTGGCAGAAGAAAAGGGTCCCGGTTCAATGGAGTCTGACTCCTATATATACTTACACAGAATAAATCAGGACACAAATAATCGAATTAAAAATAAAAAAGACACATAACTAAACGAACAATATACAAATAGGTATGTAATAACTGCTGCATGTTGGTTCCGAAACAAACATAGCTGCTAACTGAGCGTTTTGCCGGTTTATACAGCGGCAACAAATTGGGTGGACGAATGTGTCTCCTCTCCTCCAGTCTGTACAGTGACAACTACTACAGGTCAATGACCGCACGCAGTAAAACGTTGCCGATGTCTGAGCCGGCAACACATGACGGTGCAAGTGCACAGCAGTTCGAAACAATGCTATGCTTCTTTTCAAGTTTCTCTCCCAATATTGTTCGGATTTCAAATTATTCGATAACTAAACTATTTATTTTCTGATATAATGAATATTATTTTCTTTCGTTTCCTGTACTGTTGCCGCCGGGATCAGCGGTTACATGGACGCCACGCTACTGGCGGATGTGGATAAAATGTAGATTGGCTCAACGGAGGTTTACGTAGATCTAGAATGGAAAACTCTTAGAGAAATGTTACAGAAGATGAAGTAAAAACAGACTGAGCCGCGGTATCCTGTATACGAAATGCTATCGAGGTGTCCGTGTCTTTACCCTATGAGAGCCAGATTCTTGCAGTGCTGCGCGGTCGTGTATTCTCTGGTCACAAGGACGATCCGGAGCACGTCCTGTTTTTAGCTTACGGACCATATGGCAGTCTGTGTAGCTCCACCGTGTATATCCCTGTAGTTTATCAAGGGGAATAAACTCTTGCTGACGTGAGCGACATGGTGTATCCGCTTCCCCACCCTCAGGGGACAGATGCCACTACCGACCAAGAAAGAAGACTAGTGTTTGCGATAAACAAGTCGTTTCGGAAAGCCCGTGCTCGGCCGACGTAGCATAACAGGGCGTTCATTGGCCGCTGGGGAAGTTAGGGGATGAAATAAAAAATAAGTACTCAAATGCCTTTGGTACCAAAACAGACAAGCCAGAAATAATTACATGATTAGAAAGAGACCGCAAACCTAGTCGTCTAGCCTGCAATGCAATCGTCACTGCACTGTCTGTTGTTTGTTAATCTCATTCAATACTAACATAGAGATACTTTCAGTGTTTACAAACAGAGCCTTTCGCGCTTAAATCCCGATACACTGACACCCGTTATCTCGCCTACATAATGTCAATGTCAAAACACTACTAATATTATTATTATTGTTGTTATTATGCAAAGTGATCACATGTATGTGGTATGCAACGGACGATTATGTCCGCCTTATCACCCTCTCGTTTTGATAAAGAATTACCGCAATTTGGATTTTTGTCAGCCTAATCGGATGACACAACTACATATTTCGTTTTATGTTCATACATAACACGTATGTTCGAGAAATTAATATTGTATTCTAATGTGTTTATAAGCAAATTGAATAGAGTGCTGGAATTTTAATGGCATACAAATTGCCAAATAAATACAAACAGAAAATAAACATGTACTAGTGCCGTGATAACTGCTGTAACTCGCAAAATTACTCGTGAATCATGTAGCAATTATTTCAAAATTGCTAAACACATTCTGTGTTATCAAACAACGAATGAGAAATTAATTTTAGTAGAAAGTAAATACGTTTTTAAAGAATCGTAACAATTTATGTTAATAGCGACGTTAATAAGCAACAGAAAACAACAATGTATATTTAAACAATAATAAATTTTATCACAATAGTATTTGAGTATAACTTCAGGACAGTCAACTCGGATTTCATGGTTGACAGATGAACTTATTCTTGTTCTGTAATATGAAAATTATCTCCATTCATGTGTGAAACTCGTTGTCACAGTAACACCGTTGGAAATTGGAAAGTTATACTTATTACAAACTCTCTTCTCTGCCACTACGGTGTCCCTATAGAACTAGAACCGTCGCCTGCTCAACGATTCTCCTCCATTCTTCTCTGTCCAGAACCTTACTCCTCCAACCTGCCACTCGCATCTCCCTCAAATCCCCTTCCACAGCTTCATACCATCTCCTCCTCGGACGTCCTCTTCTCCTTACTCCCTCCGGCTTCCTTTCCAATGCCATTTTGGGCCTCGATCAGTTCTCGTTCTCACCACGTGCCCTAACCATCTCGACCTTTGCGCCTTCACTGTCGCAACTATGTCCGTTTCTCCACAAAGGTCTCAGCTCACGATTCTTTCTTATCCTCCACATCTCTCCGTCCCACATTGGTCCATAAATTCTTCTCAGAATTTTTCCCTCGAAAACACCAAGGCTTTTCATATCTCCCAACTTCAGCACCCATGTCTCGATTGCATATGTTACTACAGATGTGATTACCGTGGTGTATATTTTTTCTTTTTGACATTTTTTGATACATTCCTGGACTGAAATATATTGTTTAATGCGTAATAGCTTCTGTTTTCTATTCTTGGTTTGATTTCTTCGCTTGTTTCATTATTCTCTGTAATTGTGTTTCGGAGACATTTAAATTCTTGTTCTTGAACTTCAAAACTGATTTATACGTATTAACCAAACACACAGACGTAATGTGTGTTGGGAACTCGTCATTTGCATATCCAAAACAGTGGCATAACTAGAAGCTGCTGGGGGGGGGGGATTAGACTAGCATCAAGGTTGGATTCCCCATTTTCCTCAGGACAAATGATATGTTTTAGATTTTTCCCATATATAATTATTTATAGTTATTTGAAAACCGTACTTTAACACACGTAACAGGCTTACAATGGGCCTACGTCAAGTGTTTATGGAAATACCCTGAAATTTTTAGTAGATCTGGGGGAGGATTGTTCTCCTTGATCTCCCCAGTAATTATCCCACTGCTTCCAACATCACTCAACATAACACCCTCTGATTCAGGCACCATTATATCTCACAAATATGACCAGCATCATATCAGCATGCACACACCAGATCGAACTGAGCATACCAATATTCTAATTATCGCCCGGCCACAACGATTAAGGACAGCAGATGAAGGGCATCAGCCAAAACAATGTAACGAAATATTACGAAATCCTGATCCGAGTAATCCAAAACAAACTAAAACAAGCGCTTATGGTTAAGTAATAAAATTCCAACACAAAACAAACGCAGTAATCCAGTAATCGTTAAAAATTAAGAACATGCTGATAATATTGATCTTGGCAATAGTGACCCGCCTAAACCATCCCCAATATCGCCTAAACGACCCTCAATATTCGTAGTGTTTATAACTGAGAACTACTAAATAACTTACCTAATGAGATAGATCCCGACAAGTAGCCTACACAATTTAAAGCTTCAAACAATGAAAAATACTGAAATAATTAAATTTTTTGTTTAAAAATTTACCTTAATCCGTCTATGTGACCGCTTGGTTTCTGTCTTCTTACGCGTTTCGGATTATTTTAATCCATCATCAGAGAGTAAAAATTCGTCGGTTATGACTTCGTTAAAACATTAAAAGTGACACTAAAAGACATTTATGTATATGTTCTACAAACGCAGCGACGCACGCGGATATGAGTGCGCAATATGATGTGCGGAAAGAGTACGTCGTCAACCGGTGTCGAGTGCGCACTCACATCCGCGTGCGTCGCTGTGTTTGTAGAACATATACATAAATGTCTTTTAGTGTCACTTTTAATGTTTTAACGAAGTCATAACCGACGAATTTTTACTCTCTGATGATGGATTAAAATAATCCGAAACGCGTAAGAAGACAGAAACCAAGCGGTCACATAGACGGATTAAGGTAAAATTAAAAAAAAAAATTTAATTATAATAATTGTGACGCGGATACCAGAACAATGACTTTAAAATACTGAAATACAACCAAAGGGGGGGGAATATATGTCCCTCACTATATGTTATCATATTGTTTCACTAATATTGTTAAAGAACTAAGTGAAACAAATCACGCAAAAAATCAGCTTCGTACTACATTTACGAACACGAAGCTGAAAAACGTTTACGACCGGTTCTCAGAACAGATCACTGAAGAAACGGACAAGAAATAGTAGCCTATATAATCTACAACTTGGGCATGAGAGAGTAAGTGTATGGAATATTGAACAAAGCTACAACAATACATGAATACCTTTACCTACGTTTTTATGTAGTACTACAACTTCTTGATAATGGTGGACCTGTTCGGCGATGCGATTGCAGAGACAGAAACCGTTTGAACTGGTGTAGTCAAGAGAAGTGTAAAGTGACTGCAGATACAGTAAAGACATCTGCATATGAAGAAAGTGTAACTATAGTGAGGAGTGCGTCAATGGGAGCACATTGTGCACACTGCTAACATAGTTGTTAGAATACAATTGCTGGACAATATGTAACTATTGCAATATAAATAAAAAAAAACAAGATTTTATATACCTAAAAGAAACAGCAACAGCAATGAAATATGTAAAAACAGACGTTGATAAATGTCAATGCTGCCAGAGATTTGTACATACAATTCTGCCATAAAAATCCGAGGTGTGGAAAGTGCACTGAAAATCACCTCACAAGCAGACACTTAAGAAAAAAGAAAAATATTGAGGTGAAATGTGATATATTGATATATTGCAAACTACGGAGGGTGTTTAGCTATGGGATAACCATAGGCTATCCAAAACATGTTTCGTCAACCCAGGTATCCAAATAGGTGTCTCGTATGCACAGTAAGTACAACATTCCGCAGGACCAAACGACGTAAGCCAAAACCTTAGACCCTTCTGTTATCTTATATACGCAGGCAGAAAATTACACGACCAAGCTAAATATTATTATGAAAGTCTTAGAAATGTCCAGAATGATGAAACGTCTTTCTATATTTAACAACAAACTAACAAAATAACTGGCAGTCACACGTTAACTAAAGGAATGGTCATAACACTCAATATAGCGGACTGGATCGTCAGCACGTAAGGAAGGTCGCAGCTTTCTTATCGACTCAAAACCAATATGACTTGCACGTGATGACAGAAATTTATACAAAAATCTCAAATTACACGAAATAGACTAGTGGTAAGGCTCACGTAGGCACGGCTGTTAATGTTCGCAGCAACATTAAGCATTTTGAAATAAACAAATATTAGCACACAAGATCTTCAAGATCTTCTACAGACCACTTCACTCGACCTGTTCAGTAAACGACTCTGACAGTTCGCTGCGACGTCGCCAGCTGTACACGGGAAGCTTTACATTTACCGAGCGCCGCACAGTGCAAAACTGACCACGTGTTTATGTGGGTAAGAACGTGACAACACAGTACCGTCACAGGTCGTTTGATACTATGGGAAGGTCACAGAATGATGTAAAGAAGGCATTCAGCTGAGAAAATGGGGCTAAGGGTAAATGAGAAGAAAACTAAATATGCGATACCCATCGGCATCACATTTAAAAATAATGAATTCAAGCTTTCTGTATTTGGGCTCTGTGGCAAATGAAAACAATGATATAAATGAAGAGATAAGTAACAGAATTCAGAATGCTAGTAGACGCTACTATGGGTTGATGATATACTTTAAATCACAACTTCTACACCATAAAACCGGTCCTGATGTACGGAAGTGAAACATGGGTATTGACAAAGGGCAACCTTTTTTGACCTGCATCTTTTGAAAGGGAAATACTTAGAAACATTTATGGACCTATTATGGAAGGTGGAGAGTGGAGAATAAGGTACAACAAAGAGCTCTATGAGTTATATAGGTCACCTGATATTGTGACATCGATTAGGATAGAATATGCTGAGATGGGCACGACATCCACAGAGAATGAATGAGGGGGATGTTCTTAAGAGGATTATGAAATGCACACCAGAAGGAAAGAGAGGACATGGAAGACCTAGACTGTGATGGATTGATGGAATCCTAGAAGATGTGCATGTACTTGGAGTGAAACTTTGTGGACATTGGCTAAGGATAGGGAAATCTGTAGGAAAATCCCGAGGGAAGCTGAGATACACGATGATGTGGAGCTACTGATGATGAGGACAATGGTGATGAATAACACTTTTTAAGTAATAAATTGTCATTCATATTAACTTAATTTTTATATTAAAAAACTATTTACATAATCCAGTGTCTGAATGAAAATTTACCTAAGAGGCAAACCTACCAACATTGTAACAATTACATATGTAAACAAATTAGTTTTATCAAATGCAGACAATAGACACAATATAACGCTGACTAAAATGTGCATAATTATCTTCAGTTTGTACAAACTGGATTATGAATTATGCTTCAGTTAATCAACAATATACTGGTTATCGTTGTACCAACTCTGACCATCAGTTGATAAGAACTAGCCAGATTGGTATGTTCAGGACTAACAAACACATCATCCTGAAGGAATGACAAGTATATACTATACTACAGTTATAGTATATTTTACATATTATGTGTATCAGTTGTTAGGAACGAGGAATTATGGAGCAAGCATATGGAGAGGTCAAATTCACTCAGCATTATAGAATCAAAAGTCTTCTATAACGACCAATCTTTAGGAAGACTGCCTGTGTTATTAACATCAGTTGACATGATACCATATAAATTTATATTGTCAGTTTTTCATGTTGTATTTACCAACTAATCCTGAGTTTTTTTATCATTGTTATCCCTTTGCTTCAAGTTAACTTTGTTATCCCACAATAACTTCACAACTACTTTGACTCAGAACTCTAAACGATGTCAGATACTTCAGGTGCCACTGACGACAACATACAGTGCTGGCAACATTCTCTTGTGCCCGTCTGCATTTAACTACATACTTGAAACAGGCATGCAGATGACAGTAGACATTTTAGATTAATCAATGTTTTCCATAAATTTTGATTAATGAAAAATGTATACAACTGAAATGTTTGGCCCACTACCATAAAGGAAAGTAGGCTATAATGCGGTGGGCAGGGCATGTCCAGAGAATGTTAGAGACATCCACATTGAAGAAAATTTTAATGGTGAGACCTGGTGGAAGAAAAAGAAGGGGTTGGCCCCGAAAATGATAGTTGAATGGTCTTGAGGACGACCTGCGCAGGCTCGGTGTAAGAAGATGGAGGACTGAGAGCAGAGGATCAAGACGACTGGAAGTGGATTGTCCAGGAGGCCAAGGCTCTCTGAGAGCTGTAGCGCCAATTAAGAAGAAGAAGAAATGTTTGTCCCCTCTCCCAAGGCTGGACCCCTATGGACATTCTGTCCATCTATTGAGAAATATGGCACTGTTTGTTAATATGATATGTATATATTGCTGCTGTGTATATAAATAAGTGATTCTTATAAAGATTGTTTAATTGTAAGGTTGAAGCATGATAAGGACAATTACAAGATGTTAGAGTGCATTGTATTCCAGAGTCACTTCATGAGAAAAATGACAACTCCCTATTTTATACTAAAAAACTTAGAATTTTAACAGCACTACAATGGGAAATATTTACTTGTGTAAGTTCTTCTACTGTAAAACTACTTTTTAAATTCAAGTAGGCTTCTTAATAACATTTTATAAGAAATAATGGCTTGCGAGTACTGGATAGAGCTGTAAGGAACCTACCTACTTTACTGGAGTGAAGGTTCCATCTATGATCATTGAAAAAGTGCAAATATTATTAGAGGATTTAATGATAGAATCTGTTATGATGGTCTCAACCAGGAGATAAGAATATTCTATTTGGTTGAGAGGTAACATTGGTTGGTTGACCACCAGTGGCGAAGCGTCAGGGGAGACAGTATCTCCCCAAATAATTTATTCATAAAGTAATTAACTTTTATTTATGAATTACGATGCGTAAGGTACTCAGAAAGGGTATAAAACTAATTTAAGAAATTAAATATTACGCGAAATGCTGCGACCGCGTGATCCACGGAACCTTGCTGTGCGATGCAACTGTACGCGGAGTATCAGGGTAGACGTTACTTGGAATTTGTTTTCAAAAGGGCTGGAGGTGAGGAGGGCCACGGTAAGGAGGGCTTTGAAGGACGGCAACGGGAAGGAACCTGCGCGCGCAGCATAATCATATGTCCAGTACATCACGTCAAAAGACACGTCTCCCCTGACTGAATAGTACAGAATATTCGCCTGGCCGCCTGTGTTTGTTTCATTATGCGCCCGTAGTAAATATTTGTTTTTGTTGCGTTTATAAATTATTTTTAATTTTGTATACAGTGTTATAGACTAAGAAGTGTGTGATCATTTACGTACTAATTATTTATTAATAAACATTTTTAAGTGTCGTCCTTTAAGTGTTTTAAGCATACTGTTTAATTGATTTAATACAGCAAAATGAATACAGTTAGTACCAGTTCTGTCGCAGAAGTATTTGATATGAACTCTGACAATTTTGATTCACTAGAATTTTGGTTAAAATACGAAATCAGTACGCTACCTTTAGAGTAAAAGGTATTGCTAAAGTCAAAAATACCTCGGCTGCCTTTAGATTTATCGCAAAAGGATGGAAAAATTGTCAGAAAATTTCAGAAAGTTTGGTATAGTAAATATAGATGGGTCTCTAGTTGTAAGCGAAACAAAACTCTACACTGCTATTATTGTTTGATGTTTAATGGAGAGGAACCCTGGAGCAAAGTTGGAGTAGGCACTATAAAAATTTTGAAGCTAAAGCCGCTAAACTTGCTGGTAGCAAAACTCATTAAAAAAAATTCTGAGATGTTTCACATGCTAGGGCGTAACAGAATAGAACATTGCTTATCCCAATCAGCTAGAATTCAAGCAGTGCCGCACAATGAAAATGTGGCTCAAGATCGAAGGATAGTAGGCCGTTTGATAGATGTTTGTTATTTAGGGAGGCAAGAGTTAGCTTTTAGGGGCCATGAGCAAAGGGAGCAGTCTCTTAATAAGGGCAATTATTTAGAAACTTTAAATTTACTGGCAATGGAAGAGTCTTTCATGAAGGAACATATAGAAATCAGCTCTGTATTTAAAGGCACATCTTCTGAAATTCAGAATGATTTAATCAAGTCTGTTTCCATCGCTATTAATGAAACAATTTGTGATGAAATAAACAAGGATGATTTTGTTTCCGTTCAAGCTGACGAAACAACCGACGTATCTGTTAAAGCACAACTAAGTTTAATTGTGCGATATGTTCGTGGTTTGAAAACTGAGGAACGCTTTTTAGGCTTTTTTTATGTTTCTTCTAACAAAAGCGCAGAAGGATTGGCTAATAAAATCATTTCAATTTTGAAAGAATATAACCTTGAAAATAAATTATTAAGCCAAACATATGACGGTGCTTCTGTGATGGCTGGTCGTCACGGTGGAGTACAAACCCTGTTCGTCAACAGTGTCCACAGGCAATATTTGTGCATTGCTATACTCACCAACTTAATTTGGTCTTGTTACTCAGTGCAAAAAAAATATTAAAGACGTTAAATTGTTTATTTGTAATTTAACTTCATTTCATAGTTTCTTCAGTAGATCTGCTGCTAGATCTGATTTACTCCGAGAACAAGGGTTTAAACTTCCTCACCCAACATCAACCCGTTGGAATTACCATTCGCGGGCAGTTTCAACAATCAAAGAACATTACAAAGAACTATATCGTGCGGTTTCTCACATTATCGAGTGTGATGACTGGGATCCTGAGTCTGTGAGTGCTTCAATTGGTCTCCTAAATATTTTAAAGTCGACATCTTTCATGTTTTACTTGTGCGTATGTGATCAAATTTTTGTATTTACTCAACAGCTGTTTAATGTGCTCCAGGCAAAATCTAGCAGTGATGCAAATCTCTGCATTAATGAAATTAGGACAGTGAAATAAAATATCGCAGCACTGCGTTCAAATAAAGTGCTGCAAAACTGTATGGACGAATGTAGGTGCATGAATGCTGACCATAATAATGTATTGCTGGAATCTGTAAGTGAAGTGCATAAACGCGTTGCTTATGAAATTCTTGATTCTGTAACAGTGCAACTAGACATCAGATTCGGCGAATTTGAAAATATATTTTTTTTAGAATGAGGAAAAGTTTGTTGAATTTCGGAGGAATTTTCCTCAACTCCAGTTTGACAAGCTGAAATGTTTGTTCCCAAAATTTTTGACTGGGTAACATCGCGCAATGAATCTTCAAAAAATGTGAGGAAAATTTATATTTTTTGAACAATGTTTTCCAATTAAGATTCATAAACAACACTAATAACAATAATGTAGTTTTATCTTTATATTTAGGCCTAATTACACGTATAATGATATGCGACAGTCACTTAGATATTTTATTCTTCGTATTGTTTAAATTAGCAGCCATCCTTACTATTTCTTTTGACGAAAAGCTTAGTCGAACAATAAAAAAATTATAGCAGTTAGCAAATTCATAAAAGAAACCCTTAGATATTGTCTGATAGAGGTAGCATTATCTCTATTTACCATTGTTTTACTGGTTCATTAAAAATGTCAACAATCTTAGTAGGAGGGTGCTGTTGAATAGTACTTTTATGTCTACCCAAATTATTTTGTCACGCTTCGCCACTGTCCCACAGATCGTCAACATCATAGCAGTCGTCAACTTAACGCCAATATCATAGCCAAGTACGGATCTAGACCGGAAGGTCGATAAAATATTCCTGTGGAGGGCAGCAGTAACCACCAGTAACAAGTTAAGGTGTAAAGGAAATATTACCAAGTTAGGGCATAAACTCTTTGGAATATTACAGGCGGGAATCTAGCCGGCTGTAATACCGCGACCTATTGTTATACGCGTATTTTGTCGCTGCCTTGCAGTTGGCTGTTGGTGCAAAGACAAAGGCTAGGGAAAGACAACCCTGAATAAAAATTACCGGAAATTATGGCCTGTAAGGGAGCTGCTCTTCCACGTGACTTACCTATTTAAAGGCTGATACCCTGTACCAATACCCATAACATTAATTTACTCAGAACTTTCAAAGAACACACCAGAATTTAACTGATTTTTTGTGCGTTTAGAACTGTTATTTAAACGTTTTGTAGAATTACTTTGTCGCTTTGTCTTGGTTGGAACAAATAAGTATACTTGTTTTTGGTCCCCTCGAAGAAACCCGAGCTTATACATTTTGTTAAATCAAACATGTTGTCATAACACTGTTTTAACCAGTGATTGTCGTGTGTTCTGAGCGCACACCTTAAATTTTAACTATTCATCTTCATTACAAAAAAATTATAATTTTTATAATGCAATACTTCCTCACACAGATAATTCCGATAAAGTAAACATTAGGCAGCGTTTATACTGACCACACTGAGACTTTAAAGTAATTTCAGGTTTGTTTCTTTCAAGTTCTTCTTCCGCAGAGTTCTTCTCGTGATGACTTATTGTGCGTGGGACGACTTTTGGTAACGCTTAACTTCACAGCAGAATATATTAGGCTAAGACCAGAGGCAGCAATAAAATTACTCGCATATAAAGTTCTTTAACAGCAACGACGACGACAATAACAATATTTTACGAGAGAAACTGTGGGAAACGTATGTTCGCCGCAGGTGGGTCCAAACTCGTCCGGTGTCTCGGCTCGCAACCACGAAAACCACAAACCCTTTTTTCCATGGCACGGGTCCACCCTAGGATTTAGCTTTAGCAACACTTCGGGTTGGTGCCATTTGTTCCTCATCCTTGCAGACACTCATTTGTTTAAAACCTTCAGCGGGTCCACTTTACCTGCTTTCTCCTGTTCTATCAGCGGCCCTATAAGGATCATTTTCTGCATCCTTCTTTTGCCTTACCTTCTCTATATAGGCTTACCTTGCTGAGTCATAGGCTTACCTTCTCTATGCATTGCCTTCTTCCTTCTCTATGCAGACTGTTACCTGATCCCAATAGTGTTCGCTCTACAGCATCAGTCCGATGATATTGCCGGGCGTGATCTGTTCCACTACATTCTTCAGAGTTTGCTTCTACTCTTTCCATCGATCACAGGTGAAAAACGTGTGGTGTAAATCGTCTAATCCTGTTTGCAGAACATTCAATCGGCTCTGTCTACTTTCCCCATCCTAAATAGGTAAGTCGAAAACAGGCCGTGACCGATTAGAAACTGTGTTATGAAATAATTATTCTCTCCATGTTTGTGATCAGTCCTCTCGGCTAACTGCTTTATGAGCCTAGCGGCCCATCTCTCTTGCCACTGAGCCACAGTAGCGCCACGACCTCCCGTGAGTTTGTACTTTCCCTACTTTGGCCTTCCTCTTGTATACCTGTTTCCGCTCCTGTGCCAGCAGATCGATTGGGATTATTCCCGCGACTACAAGAACCGCGGACTCCAAAACCGTGCTGAAGGAGCAACCCACTCTGAGCGCGCCACACTAATGACATGGGACATGCGTTTTCTGTATTTCTGGAGTTTGAGTGCATCAGCCCAGCTCTCCGTACCATAAAGTAGTATTGAGTGCGTAACTGACATCAGTTATCGTCGCTTGGAAGGTTTCGGACCACTGGTGTTAGCCAAAATTAATAATAATAATAATAATATCGTATTATCATTATCGTAATCACTTACGATTATAATCGTCTGCATTAAAGCAATTTTAAAATTATTCACGTGATATCAGAATCTTATTTAAATATACTTGTACTTACTGCCTGGCTATTGAACAACAAAAAAAGATAAAGATCGATGTTCACATTATATTATTTGAGATTATATGTCTTATGTTTTGGTTTTCTTCTTAAAAACCTGTAACTGACAAGTTAAAACATAAAAATAGGATGATAGTAAAATTCATTCAACTCTATATTCTAGTTCTGTTTTCCTGATAGCCGATGCAGCGTACACATTCGTCATTGTCACCAGACATCATTGCAACACGTGTTTTCGTTCATTTTCCTTCTACATTCATTTCTTGCTGGTCTCCTGTTAGTTGAGGAGCCTAATCACGCTGTGCGAGCAGCAGCTTTAGGAGGAATACGACTTGCGAAATGGGTAGACAAGTAGAGATGAGTAGTGTAGTCTATTTGTAGACGTTGTCTCAACAACGATGATTGTCGTTGAAGTCACAGATTTTGTACAGGAACCAAATCTGTACAAAATTTGTGTTCACAATATTAAAAACATTATTATTTATAAAAACGAATTTGTCTTTATAAATAATAGTGTTTTTAATATTGTGAACACAAATGTGCTATATAACCTGACGATGGTCTGTGACCGAAATCGATCGCTTTAAGAATATAAATAATAACATTATATGGTACCTTTAGGCTATATAAAAGAATACAATAAAAATTTAAAAAAAAATTAAACTAATTTAGAAAATGCAGAATTATCGTTAAATTCACAAACTCACAATCATTAACGCATTACTTAGCGTCGCTTCTCTTGGAGACACGAGTGCAGCTCAATACATACATACACACTGACTCGCTTACATGCGCCAGATGCGTTTGTATACAAGGAGGTTATTTGTTAAGCCAGGAGTTTCCAAACTACGGCCCGCGGGCGGGATCAGGCCCGCGACGGGTCATTGTCCGGCCCGCGGCAACCCGGCCGATGCTGCGTGCCTTTTTTAAATAGGTACCGTAGTCAAAATACTTCAAATAGGCTATTATAACATTTTACTAAATAACTAAACAAGAAATATGGTTCAGTAGAATGTTATAACATTTTGTACAAGTTTAAAACATTTACGTGGTTAATGTGATTGTTCGTCTGGCTGCCTTGAATGAATCACGCTTTTCACTCACATCAACCTAAAGAGAAGATCCCTATTCCTCCCGTGCAAAGTACAGGGCTCACTTGTGAGACGAACACTTGAAATCCATTCTAGTGATAGGAGCATCAAAATTTGACCCAAAATGGATAGACACTATATGTCAGAAGTGGGAACTCCACACATCCCATACGTACATAAGAAAGACAAAAAATGATACATAAGAAATATCTTTGAATGTTGTTTTTTCCTTACTTTTATTTACATTATTTTGACTAAATGAATTCGTTTTACTTTGGGTAAGTCTGGTTAATTTGTATTTAAATACCTATTTTATTGACTTGATTATTTCGTAAACTTAAAAAAATAAGGTTACAACACACACACACACACACACACACACACACACACACACACACATATGTTGTTGGCCCGCCCGACTTCCAAGATTTTTCAATTCGGTTCTCAAGTTAAAAAGTTTGGAGACCCCTGTGTTAGGCAATCTAGACACGGCTGAGAATGCTACGTTGGTACCACGATTTATTAGGAAAGTTTCGTGTTGAAGTAGAAAACGACAGACGTTGTACTAAAACGTAAATTTGTATATTAGTGAGGTAACAGTTTTGTCAATTTCTGTCACGCCAAATACCCTTAAGGATTATCTGCCAATTTACACCGACCTTAATCAATTCCAGTTCAACGCTGATATGTCAGTAGAAGGACAAATTTATTACTTTCATTTGTGAAAACAAACCTTCTACTTTTTCAATATTCATTACAGGCAATCTTTTATTTTACATAATTTCATAAAACATATTTAAAGCTGAAAAAAAAAAATAATAAACTTAGACATCGGTGTAGGGCTTCACTAATCCATAAAAATTTTAAAAAGAATATTGCTTCTTATTATTTTGAATTCACTGAATTTATCGATATAATTAGGATGCGATTAAGATGTAAAATGCGGCCACTTGTTTGATAAAATGAGAATACTGAGTGTATATAACTAGTCGTCTTTTATCCAGCGATCGAAATAAAACACTCTTATGACTTATCGACACATTGTTTATGTATCGTAAATATTATCGATACAAATAAAATATATAACACAAAAAACATACAAATTTCGACTGAAAACTGTGATATAACACGACCGTAATTTATACAAACAGTAAGATAACACAAATATAATATGCCGGAATGTTGATACACGAATGTGGTATCAAACACACGCACTATTCTGTAACTCGCTTAAATGAAATCTCAATAAAGAGTCATCCAAAACTCACAACCACCTACAGGGGTGCCTACAGGGGGGGGGGGTGTCGTGATGGAAACTGCGTCATTGAAATTTTTTTTGGGGGGTTGACAAATTTTTTTGGAAAGTATGAAAAATTATAACCACGTTGCAATAAAAACTTGACTGTTTATAAAAGTTCATAGTTTGTTGGTGAAGAATGGAAGCAATCGTAGGATTTTAATGCAACAATTAGCTTTAGGAATTTAAATATTCAGAGGACGAATCGAATCACGGTCGCTGACAAGCATGACAGCTTCCTATGTGAATTTTATGATTGGGACAACAGCGTAGTAAGTGAAGAGTTAAACACATTCAGTGAACTGTATTTTGCCACTCATACAAGTATATCAATTGATGATTTGATTCTTCATAAAAGTGATAGATCTAAAGAAACAACTCAGAAAGGGGATCATGATGGAGGATAATCTAATATGGACGTTGACAATGAGTCTGAAAGCGAAAAAGAAAATTAACAGGTCAAGAGTTTTTGGGTTACAAACGGTTTTTTGAAGCCTTATAGATCTTTGATCAATTTTTCGGGCTTTAAGAGCCTGAAAGTTGTTTATACAACTTTGCTATCCTTGACCGTAACTAGTTGTTAGGCTAAAAGAGCTATGAACAGAGTTAAAATAATAAAAAGCAGACTTAGGTCTGCAATGGGAGTTGCATGGCATTCGAATCTTATGGTTCTAAGCTTCTGAGAATGACTTATGAAGAAATAATTGATGCCTTTTCTTAATCGTCATTCCAGAAGAAAAAGTTGGTGTGCCGAATAAGTCAACTGAACTAGGAAATCAAACCTTTATTTTTTCACTTTTTCTTCTTTACAATACACTTTGTTGATATTTTATTCCTTTTTTAATTTATTTGTTTGTTTAATTTCAAATGAAAATTTATTTTGAAATTGTATTATTTTTAGCTTCACCTTGTTTGTAATAAAGCGCTTATTACAATAAAATTTTCTTGTAAATACCTTTCTTGGAGGGGGGGTATTCATCAGGCTTAGGGGGGTGAGTCATCAAGCTTAGGGGGACACCCCTGGTTTATATATAGTATGGCAATGACATGCAACAACATAGGTACGTAATTTACTACTACCGCCCAGAATAATCCACGCGCCTATACGACAATCTGCTAGAATTTGCCTTAGTGAGAAAAGGGGAACCTTGTGCAAAATTTGAAAAAGGAAAAGTAATACTGTAGTAGGACTATAAAATAGGTTCGAACTGTGTGCAAAGGCTTCACTCACAAGATAGGCTGAGGTAATGTTTAAGAACTCTAATAAAAAATTTCCGACTTGTAGAAATTGGGTTAACGGTTTTGGTTAAAACACGTGAGGTTAACAGGAGACATGTTGCCCGACGAAACGTGATAGCTGTTGTTACGAAGACTAAAGACAAACCTTAATCAGCTGGGAATTAAGTGAGGTCAATGGGAGGAGTAGAAAATCTACGTACGAAACTTGTTCCAGGTTGCTGCAGGAAAATTTCTGAAAATTGTCAGACCTGTTCTGATCAACATGTTTCTTTGAGACCTGCAGCGGCTGTTGAGTCGATGTGCATACAAGGATACAGCAGATGGGGAGCAGAAATTATCCTATTCCAGCTAAAATGTTTTTGTTATAGAAATAATGTAAAACGTAATTTCAAGTATCATTTTACATCTAGTTATAGTAACACAGAATTAGGGAAGCTTTAATTTCAATCAATTCTACAACATCAGCGTATTAAAATTTTAGTACATATTAATAAGGCAACTACACAACTTCGTTTTTACTTCCTTGTTCCTTAAGGAAATGGAAGTATGGTGATGGCAAAAAAAATCGTGTTCGAAATTATTGCAGAATCTGGTTGTACTACACTCAAAACATGAAAAAAGTCGTTTTTCGAAAAGTGTCTGTGTGTGTGTGTGTCTGTCTGTGTGTCTATCTGTCTATCTATAGATTTTTTTCTATGGCAAACGATAACAGCCGCAAATTCGAACAGAATCAAATAATGTTTTGCATACAGTCCTGATTTGTACAGTACTCACGACCTATTGTTTTTGGTGAAGATCGGTTGAGGGAAAGGGGTAGGTTACCTGCAACGGTTTTTTTTATCAAGGGTAATTTTACTTCCATATTTCCTTAAGGAATGGAAGTATGGTGATGGCAAAAAAAATCGTGTTCGAGATTATTGCAGATTCTGATTCTACTACACTCAAAACATGAAAAAAAGTCGTTTTCCGAAAAGTGTCTGTGTGTGTGTGTGTCTGTGTGTGTGTCTGTGTGTCTGTCTGTGTGTCTGTAGATTTTTTTTCTATGGCAAACGATAACTGCCGCAAATTCAAACAGAATCAAATACTTTTTTGCATACAGCCCTGATTTGTAGAGGACTCGCGGCCTATTGTTTTTGGTGAAGATCGATTGAAGGAAAGGGGTAGTTTACCTGCAACGGTTTTTTTTTATCAAGGGAAATTTTTTTTTTTTGGCAAACGATAACAGCCGCAAATTCAAACATAATCAAATAATGTTTCGTATACAGCCCTTAATTGTAGAGTTCTCAAGACCTTTTGTTTTTGGTGAAGATCGGTTAAGGGAAAGGGGTAGTTTACTTGTAACGTTTTATGTTTTAACAAGGGTATTTCCTATGGCAAACGATAACAGCCGCAAATTTAAACAGAATCAAAAGATTATTTGCATACAGCCCTAAATTGTAGAGTTCTCAAGACCTATTGTTTTTGGTGAAGATCGGTTAAGGGAAAGGGGTAGTTTACTTGTAACGTTTTATGTTTTAACAAGGGTATTTCCTATGGCAAACGATAACGGCCGCAAATTCAAACAGAATCAAAAGATTATTTGCATACAGCCCTAAATTGTAGAGTTCTCAAGACCTATTGTTTTTGGTGAAGATCGGTTGAGGGGAAGGGGTAGTTTACCAGCAACGTTTTTTATCAAGCGTATTTTTTTGGCAAACGATAACTGCCGCAAATTCAAACAGAATCAAATAATTTTTTGCATACAGCCCTGATTTGTAGAGTACTCGCGACCTATTGTTTTTGGTGAAGATCGGTTGAGGGAAAGGGGTAGTTTACCTGCAACGGTTTTTTTTATCAAGGGAAATTTTTTTTTGGCAAACGATAACAGCCGCAAATTCAAACAGAATCAAATAATGTTTCGTATACAGCCCTGAATTGTAGAGTTCTCAAGACTGTTTGTTTTTGGTGAAGATCGGTTAAGGGAAAGGGGTAGTTTACTTGTAACGTTTTATGTTTTAACAAGGGTATTTCCTATGGCAAACGATAACAGCCGCAAATTCAAACAGAATCAAAAGATTATTTGCATACAGCACTAAATTGTAGAGTTCTCAAGACCTATTGTTTTTGGTGAAGATCGGTTAAGGGAAAGGGGTAGTTTACCTACAACGTTTTTTTAACAAGGGTATTTTCTATGGCAAACGATAACAGCCGCAAATTCAAACAGAATAAAACAATTTTCTGCATACAGCCCTGATTTGTAGAGTACTCAAGACCTGTTGTTTTTGGTGAAGATCGGTTGAGGGGAAGGGGTAGTTTACCTGCAACGTTTTTTATCAAGCGTATTTTCTATGGCAAACGATAACTGCCGCAAATTCAAACAGAATCAAATAATTTTTTGCATACAGTCCTGATTTGTAGAGTACTCGCGACCTATTGTTTTTGGTGAAGATCGGTTGAGGGGAAGGGGTAGTTTACCGGCAACGGTTTTTTTTATCAAGGGAATTTTTTTTTTTGGCAAACGATAACAGCCGCAAATTCAAACAGACTTAAATAATGTTTCGTATACAGCCCTGAATTGTAGAGTTTTCAAGACCTATTGTTTTTGGTGAAGATCGGTTAAGGGAAAGGGGTAGTTTACCTGTAACGTTTTATGTTTTAACAAGGATATTTCCTATGGCAAACGATAACAGCCGCAAATTCAAACAGAATCAAATAATGTTTTGCATACAGCCCTGATTTGTAGAGTACTCAAGACCTAATGTTTTTGGTGAAGATCGGTTAAGGGGAAGGGGTAGTTTACCTGCACCGTTTTTTTATCAAGCGTATTTTCTATGGCAAACGATAACAGCCGCAAATTCAAACAGAATCAAATAATTTTTTGCATACATCCCTGAGTTGTAGAGGTCTCAAGGACTTTCGATTTTGGTGAAGATCGGTTAAGGGGAAGGGGTAGTTTACCTGCAACCTTTTACGTTTTAACAAGAGTAAAGTACTTGCAAATTAATTTAACCTTTTTGAAACAATGGTAATTGTTAAAAATAAAATAATTTTGTTGCCAGGCAATAAAATTAAAATTTTTTCATTTTAATGTAATATAATATTTTTCATTTAATACGGCAATAAAAAGGCAGGTAAGACACAAACACACAATTCACGTTATTTCTGGCCTCACTCATGTTTATTTTACTTCCATATTCCTTAAGGAATGGAAGTATGGTGATGGCAAAAAAAATCGTGTTCGAGATTATTGCAGATTCTTATTCTACTACACTCAAAACATGAAAAAAAGTCGTTTTCCGAAAAGTGTCTGTGTGTCTGTCTGTCTGTCTGTGTGTCTGTGTGCCTGTAGATTTTTTTTCTATGGCAAACGATAACTGCCGCAAATTCAAACAGAATCAAATAATTTTTTGCATACAGCCCGGTTTTGCAGAGTTCTCGCGACCTATTGTTTTTGGTGAAGATCGGTTGAGGGAAAGGGGTAGTTTACCTGCAACGGTTTTTTTTTAGCAAGGGTAATTTTGTTTGTTTGGCAAACGATAACAGCCGCAAATTCAAACAGAATCAAATAATGTTTCGCATACAGCCCTGAATTGTAGAGTTCTCAAGACCTATTGTTTTTGGTGAAGATCGGTTAAGGGAAAGGGGTAGTTTACCTGTAACGTTTTATGTTTTAACAAGGGTATTTCCTATGGCAAACGATAACAGCCGCAAATTCAAACAGAATGAAAAGATTATTTGCATACAGCCCTAAATTGTAGAGTTCTCAATACCTTTTGTTTTTGGTGAAGATCGGTTAAGGGAAAGGGGTAGTTTACCTACAACGTTTTTTTAACAAGGGTATTTTCTATGGCAAACGATAACAGCCGCAAATTCAAACAGAATCAAATAATTTTCTGCATACAGCCCTGATTTGTAGAGTACTCAAGACCTATTGTTTTTGGTGAAGATCGGTTGAGGGGAAGGGGTAGTTTACCAGCAACGTTTTTTATCATGCGTATTTTTTACTTCCATATTCCTTAAGGAATGGAAGTATGGTGATGGCAAAAAAAATCGTGTTCGAGATTATTGCAGATTCTGATTCTACTACACTCAAAACATGAAAAAAAGTCGTTTTCCGAAAAGTGTCTGTGTGTCTGTCTGTCTGTCTGTGTGTCTGTGTGTCTGTCTGTCTGTAGATTTTTTTTCTATGGCAAACGATAACTGCCGCAAATTCAAACAGAATCAAATAATTTTTTGCATGCAGCCCTGATTTGTAGAGTAGTCGCGACCTATTGTTTTTGGTGAAGATCGGTTGAGGGAAGGGGGTAGTTTACCTGCAACGGTTTTTTTTTATCAAGGGTAATTTTGTTTGTTTGGCAAACGATAACAGCCGCAAATTCAAACAGAATTAAATAATATTTCGTATACAGCCCTGAATTGTTGAGTTCTCAAGACCTTTTGTTTTTGGTGAAGATCGGTTAAGGGAAAGGGGTAGTTTACCTGTAACGTTTTATGTCTTAACAAGGGTATTTCCTATGGCAAACGATAACAGCCGCAAATTCAAACAGAATCAAACGAGTATTTGCATACCGCACTAAATTGTAGAGTTCTCAAGACCTATTATTTTTGGTGAAGATCGGTTGAGGGAAAGGGGTAGTTTACCTGCAACGTTTTTTTAACAAGGGTATTTTCTATGGCAAACGATAACAGCCGCAAATTCAAACAGAATCAAATAATGTTTTGCATACAGCCCTGATTTGTAGAGTGATCAAGACCTATTGTTTTTGGTGAAGATCGGTTAAGGGGAAGGGGTAGTTTACCTGCAACGTTTTTTTATGAAGCGTATTTTTTTCTATGGCAAACGATAACCGCCGCAAATTCAAACAGAATCAAATAATTTTCTGCATACAGTCCTGATTTATAGAGTACTCACGACCTATTGTTTTTGGTGAAGATCGGTTGAGGGAAAGGGGTAGTTTACCTGCAACGGTTTTTTTTTATCAAGGGAAATTTTTTTTTTTTGGCAAACGATAACAGCCGCAAATTCAAACAGAATCAAATAATGTTTCGTATGCAGCCCTGAATTGTAGAGTTCTCAAGACCTATGGTTTTTGGTGAAGATCGGTTAAGGGAAAGGGGTAGTTTACCTGTAACGTTTTATGTTTTAACAAGGGTATTTCCTATGGCAAACGATAACAGCCGCTAATTCCAACAGAATCAAAAGATTATTTGTATACAGCCCTAAATTGCAGAGTTCTCAAGACCTATTGTTTTTGGTGAAGATCGGTTAAGGGAAAGGGGTAGTTTACCTGCAGCGTTTTTTTATCAAGGGTATTTTCTATGGCAAACGATAATAGCGCAAATTCAAACAGAATCAAATAATGTTTTGCATGCAGCCCTGATTTGTAGCGTGCTCAGGACCTATTGTTTTTGTTGAGGATCGGTTAAGGGGAAGGGGTAGTTTACCTGCAACGTTTTTTTATCAAGCGTATTTTCTATGACGAACGGTAACAGCCGCAAATTCAAACAGAATCAAATAATTTTTTGCATACGTCCCTGAATTGTAGAGGTCTCAATGACTTTCGATTTTGGTGAAGATCAGTTAAGGGGAAGGCGTAGTTTACCTGCAACCTTTTACGTTTTAACAAGAGTAAAGTACTTGAAAATTTATTTAAACTTTTTGAAACAATGGTAATTGTTAAAAATAAAATAATTTTGTTGCCAGGCAATCAAATTATAATTTTTTCATTTTAATGTAATATAATATTTTTCATTTAATACAGCAATAAAAAGGCAGGTAACACACAGCCTGGCTGTTTGGCTGAAAATGATTTTAAATATAAATCTTAGAATATGGAAGTCATGTATGGTTCTCCATACCGATATTCTTACGTTTGCACGCTTTTTAAATGGAAAGTGCCGAAACCCACACCAACATAACGCGTGCAAGCCGAAAAATGGACATCAATTTGCTTACTGGCGAAGCTAGTAGTTAATGAATGGGTAGGCAAAAATCTTATCTTAAATTTTTTTTAAGGAATCACTAAAAGGACGGTGGGTCAAATCGGACGCTGAGGTAGAGTTTGCTGTAACCGAATGGTTCCACAAACAGCCGTAAGAATTTTACTAGCAGGGAATCTACAGGTTAGCGCAACAGTGGAACTCATGTCTTAATGTTATTGGAGACTTCTTTTAAAATCGTTGAATAAAAAATGCTTTACAGCTCTATACGTGTGTCTATTGAACAATCCTTGTATTAGTCATACACAATAATACAACTGATTGAACTTCAAATTTTTAAACTTGGTTAGTTTCTATATATATGTTTAATGTTACAAATAATTCAAATAACAATCTTGATCATCTGTTAGTTCAGCGGAATAACAGTGACACTTTTAATAACCGCATAAAATAAACACTTAGTAACAACACAGGCGCTTTAACTTAACTGTTTGGACCACAGAAGTGAGGCATGCCTCAACGCTCTATGTGTACAGCGCGGGACAATCCCCCCCCCTACACTTTCCTATCACACCACTACATTGCTTACATACGATGTATACAAAAAACGCTGAGGCAAGTTCAGGTTGCCTCATTCGATTTAAACGAACTATGCCGAATCTCACCTGTCACCATCTAGCGGTCGCTCAATAAAGCACGTTTCGGTTTAATAAATTTGACAGTCACAGTAACAATGTATAATCTTTACGTTATGTAGTTCATACGTATTTATAATTTTTATTCTACAGAATTTGTTAGGGTAGGCATTGCCTCAATTGCCTCCATGTAACTTCGCCACTGATATATATGTGTACAACGTTATCGGCAACAAAGAAGTAGTTTTTATTAAAATTCCTTCCCGGGATATTTGGCCGTAGTCCAATGTTTTCTACAAAACCAGACATTTCGGCAATGCCATCGACTTCCATCATCAGTGAAAATCGAGTGCGATAACGTGAGGTGGTATACGTTAGTGACCACAGTACTGTGGTTAAGGCTGAAGCAGTAAGTAGAAAGAAATAGTTTCTATGGTAATATTTCATTTCGAAAATGATTTTAAATATAAATCTTAGAATATGGAAGTCATGTATGGTTCTCCATACCGATATTTTTTTTTGGCAAACGATAACAGCCGCAAATTCAAACAGAATCAAATAATGTTTCGCATACAGCCCTGACTTGTAGAGTTCTCAAGACTTATTGTATTTGGTGAAGATCGGTTGAGGGAAAGGGGTAGTTTACCTGCAACATTTTATGTTTTAACAAGTGTAATTTTTTTCTATGACGAACGGTAACTGCCGCATATTCAAACAGAATCAAATAATTTTTTGCATACATCCCTGAATTGTAGTGTTCTCAAGGCCTTTTGATTTTGGTGAAGATCGGTTAAGGGGAAGGGGTAGTTTACCTGCAACCTTTTACGTTTTAACAACAGTAAAGTACTTGAAAATTCATTTAAACTTTTTCAAACAATGGTAATTGTTAAAAATAAAATAATTTTGTTGCCAGGCAATAAAATTATAATTTTTTTCATTTTAATGTAAATCATGTATGAGAGAAAATATATCGTTCGTGGCAGGCAAGCATATCTCAATTATGTAATGTTTACGTTTCCATTTTATTATTATGATTACTGCAATAAAAAGGCAGGGAACACACACAAAATTCGCGTTATTTCTGGACTCACTCATGTTTATTTTCTTACATTTGCACGCTTTTTAAATGGAAAGTGCCGAAACCCACACCAACATAACGCGTGCAAGCCGAAAAATTGTCCAGCGTGGATAGCGATTTGCTTCCTGTGGATCGCTGGGCAGTGTAACTGCACGTGTTTACAGAGGAATGATTCATAGACAGAATTTTCGTCTTTAGGGAATGAACTTAGGGTCCATGAGTGACTTCGGAGCGCTCCTTCTTTTCCGCCTGTTTGTTCTGTGAAACGTACACTGTAGATTCGCAGCTTTACTCTAAGCAACGCTTAATAGGAAATGTTGAAAATTTTTGTCCACGGTGTACCCTCATACACACTAAACCTGCTCTGATGTTTTAATTACGGACATCATAATATTAAAACTTTGGAAACTTGAGCACTACTTAATGGAGATCAAACATTAACTTACACAAGCCATTAATTTTATGCATATTTTTTATATATATGTGTACAACGTTATCGGCAACAAAGTAGTTTTTGTTAAAATTCCTTCCCGGGATGTTTGGCCGTAGTCCAATGTTTTCTACAAAACCAGACGTTTCGGCAATGCCATCGACTTCCATCATCAGTGAAAATCGAGTGCGATAACGTGAGGTGGTATACGTTAGTGACCACAGTACTGTGGTTAAGGCTGAAGCAGTAAGTAGAAAGAAGTAGTTTCTATGGTAATATTTCATTTCGAAAATGATTTTAAATATAAATCTTAGAACATGGAAGTTACGTATGGTTCTCCATACCGATATTTTAATATTTTTATAACTTTTCACTATTTTTTAATACGCTGCAACATTTCATTTCATATGACGACCTCTTTTGAATACGAATAATCGTTATTTCTTTTCGAATTTCTTATATAATAGTAAAATATATTTGTAGCCTATATTATTGCAATATAAATTTGTATTTTTTTTATAAACTCAAAGTGTCTTGCAGCAGTTATATAATATTATGATATTATTTAATGTAGTTTCTTCTTTTGTTGTTTCAGTACCTGATGCACGTTTCACTGAAACACATCAGCATCATCAGATGTTTGTAAATAAATCAACAACAATCGAAATAATTCTACGTCAATACAGAAATTAACGAATAATCGAATTTGTTTCTATTCAATGTAAAATAACGGATAATCGATTTAATTCGATTAGTTAACAATTGTTTTAATGTTTGTTTACTTAAGCGGCTGTTTTATCGGTTATATTGAAAATATTTATTGTTTATATTTTATTTATTTTAATAAATTTATAATTTTAAATAGATCGTCTTGTTCGTTTTTATTTTAGTTTGTTCTTGAATTAATGAATTAATAAATTATTATTATTGTGTTTGTAAATATTAAGATTTTCCCAAATTCTTTTTTGACCTTTTTGTATGTTTTTAATTAACTTCATATTTTCAATGCCTGGAAATCTGGTTATTACTTAGGCAGTGTGCTAATTTATAAAATTATGAAATATTATATTTGTATGTAAAATACATTATGCTCAATGCTTACCATGAAATTTGAACCTACTTTCAAATTTTGAGCTGGTGGTGCAATGCAAAGAGTGGCCGTTTTAAAACGACCGGAGTCTGACATCAATTTATACGGACTGTGGGCCGATTTATCGTTTGGATAAAATTAAAAGCCCTTTTATATATGTCGTTTAAAAGGGCCGATTCTACGAATGTGGCCGATTTACTTCCAGCCAACTGTTCGAACTTTGCTTTCAAACAAACACACATGCCTTATGACTTCGGCTAGGGAAACCGCACACTACAGCTTTCGATAAAATGACAGATAATATCGTAAACATCTGTCCTTTGTTTTTGTTATTCAGAGTTTAAAGGCGAAACATGTGGTGTTACGGAAATAAATTCGTGTTAGCACAGACAGAGCTGTTTTTTGTTGTCTCATCCCGTTGGTTGGCTCTTTCCTCTTTAGCTCCCACCGTTAGCCACACAAATATCAGGAGAGCAGAATCATGCAGTAGTGTTGATTTTTACAACTCAGTATATTTTGCCAGTGATGTGGCGAACTTCCCAGCAGAGGCGTACAAAGGCCACTGGAGACCCGGGGGGGATTGCTTTCTGACGCTTCCCATCCCATAATATAAGAGAAGTGTTTATAATCCGATTTATCTCAAAATAATTATTTCGCTACGACTCGGAACATAAAACTTTTTATGGGTAAAAACGTAAAAGCTTTACCTTACAACCTGAACCGGTTTTCACTTTTTTACCTTTCACTGAACCGCCCAATTTATTTTAAATAATGCATAGCAAAAACACTTCACTGTTATACATTTATTGTCTAATTACTGTATTGATACATCTAGTTAGAAACTTTATAAGGAGGTGAATTAATTTTTGAAATAAAAATCCTCTTTCATGTTGTAAATACAAAGTTTAAAAAAATAATAGAAGTAGTATTATTTATAGACTGCAATAAATTTATTACAATACTTTATAACATACAAGAAACTTATATACCGGAAAACAAATTTATCATTGCTGCAAACAATACATAACAATTTTTTTGCCACAAATATCTGTAAACACTTTAGGTATGAGGTAGGGTTGTAAGATGGATTTCAAAATAATATGAAAAAATCTTTGGAATCGATCAATTAAATCATGGACCTCTCGTAGTGTTGCGTTTCAGGGCGTGACAATAAAACATTTGCAAATGAATTAGAAAAATTGTCAAAAAAACTTAATTTTCCAAATCTGCAGGGCCCCTAGTAAGTTGGGGCCCAGGGCGATCCGCCCCTCCTCCTCGTCACCCATTTAATCCGCTACTGCTTTGCAGTTAAACAATCTGGCAAGTACCAAATATTTCGTTAAAAGAATTTTTTTAGTGCCATACGAAAATAGTCAACAATTGATTTTTTTTTATAATTACTCCTTAAGATTACATTAGCCTTATAATAGTACAATTGTAATAGTATAATTGGATACAGTTTCAATTAACAAATGTTTAACTGTATTTTATAGTAATTTAAATTATTATTTATTTTACATTTTACTATATTTTTAATTTATTGTAACATCAAGTTACTATGCAAATACTTATTTATCTAATTTTCTGATACATAATATTGATTCTTACTGTTTAACATCATCAGCCTAATTCTGATAATCATAATTTACCAGTATACTCCCTGTGCTGCATCATTTTGAATGAAATACATTTATTATTAGATAAAATAAAATTAATATATTTTATTTTTTTAAAGTTATAAGTAAAGTTGTTTGCATATACGATTCTTAAGATTCACTGAGAATCACAATGAGGAGATGAGATGACCGTACATCATTGCCACTTGCTGCAGTTTTGCCTTGCCTTATAAAGTAAAAGAGAGAATTACAATAATCCCGATTACTCCGTTATTTTTTTTAGTGAAACAAATTGTAAAGCAGACAATCGTTACTACTTCTTTATTATTATGAGCACAATTAACATTAAAATTCTGGAACACTGCCTAGTTTTGTTGTTTTAGTTAAATTTATAATGCCCAAGTGACAAATAATTGAATTGGTGAGAAGAAGAAGGAAAAGATTCCATATTTTGTCTAAATTTAACTGAGATATCCATTTTGTTTAAAAACTAAAAATACATCTGTTGGTGTTTATAAAGGAAACATTTCTTTATTTTTAATGTAGTTATCAACAGGATAAAAATTTGTGTGAGAGCAAGAAGGAAAACATTCCTGGAATGTTTTCCTTCTTACTCTCAATGTGTAGTTAGTGTACTGTACATTCCTTCAGAGTGTGCTGCTGTTGTTTATATTATAATCTTTGTGATCGGACAGTTTTAAGATTTGTTTTTTTTTTAAATAGATTTTTATGTGTTAATTTACTTTAAAATCAGTTTAAATTTTAATACCAGTTGTGAAAATGTCTGAATCTGAGTATGAAAGCCCTGTAAAGAAGAGAACAGGATGTGGTAAATGAAAGAACTCAAAGAACTGATGAAATCAGATAGGCTTAAAGGAGATGAGTGTGTTACTACTGAAGGGAAGTTTGTGGAGCCAGAGATTAAAAGATTACCGGACCTAAATGTGAGTGGAGAAAGATGTGTACTGGGACGTTTACTTCTAATAACAAAGAAAATATTATTAATACAAGGTACAATGGTAGACCAAAACATGAACAACAAATGTATTTATGGGTGGTCTAACTATAAAAGGTGGTTTCAAATAATGCACCACTACTTTCCAATCTGTGGTCATAGCTTTCTTCCTTGTAACCAAAATTTTGCAGTTGTAAAAAGAGTTATTCGTCAGAATGACTGGATTTACACACCACTTCAGTATGATGAAATGATACGAAGTCATGAAACAACAGAGCCACTATTCAAAGTAAGATCAGTGGGAAGTCAACAAATATTACATTTTAAAGAGTAGTGGCCAAAAGTTTTCAAAATAACTACTAAAAGCTTTCAGGGTAGAGATATTATGTTCAACGCAAGCAAATATCAACATTTCATCTACACAAAAGAACAAAAATGACTTGTGCTAGCATGTGAGTTTATAAATAGTATTTACAATAAAGTGTTCAAGCTTTACAAGAGGGGGGTTACAAGTTATACATATATAACTGCAATATTTTACTTCCTGTTAGCTATGTTTATGATAGGAAAGTTCCTATAAATGACAAGAAGATACAGGATTTGGCTAAAATTCTGCAGTATATACCAGATGAACATAAAAAATTTTATAGAAGTATTATGCTGTAGTCTAAATCAAATACACAAGAAGATAATGGTGAACCACTATGTGATTAAAGTGCTATTAATATTGGAAAAGGAAAACATTGGTTGCTTTTACCCTTTACATTTTTGTTTACTTTTATAATGATATTCAAAGTGATTAAAAGTGTTACTAACTGAGAATAGGAAGACACTGGCTATTTTTAGTTTTTGTATATATTTCTTTGTTATTTTATAATATGCAAAACATAAAAAGATTACAAAGGTTTTGTAAAATAAAAAGATTACTTTGAATCTAAACAATGGTATGGACAACAGTAAAAAGTAAATAAAATATTCAATTACAATTTTTTTTAAATGTTGTCTGATATTGGTTGAAACTGAAATCAAAAAGGAAAAGATTCCACAAACTTTACTATCATATAATGGTTTACTTGTTCAAATTATGCTAATATTGTAACTTGCGACCTTTAATCATAGTTTTATTGAGTAACTTTATAATTGTAAGTTTTTCAATACAGTCACTCATTTAGCTACAAATCAGTTTTTATTGTTTTTTAAAAGTGATAATCTGTAGAATGTTTTCCTTCTTCTTTTCACCCATTAAATTTAATTCTAGTTTTCTAGCTTAATTTGTTCATTTCAATAGGTATGTAGTGAAGTATTTACTTATGTAACTGAAAAAAAATTGTAAATATTTTTACATATTTGTAAGTGATATGTATAACGATTATACATATCTGATAAAAATATATATGTAACTGCTGAAAATATGCAATGTTATTTTTTGCAAGCGTAGCTTATAATTGACGCATATTAATTTTGTCAAATTATTAAAAACACTGAATTTGCATTTTTGATAAAATACCTCAAAATTTGGTTCCCTACATAGACTTTTCAATTTTTTCAGAATTTTGACTTCCAGTTTTGAACAGTGGTGGATTTAAAATTAAAAAAGTGTAAACACTACTTTTGGTGTAAAAGTGTACATTTGCAGATGGGTTCCCTGGACTCTTTACAACTTTTCAAAATTTTGATAACTTTTTGGAAAAGATTTTACTCTGTAATGAGCTTATTTAAAGATCTAACGATAAGGCAGGTGACAAACATTATCACCCATTCCCAGTATGCAAAATTTTGATAAAACCATTGTTGAAGAGTTGATTAACAGTGATAAAAACAGCTTGAAGTTACAGATAATGTAATTAATGATGCCACAGAAAAGAGAGTGATCAAAATAGCCAGGATGACCTGTACAACATAACAATGAAACAGTGGGGTTGATTATTGCATTGTGCTATTTTGCTATAATAGACCTGGAGTTGAATACTATGCCAGCTGACAATTTTATATTAAAAAGTTTATTTGATGTAGCAAGAAAAATTTCCAGTCTTCAAAAGCAAAAGACACTCTACAGTTTTTATGAACTGTAAGAACAACTTTAACACTCTATATAGAAATAATGGAACTAGAGTGTATTTCATTTTCATTCAAATAATTTCATTTTTGTTGTAATAATTCTATAATGTAACTTCATGAAAGAATTAACTTTATGAAAAGTGGGTTAGAAAAAAGCCTGCGGATCACTGAAGCAGTGGCGGCTCGTGACTTATGAGGCTGGAGGGCGCGGCCTTTAGGCTTTACACAAATTTGAACTCACCTCAAACATTGTGAGCTGCTGTAGATAGTCCGCGATTTTATTAATAAACTTAGCTAGACACATTCTTAGTCTCTTCACTGTCTCTTTAGTGTTGAAAGTATCCACAAAAATGTCTATACTGTTCCCACAAAAAACGTAATACACTACATTTACACTATATTATTTTTATGATAGCTACACTACTAACAGATCATTTATTTGTTGACAAAGTCCATTCTCCTTTCCTATAAATTAATGAATTTTTCTAGCACTCTATCATCAAAGTCTTTCATTTCTTTAATAAGTTCGTTGTTGATAGATAGCATCACAAGAGCATTCAGTCTTTTGTTTTTCATTGTATTTCTCAAGAAAGGTTTTAGTCTGTTCAGAGTCAAAAAGCAGTGCTCAGGTTTGGCAGTTATCAGAGGAGTAGTTATGATAATTTGTATAAGTTTCAATACATCTTTAAAACTGACATAAGATTGTTTTCTTTCATAAAGTTAAGAAGTCTTATTGTGCCTTTAATATAATATAATATAATTGTTTCAATTCACTCCGAACTTTGTTTTCTTGCAAGAAAGGGTAAATGCTGAATCACTCGCTTGAATTTGTCTTCCTGAAAGTTTGTAGAAAACAGTGGAAATAAGTCGTCATTGGACATCAACGAAGCTGCCACCAGGTGACCCGTGTAAGTAAATCTACCTTTTACTTGAGTTATAATGATGTCATATAGGTACTTCTTTTGCATCCCCTATTCTAGTGCTGCATCCAACATTATTGTTCCTTTTCTTGGTTGCTCAAGGAATCCTCGTTTATTTGTGTTTCTATTTTATTTATTTTCTTCCTCCCTTTCTGCATCTCATTTTAAAAAATTCTGATGTCACTTTGCCACATTACACTGCCTTTGTTCCTACTCTGTAATTATTGGTATATTATATTCATGTGATATAGGATTCTATGGAAAAAAGTTAGCCAGAACATGAAATTTTGGTTCAGAAGAGTCCTGCTGTGACCATTCCTTCATTAACTGAGAGTTTGTTTGTACACTTATCTTCAAAATTTCAAAACATTCTTCCAACTTATATCAGTTTTCGTACACAACGTTGATTGGATTGTACGAATGTAGTAATTCCATTTTGTTATAGAAACTCTGGGTAACCTGGCTTACATTACTTCCTCCAAAACGTTCGTTCGTAGAAATGAGTGTGACAAAAGTGCTGGAATGGCAGACAGATTTGTGAAAAAACTCTAACTTTGTTGTTTACACTTGTTACTTTTTCTAATAACAAATTATCTGATGAGTGTAATAGTGTACAAATTATGCAAGCGGATACACTTCTCTAATTTTTGCCTGTACACCTCCAACAGAACCACACATAACATTAACGCCATATAAGCAGTGGCGAAGTGTCAGGGGAGACAAGGTAGACAGTGTCTCCCCAAATAATTTATCCATAAAATAATTAATTTTTACTTATGAATTAAGTTGTGTAAGTTACTAAGAAAGGATACAAAACTAACTTAAAAAGTTAAATATCACGCAACATGACGCGAGTATGAGCCATGGAACCTTGCAATTGTACGGTGAGTGTCAGGGTAGACGTTACTTGAAATGTCTTTTTAACAAGGCTGGTGGTGAGGAGGGCTTTGATGAATGACAACGGGAGTGGACCTGCGCGCGCAGCATAAAAATGCGTCCCGTACATCACAACAGAAGACATGTCTCCCCCACACTCAAGAGCACAGAATTCTCGCCTGGCCACCTGTGTTTGTTTCATTGTGCTCGCATATATTTGTTTTTGTTGAATTTACAAATTATTTTTAATTTTTAAAAATAGTATTATAGACTAAGAAGTGTGTAACCATTTACGTAGTAATTATTTAATAATACATTGTTTTAAGTGTCATCCTTTTGAGTGCTTTAAACATACTGTTTACTTGGTTTAAATGAGCAAAATGAATACAGTTAGTACCACTTTTACCGCAGAAGTATTTAATATAAACTCTGACAACTTTTATTCACTAGAATGTTTGTTAAAATACAAAATCAGTACGTTACATTTAGAGTGAAAGGTATTGCTAATATTAAAAATATCTCCGGCGTTTT
This sequence comes from Magicicada septendecula, assembly GCA_034769895.1. NCBI lineage: Eukaryota > Metazoa > Arthropoda > Insecta > Hemiptera > Cicadidae > Magicicada > Magicicada septendecula. The sequence goes on along the minus strand of CM068374.1, from coordinate 100,066,433 downwards.
ACTTCCATATTCCTTAAGGAATGGAAGTATGGTGATGGCAAAAAAAATCGTGTTCGAGATTATTGCAGATTCTGATTCTACTACACTCAAAACATGAAAAAAAGTCGTTTTCCGAAAAGTGTCTGTGTGTCTGTCTGTCTGTCTATCTGTGTGTCTGTGTGTCTATAGATTTTTTTTCTATGGCAAACGATAACTGCCGCAAATTCAAACAGAATCAAATAATTTTTTGCATGCAGCCCTGATTTGCAGAGTACTCGCGACCTATTGTTTTTGGTGAAGATCGGTTGAGGGAAAGGGGTAGTTTACCAGCGAAGGTTTTTTTTAGCAAGGGTAATTTTGTTTGTTTGGCAAACGATAACAGCCGCAAATTCAAACAGAATCATATAATGTTTCGCATACAGTCCTGAATTGTAGAGTTCTCAAGATCTGTTGATTTTGGTGAAGATCGGTTAAGGGAAACGGGTAGTTTACCTGTAACGTTTTATGTTTTAACAAGGGTATTTCCTATGGCAAACGATAACAGCCGCAAATTCAAACAGAATCAAAAGATTATTTGCATACAGCCCTAAATTGTAGAGTTCTCAAGACCTATTGTTTTTGGTGAAGTTCGGTTGAGGGAAAGGGGTAGTTTACCTGCAACGTTTTTTTAACAAGGGTATTTTCTATGGCAAACGATAACAGCCGCAAATTCAAACAGAATCAAATAATGTTTTGCATACAGCCCTGATTTGTAGATTACTCAAGACCTATTGTTTTTGGTGAAGATCGGTTAAGGGAAAGGGGTAGTTTACCAGTAACGTTTTATGTTTTAACAAGGGTATTTCCTATGGCAAACGATAACAGCCGCAAATTCAAACAGAATCAAAAGATTATTTGCATACAGCCCTAAATTGTAGAGTTCTCAAGACCTATTGTTTTTGGTGAAGATCGGTTGAGGGAAAGGGGTAGTTTACCTGCAACGTTTTTTTAACAAGGGTATTTTCTATGGCAAACGATAACAGCCGCAAATTCAAACAGAATCAAATAATTTTTTGCATACGTCCCTGAATTGTAGAGGTCTCAACGACTTTCGATTTTGGTGAAGATCGGTTAAGGGGAAGGGGTAGTTTACCTGCAACCTTTTACGTTTTAACAAGAGTAAAGTACTTGAAAATTTATTTAAACTTTTTGAAACAATGGTAATTGTTAAAAATAAAATAATTTTGTTGCCAGGCAATAAAATTATAATTTTTTCATTTTAATGTAATATAATATTTTTCATTTAATACAGCAATAAAAAGGCAGGTAAGACACAGCCTGGCTGTTTGGCTGAAAATGATTTTAAATATAAATCTTAGAATATGGAAGTCATGTATGGTTCTCCATACCGATATTTTGGATTTGTCGCCAAAGGATGAAAAAGTTGTCAGAAAATTTCAGATCGTTTTGTATATGTTGTAAGCAAAACTGGTTGCTCTCTGGTTGTAAGCAAAACAAAACTCTGCACTGCTATTATCATTTGATATTTAATGAAGAGGAACCACGGGAGCAAAGTTGGAGTAGGCACTATAAAAAATTTTGAAGCTAAAGCCGCCAAACATGCTGGTAGCAAATATCATATAAAAAATTCTGAGATGTTTCACATGCTAGGATGTAACAAAATTGAAAATTGTTTGTCCGAAACACCTAGAATTTAAGCACTACAGCACAATAAAAATGTGGCACGAAATTGAAGGATAGTGGGCCGTTTGATAGATGTTTGTTATTTAGGGAGAAAAGAATTAGCTTTTAGGGGTCATAAGGAAAATGAGCAATCTCTTAATAAGAGTAATTATTCAGAAACTTAAGATTTATTGTAAGCGGAAGAGTCTTTCATGAAAGATCATACACAGAGTGATTCAAAATTGCACGGCAATCTCTCGGGAGCTGATTCTATAGGTAAAACTAAGAAAACATGAGACACGGCGTGTAAAGCTCATTTACAAGAAAATAACAAAGTTTGTGTAATGCCTACAGTAATCCGGATTTGTCACCATTAAAAATATCGGTATGGAGAACCATACATGACTTCCATGTTCTAAGATTTATATTTAAAATCATTTTCGAAATAAAATATTTCCACAGAAATTACTTCTTTCTTCAGCCTTAACCACAGTACTGTGGTCACTAACATATACCACCTCCAGTTAGCGCATTCGATTTTCACTGATGATAGCAGGCGATGGGACTGCCGAAACGTCTGGTTTTTCATAAAACATTGGACCTTGGTCAAACAGGCTGCGAAGGAATTTTAACAACAAACTACTTCTTTGTTGCCAATAATGTAGTATATAAAAATATGCATAAAATTAATGGCTTGGTAAAGTTAATATTTGATCTCCATTAAGTAGTGCTCAAGTTTCCAAACTTTTAATATTATGATGTCCTTAATCAAAACATCAGAGCAGGTTTTAGTGTGTATGAGGGTACACCGTGGACAAAAATTGTCAACATTTCCTATGGAGCGTTGCTCAGAGTAAAGCTGTGAATCTACCGTACAGTGTACGTTTCACAGAACAAACACGCGGGAAAGAAGGAGAGCTCAAAAGTCTCTCATGGACCCTGAGCATCTTGCAGAGGGTTCATTCCCTAAAGATGAAAAGTCTGTCTATGAACCGTTCCTCTGTTAATACGTGCAGTTAACACTGGCCAGCGATCAGGGGCCGACCTAGCAATTTTGCCGCCCTGGGCAGAACGGTTGTTTGCCGCCCCATACTAGGTGAAGAGATTATCAAATTATTCCACGAAATAAAAAACACATTTTAGGTATTCATTTATTGGTTTTGCATCCTAAGATACAAAAAATAACATCTGTACAAAAAATAACATCATCATGCAGTGTTGTATTAAAAAATATTTAGCTTTCGAAAATAAAAATGTTTTAGAAATTTTTATACAAAAAAGAATCTTTTATACAACATTTAGAGAAATATTGAAATAATAAGAAATGTAGAAGAACGAAAAATAAAATTAAAAAAATATATATAATATAGACTACGTATAAAAATAACTCAATTATAAAATATCCTGAAAGATATAAAAACATAACAATTGAATAAAAAAAAAAGTTTTCAAAATATTAAACACAAACTTAAAATACCTTTTTCCTAACCTTTATTTCAGCAAACTCTTTCAGTATTTGCTTGAAATCAATTTTATGACATACATCGTATTCTATTGCGAGAGTGGCCAGACCACTAAGTCGCTCTTGTGTCACGGTTGGCCTTAAATAATTCTTTATTATTTTTAATTTCGAGAACGATCTCTCGCCACTGGCTACAGTTATTGGCAGCGTTAAAAGAATTCTAAGCGCAATGGCTATGTTGGGTCCAAAGTTTAATTTTATTATGAACTCTAAAACCTCTTTGGGCGCAAGTTTTTCATGTAGGAGTGTAGAGAGAACAGATAGCTTATCTGCAATTTCCACTCCATCAATATCTGATGAAATTTGATCTGTTAGAATCAATGCAAGGTCCTTGCAGTGAGCTATCAATTCATCTTTAGGCATTTTCTTTAAACCGTGAATGTCGTACAGAAATGAAAAATATGTATGATGTTCACGGATTTGCGAAAAACGTAAATCAAGGGAATTGATAGCGCAGTCCAAAGTGTGGAAAAAAATTCAATTTTATACTTTTCTTTTGCGTCCATTATGGGCTCGTCAGGGCTTTCATAATCAAATTGTTTTTTTTTAGATCTTGCCCGATGTCTAATTGTGTTTTTAAAACTTGCTTCAGCGTCAATCTCATCAGCTAATTCTCTAGCATCTACAAGTAATTGATTAAAAAACTCATCAGACCGACAATTCTGAAAAAAATCTTTAGTAGTCGTCTTCAGCAAATCCATTACCAAAGATAAGTCAAAGTCTAGTTAATTCAAAGTTTATTGTATACTTAGTATAGTGTCTCAGCAAATTTAGTTTTAAATCTAACGAACGCAATATTGATATTTTGTAATTGGGCGTATGTTGATTTGAAATTGTACATAAGACAAATATAAATATTTGAGATAAAGCTCGTGTAATCAAAATTCAAATATTTCTAGAAATTTCAAAAGATTTACGTAATTGCATAATACGCTAATTTATAAATAAAATAGAGTTAATTAAAGTATAAAATAGCATGTAATATTTAAGATACGAAAACATTAGTGTATATAAACTGCGAAGGTATGCAAGTAAAGAACCATACTGATAATAATTTTTGGAAATGTTCTAGCGGGCAACGGTGACAGTTTTATAGGTCATCCCTATAAATATAGGACCAGGAACAACAGTCTTCAGATTAATGCGAGCCGCGACTGAAAATTGTACTTAATATTTTGTTTAATAAAATTGAGAGAAATATATACGTTCATATATTTAATTTCTTTTACGACAATAAATATAATAAGTACTCGAATCGTCATTGTCAGCTTATTGCAAGTCGACTGACGTATTTGGGTATTTTAAACCTAATAATTTTCCCAGTTGATTGACCTACTTTGGGACAATCTGCAATTTCATTTCGAGTTACTCCAGTAACGAACTCCGTGACATTTCCTATACTTATATAGGAGTGCACGTGAGAGGTTTACTCCGCGATCAAGTAAAGATTTTGAGAAGAATGTAAGTAATCTTCATTGTTACATGTCACTATGTAACAAGAACTGTTGTATGTTGTCCATGACGTGTTCTGATGAAGCCTGATACAGGCGAAAGCTAGCTTAGGCTCGGGTAAATAGTTTTTACGATTATTACATAAAATACTTGTGTTCCGGTGTCGTAAAGTACAATACGGTATATAGTAGTAACAAGAACGTTACAGTACATGTGTTAGTACGCGACTGGATGGAGAGTTATTTAAAGGAATAAATCAGTTTAGTTATTTCTTGCGAAGATTTAAAGTACGATTATCTGAAGCCATTTAATTTATATATATATATATTTTTTCTTTTTTTTTTTTTTTTTTGTAAATATGCCGCCCCTAACAATCTGCCGCCCTGGGCAATTGCCCAGTTTGCCCATACCTGTATCGGCCCCTGCCAGCGATCCACAGGAAGCAAATCGCTGTCAGCTTGCACGCGTTGTGTTGGTGTGGGTTTCGGCACTTTCCATTTAAAAAGCTTGCAAACGTAAGAAAATAAACATGAGTGAGGCCAGTAATAACACGAATTGTGTGTGTGTGTGTGTGTGTGTGTGTGTGTGTGTGCGCGCGCGCGTGTGTGTGTGTGTGTCCTGCCTGCCTTTTTATTGCTGTAATCATAAAATAAAATTTTGGAAATGTAAACATTACATAATTGAGATATGCTTGCCTGCCAGGTACGATATACGCGTATTTTCAATCATACATGATTTAAATTAAAATGAAACAATTATAACTTTATTGCCTGGCAACAAAATTATTTTATTTTTAACAATTACCATTGTTTGAAAAAGTTTAAATGAATTTTCAAGTACTTTTATTCTTGTTAAAATATAAACGGTTGCAGGTAAACTACCCCTTCCCCTTAACCGATCTTCACCAAAGTCAATAGACCTTGAGTCATCTACGAGGGCTGTTTGTTTTTCAACCTCTGATAGACCAATAAACAGACACATGAATGACATCAATAATTTTATTATACACAAAAGTTTCATATATATGTAAACTACTTTTCTACATAGTCGCCAACATTGTTGAGGCACTTATCATAGCGAGGCACCAACTTTTCTATGCCCATGTTGTAGAATGTTCGCTCCTGAGTAGTCAGCCAATCTGCCACACTGGACTTTAACTCATCATTGCAGTCAAACCGGTGACCACCTAACCACTTTTTCAAGTCAGTGAACAAATGGTAATCACTTGGTGCCCAATCTGGGCAATTGGTGTCTATTGGTGCTTGGGGCCTAATCTGGCCATTCTTAGAGTCTTGTGGACATCTGTGAGTTGTTTGGGAACCCACTGAGCACATAGTTTCCTGTACCCAAGCTTCTGAGTAAGAATATCATAAAGAGCAAACCTAGAAATTTCAGGAAAATCAGCAGAAAGTTCAGTAATTGTGAAACAACGGCGCTTTCGAACCATCCTGTGTACCCTTTCAACAACATTATCAGTAGCCACGGACTTTCTTCCTTGCCCTCCTTCATTATGAACATCAATTCGCCCATCTTTAAATTTTTGACACCATTCCCGAACTGAACCATCACTCATCACGTTTTCTCCATACACATTACACAACCTTCGATGAATTTCTGCAGCACTATGACCTCAGGCAATTTCAATTGTAGTGCCATAATTAAATTGTCGTCACCACAGTTATAGATAAAATAACTATAAAACCAGTGGTTACAGGTTAGAACAAAGCCTCAAAAACATTAATCAACAATCAGATTGTTGCTATGACAACAGAAACAGGTTTCCCAACTCACCGTAGGTTGAAAAAAAATAGCCCTCGTACAATTCAGGGACGTATGCAAAAAATTATTTGAATCTGTTTGAATTTGCGGCAGTTATCGTTCCCCATAGAAAATATCGGTATGGAGAACCATACATGACTTCCATGTTCTAAGATTTATATTTAAAATCATTTTTGAAATGAAATATTTCTATAGAAACTACTTCTTTCTACTTGCTGCTTCAGCCTTAACCACAGTACTGTGGTCACTAACGTCACCTCATGTTATCACACTCGATTTTCAGTGATGATGGAAGTCGAAGGCACTGCGGAAATGTCTGGTTTTACAGAAAACATTGGACTACGGCCAAACAGCCCGGGAAGGAATTTAACAACAAAATACTTCTTTGTTGTCGATAACGTAGTACACATATAAATAACTGTCTAGAAATGCTTATTAAAAAACACCAAACAGTATGGGTAGCAATCAGCCATAGGGCTAGGCGATCAATGGACGCAGTTTAACGAGTTAGGTACATTCCATTCAGGAGTAGCAACATTCCATAGCCCACGAGATTGCCAGCGTGCTATTTATTCTACTGGGGATATTTTGAGAGTAAGTAATGATCAACACCCATGAAACATCGAAGCACTCAGAGTTGATATAATTTCTGTTCACATGTTACACCATGTAATGGAAAACATAAAAATTCGACTTCAAAAGTGTGTGAGTTGAAATTGTCGCCACATTCGGGGCGTAGTGTTCAAAAACTTGTAGTTTCTGCGTCTAGTTAAATGCTACAATGTATATTTTCAGGTTAGTGTAAATGTTAATTTTACAATCCATAAATTAAAAAAAAACTAATTTTTTTTTATTTGGTTAAAGTGAAATGAAATGTTTCCATAGAAACTACTTCTTTGTTGTCATTAACATATTACACATATAAAACTTATAAAATTTACTTCCTCCATCATCAACTAACATTTTAATTTATAAAAAAAATTACTCCCCCCTTCAACTACCCTTTTCATTTATAGATATCTCATCTACCTTTCTGCAGTGGATTATTATGTCCTTCTTTTCAGGATACTTTATTTATCAAAATTAAGCACTTTACTCTTGTTAAAACATAAAACATTACAGGTAAACTAGCCCTTTCCCTTAACCGATCTTCACTAAAAACAATAGGCCTTGAGTCCTCTACAATTCAGGACTGTATGCAAAAAATTATTTGATTCTGTTTGAATTTGCGGCTGTTGTCATTTGCCATAGAAAAGAAATTCTATAGACAGACACACACACACACACACTTTTTGAAAAATGACTTTTTTTCATGTTTTGATGGTAGTACAATCAGAATCTGCCGTTATCTCGAACATGATTTCTTTTTTGCCAAGACCATACTTCCATTACCTTATGGAACATGGAAGTAAATATCGGTATGGAGAACCATACATGACTTCCATATTCTAAGATTTATATTTAAAATCATTTTCGAAATGAAATATTACCATAGAAACTACTTCTTTCTACTTACTGCTTTAGCATTAACCACAGTACTGTGGTCACTAACGTATACCACCTCACGTTATCGCACTCGATTTTCACTGATGATGGAAGTCGATGGCATTGCCGAAACGTCTGGTTTTGTAGAAAACAATGGACTACGGCCAAATATCACGGGAAGGAATTTTAACAAAAACTACTTCTTTGTTGCCGATAACGTTGTACACATATACATAAAAAATATGCATAAAATTAATGGCTTGTATAAGTTAATGATTGATCTCCATTAAGTAGTGCTCAAGTTTCCAAAGTTTTAATATTATGATGTCCGTAATTAAAACATCAGAGCAGGTTTAGTGTGTATGAGGGTACACCGTGGACAAATATTTTCAACATTTCCTATTGAGCATTGCTTAGAGTAAAGCTGCGAATCTACAGTGTATGTTTCACAGAACAAACACGCGAAAAAGAAGGAGCGCTCTGAAGTCACTCATGGACCCTCAGCATCTTGCACAGGGTTCATTCCCTAAAGACGAAAAGTCTGTCTATGAATTGTTCCTCTGTTACACTGCCCAGCGATCCACAGGAAGCAAATCGTTATCCACGCTGGACACTTTTTCGGCTTGCACGCGTTATGTTGGTATGGGTTTCGGCACTTTCCATTTAAAAAGCTTGCAAATGTAAGAAAATAAACATGAATGAGGACAGAAATAACACGAATTGTGTGTGTGTGTGTGTGTGTGTGTGTGTGTGTGTGTGTGTGTGTGTGTGTGTGTGTGTGTGTGTGTGTGTGTGTGTGTGTGTGTGTGTGTGTGTGTGTGTGTGTGTGTGTGTGTGTGTGTCTTCCCTGCCTTTTTATGGCTGTAGTCATAAGAATAAAATGGAAACGTAAACATTACATAACTGAGATATGCTTACCTGCCACGAACGATATATTATTTTATACATGTATATTAACTCATACATAAATTACATTAAAATGAAAAAATTATAATTTTATTTTTAACAATTACCATTGTTTGAAAAAGTTTAAATGAATTTTCAAGTACTTTACTGTTGTTAAAACATAAAAGGTTGCAGGTAAATTACCCCTTCCCCTTAACCGATCTTCACCAAAAACAATAGGTCTTGAGTACTCTACAATTTAGGGCTGTATGCAAATAATCTTTTGATTCTGTTTGAATTTGCGGCTGTTATTGTTTGCCATAGAAAATACCCTTGTTAAAACATAAAACGTTGCAGGTAAACTACCCCTTCCCTTAACCGATCTTCACCAACACCAATAGGACTTGAGAACTCTACAATTCAGGGCTGTATGCGAAACATTATTTGATTCTGTTTGAATTTGCGGCTGTTATCGTTTGCTAAAAAAAAAAATTTCCCTTGATAAAAAAAACTGTTGCAGGTAAACTACCCCTTTCCCTCAACCGATCTTCACCAAAAACAATAGGTCACGAGTACTCTACAAATCAGGGCTGTATGCAAAAAATTATTTGATTCTGTTTGAATTTGCGGCAGTTATCATTTGCCATAGAAAAAAAATCTACAGGACAGACAGACACACAGACACTTTTTGAAAAACGACTTTTTTTCATGTTTTGAGTGTAGTACAATCAGAATCTGCAATAATCTCGAACACGATTTTTTTTGCCATCACCATACTTCCATTTCCTTAAGGAATGTGGAAGTTAAAATTACTCTTGTTAAAACATAAAATGTTGCAGGTAAACTACCCTTTCCCCGTAACCGATCTTCACCAAAATCTATAGGCCTTGAGTCCTCTACAACTCAGGCACATGAGCAAAAAGTTATTTGATTCTGTTTTAATGTGCGGCAGTTATCATTCGTCGTTGAAAAAATTACCCTTGTTAAAACATAAAACGTTGCTGGTAAACAACCCCTTTCTCTTAACCGATCTTCACCAAAAACAATAGGTCTTGAGTACTCTACAATTCAGAGCTGTATGCAAAAAATTATTTGATTCTGTTTGAATTTGCGGCTGTTATCGTTTGCCATAGAAAAATTCTACACACAGACACACACATAGACACTTTTCAAAAAATGACTTTTCTTCATGTTTTGAGGGTAGTACAATCAGAATCAGCCCTTATCTCGAACACGATTTTTTTCGCCGTGACCATATTTCCATTTCCTTATGGAACATGGAAGTAAAATGTGAATAAAATTTATATTTTTCTACCATTATTTTCTAATTAAAATTCATAAAGAACACCAATAACAATACGATAGCTTTTCCTTGATACTTAGGCCAAATTGTATAACGAAATGCGTGTGTTTCAGACAGACACTTAGCTATTATCTGATAGAGGTAGCATTAACTCTGTTTACCATAGTTTTACTGGTTCATTAAGAATGTCAACAACCTTAGTAAGAGGATGCTTTTGGCTGGTATTTTAATGTCTACCCAAATTATTTTGTCACGCTTCGCCACTGTTGACCACAAGTTTTAATTTTATTGTTTCTATTATCACAGTAAATAATATTATACAATTGATAGTCTTAATAATTATTATTATAACTCTTCGATGATAAGAAGAAGAGTGTGAATATCAAATGAATATTAATGAATATAAAAGAATTTTCAGTGTCATTGCATTAATGTTATTTAAAACAATAATGCTATATAATAATTAGAATATTATTGATTATTGAATAATACTGTATTATGACTATGTTATCATCAATTAATAATAATAATAAATGTATTATAATCTTTTGTAATTATATTTTAGTTATTAAAATTAATTATATAATATTATAATATAATAACATTATTATTATCTTAGCATCACGGTGGACACGATGGATTAAATTCAAAAAGGGGTACTTTTGTGGGTCATACTCGAGTAACCCCACATAAGCTTGAAGTGCAATTCTACAAGGTATGTGTTAGCAGATTTTGCACATCCACCGTAATACAAAAACAAAAACTTATTATAAATTATACAATTTTATTCATTACACAACAAAAGTAATAAAATAAATAGAAGTCAATCAATTAAAATTATATTTCCAACTGAAAAAAAAAGTCTTTTAGTAGACTAGGGGTGTTGCAACAGACAGCAACAATAGTTGCACATTTCCATGATCATACACCTTCTCTGCAGTGAAATCAGCTATAATGGCCACCGACCCATCCACTCAGTACTCACAAGCCAAACTTACTGTTGTAGCAGGCTCTTTGTTATTATCATGAAGTTGTTTGAAGTCATTCTTTAAAAACGTCCAATTAAAATGCATACCTACTGAGTTCTTCCCAAATGTATGCTTAATGGATATATTTGTATTATAATATCCGAGACAAATTTTTAGTAATAAAATGGTTAAAAGTAAGCATCAAGTTACCCCTACAGCAACACAACTTGAAAAATTATATAAGAGAACCTAAGTAAAATTGTATAGTATAATACATTTGCACATAAAATATGCATGCACAATCAGGGTATAAATGTTTACTTCTTAACACACAGATATTTTATTATTTGACATGTTCTTTGGATGACTGCAGAGTTACATAAACAAAATGTTTCGGAATGCTCAGGAATAAGACACACACTACTGGCATATGTGAGGTAGACAATAATTGAGGGTGGGAAACTGACTGCCGGCTATAGTTTGAACTCTAATGCTATCCAAATAACAATTAATTCACAGCAGTAGTAAACGGCATATACTTTAGTGTAATACACTAAATAAATAAAAGAAGTAAACAAATGTCAGAATAGTGTAACAATATTAAACATTGAAAATTAAGTGTGCTTACAGATAAAATTATTCAAATAATTTTTTATTTAAAAATTGTTAAAATAAAAAAAAGATTATAATTTTTAAGAAAGGACAGTTTCCAAACAGCTTTCAAATGATTTACCCTGTTCAAGTAACGGTATCTCCATGCTACTATTCCACATTGCTCCACTATCACACGTCTCTTATTAAGAATGAGAAAACAAAATCCCAGTTGCATATTCTTTCTTTTATAAAACTTATACACCTCTCAATGAATTACATCACACGTAAATTTGTTAACTGTCCCAAACTTAAGCCATTTGTTTCCTATTTTCTGTGGTGTTTTAGGACCTCTATTTATAACTTTACTTACTTGCCTACATACTCCTACTACCTTTGTGGCTGACCAATTGACCTTTATCATTTTTGTCTTTAATATATTTTTAAACATTACAGGTAATCTTCTGTGACTGTTCAGATAAAATTCCAAATGATGATATTTCCCTCTGAGAACTACTACTGCTACAGTATCTACTCTTCAAAGTGTACACACTGCGAATGGGATTCTAATCATCAGAAGCTCGCCACCACACCCACAAGCAACTTGAAAGCTATCCATGTACACTTGACAGATACCCGACGTGCAATTGCTCATTTGTCCACAAGCAGATGGATACTAGGCTTTAATAGTCTTTGCCCTCAGGATATGTCCACTGTTTGTAATCAATGTTCTGCTCTCCTTGTTTAAGTACAGCTTCATTGCTTATTTCATCTGCCTAGCCTCTTCCTCCCATACACCTTCAATATACATCTCCTGCACCACAATCTTATCTCTATACCTTTCCCTCATTGTCCATGAAGTAAAAATGCTTCACAAGTCTCTTTTTTTGTTAAAAAGGTCCAAGTCCATTCTACTATACAGAATTGTTTATAATTCAGAACACTTCCTTTGCTGTGGATATTGTACTCCTAATTTATTTCTCACTAGTCAGCATGCTTCCTTTTAATAATACATAAACAAGCAGTAATTGATTATCATTCTACCATTTTACACTGTACTATTAAGATTCCTATTACTTATCAGCTGAAAGTTTTATCTCATTTTATTATAAACAAAACAATAAAAAGAAACAATAATTTTAAAAAAGAAGCAAACAATATACTTTCCTTAAAAATACAGTTCCTTGTATTAGTTTTCAGTCAATATAAAAGCAAAACATGTAAGTCAATAGTATTACACTACAACATTAATGTTATCTACAAGCTTTGCAATTGATAAATGAAATAAGTGTCATTACTCCTTGTAATGTTCATAATGAACAAAACAAAGTATTCCTAAATAAATGTTGTTTAACACAGAAACATTTTTTTAATTTTTTTAAATATTTCTAGTACTGTACCAACAAGTTTGTTGATTCAGACTTAAACACTTTGCACTGAATCAAATTGTTTAAAATTTGTTATATCAAATAATATGTGATGTATTCTAGTTCACAGGTTTTAATGCATTAAGAAAACATTTGAAATATTTTTCCTATCACCAAACTGCATCAAAGTCCAACGAACCAATGACTGCAGTCTTGTTCCATTGGTTATCGGTATTCTATACTTGATCTTCCTTAACTGATAAACTATTCACTGTTTACTTTCTTATTCAAAACAAATCGTGTCTATATTAAAAGGAATTTGTAACAACAATTTACTGAATTTTTTTAGAATGTTTGTATACTTCTACATCTGCATTAAGTAATTATGTGACATTTTCTTAATTTGTATTTTCTATAAATATTTCTATGTTTTTATATTTGTACACATGTACAAATATTACTGATCTTTATTTTGTAAATAACTCTTAAATATTTCTTGACGTTTTCTATAATATTAAATGTTCTTCAAATATTAACTATTTCTGGAAGTAAAATTATTATTGTATTTAGCCCCTGGCGCATGTTTCACTGATCACATCAGAATCATCAGAAAAATATAAAATTTATAATTATAAAATATATAAAATTATAGATTTTATAATCCTCTGATGATACTGATTGATCCAGTGAAACGTGTGTCAGGAGATAAATACAATAATAATTTTACTTGCAGAAGTAGTTAATATTTGAAGAACATATACTAAATATTACTGAATATTTCTATAATCATAAGTGTTATTAACTTATGTGTAGCAAACAGAGAGTTAAATTATAATTGCTGAATGGTACTGAACAAACAAACTTATTGTTAAAATGCCTCTACAAGGCAATGGTAGAATTGATTGACCTACCTACCATAAAATGTGTTGTGTGTATTTTATGAACTGTGCTGTAAATAATGCACAATACAGTGATGAATTCGATACTAAAAAGAATTTACTAATTACAATACTCATACTAAAAATAAAAATCTATAAAAATTGTTAACAATGTATGTGTATAAAGTATTAGAGTGTATCCCTTCACTTATAAAATGAACAATGAAAACAAAATATTTGTGGTCACTTCAGTGTGTACACATTCTACTAATATGAAAAATCTTTAAAAATATCGGTATGGAGATCCATATGTGACTTCCGTGTTCTAAGATTTATATTTAAAATCATATTCGAAATGAAATATTTCCATAGAAACTACTTCTTTCTATTGCTTCAGCCTTAACCACAGTACTGTGGTCACTAAAGTATACCACCTCACTTTCTCGCACTCGATTTTCACTGATGATGGCAGTCGATGGCATTGCCGAAACGTCTGGTTTTGCAGAAAACATTGGACTACGTCTAAACAGCCTGGGAAGGAATTTTAACAAAGAACTACTTCTTTGTTGCCGATAACGTAGTACACATAAAAAATTCCCCCCTTCCCCCTCAACTACAATTTTCATTAATTCAAAATTACCCCCACCTCGTTCAACCAACCTCTTCATTTATAGATATTTCAACTACGTTTCTACAGTGGATTATTATGAGCTACTTATCAGGATACTTTATTTATCAAAATTAAGTACTTTACTCTTGTTAAAACATAAAATGTTGCTGGTAAACTACCCCTTTATCTTAATCGATCTTCACCAAAATCAACAGAACTTCAGTCCTCTACAATTCAGGGATGCATGAAAAAAAATATTTGATTCTGTTTGAATGTGCGGCAGTTATCGTTCGTCATATAAACATTTCTCTTGTTACAATATAAAATGTTGCTGGTAAACTACTCCTTCCCCTCAACCGATCTTCACCAAAATCAACAGGCCTTAAGCCCTCTACAATTCAGGAACATATGCAAAAAATTATTTGATTTTCTTTGAATTTACGGCAGTTACGTTTCATCAAAAAAAAATTACCCTCGTTAACATAAAATGTTGCTGGTAAACTACCCCTTTCCTTTAACCGATCTTCAACAAAATCAAAAGACCTTGAGTACACTATAATTCAAAAAGGTATGCAAAAGAGTAGTTGATTCAGTTTTAATTTACGGCAGTTATCGTTCGTCATATAAAAAATTACCCTTGTTAAAACATAAAATGTTGCTGGTAAACTACCCCTTTCCCTTAACCGATCTTCACCGACACCAACAGGTCTTGAGAACTCTACAATACAGGACTGTATGCAAAACATCATTTGATTCTGTTTGAATTTGCGGCTGTTATCGTTTGCCATAGAAAACACCCTTGATAGAACATAAAACGTTGCTGGTAAACTACCCTATTCCATTAACCGATCTTCACCAAAAACAACAGGTCTTGAGTACTCTACAAATCAGGATTGTATGCAAAACGTTATTTGATTCTGTTTGATTTTGCAGCTGTTATCGTTTGCCATATAAAAATATCGGTATGGAGAACCATACATAACTTCCATGTTCTAAGATTTATATTTAAAATCATTTTCGAAATGAAATATTACCATAGAAACTACTTCTTTCTACTTACTGCTGCAGCCTTAACCACAGTACTGTGGTCACTAACGTATACTACCTCACGTTATCGCACTCGATTTTCACTGATGATGGAAGTCGATGGCATTGCCGAAACGTCTGGTTTTGTAGAAAACATTGGACTACAGCCAAACATCCCGGGAAGGAATTTTAACAAAAACTACTTCTTTGTTGCCGATAACGTTGTACACATATATATATATATAAAATATGCATAAAATTAATGGCTTGTATAAATTAATGTTTGATCTCCATTAAGTAGTGCTCAAGTTTCCAAAGTTTTAATATTATGATGTCCGTAATTAAAACATCAGAGTAGGTTTAGTGTGTATGAGGGTACACCGTGGACAAAAATTTTCAACATTTCCTATTGAGCGTTGCTTAGAGTAAAGCTGCGAATCTACAGTTGTAACGTCTTTTCGCCGCGTTACAAATCCAGGGAACCCCTCGTAATTAAACTCCGTTAATTAGATGGGCTGCCTACGTTGTAACAGAATTGATCACAAATAATTAATATAACAAATTACTTACTAACTGTGTAAGGAAACAATGGCAAGGTATACAATTGATTTAAGCACTCCTCATATGTGTGTAATAAGAAGACTTCTCTTTATTTAACATTTAAAAACATTTACTGACAGATCCCATGACATTACTAATTCAATTATTAAATTATTTGAAAGGTTTCTTTAAACTTTGGGATCAAACTTGATTCTATATAGCTATACCTCGGATCCGGGTCAACTTTCTGTATTTCTGTAGTTAAGACTTTCAATTATACTCATTTCATGATATTAGCTTGCAAGACTTTCTTTTATTCAACCATTGGAAGAATGGTATTATTGCTTGAATTATATTACTCTACATTAGCATATAAATTGTTACAACGTATGAAGTTAGAATAGTTACATGAAATTCTTAGATTTAATTTATAAGTCTTTACAAAGTTAATAGTTTCTGAAAAGTCTCTTTCAAGATGTGTTGTGTAACAAATATTAGTAACCCTCGATAGACAGGCTATCGAGTCACCTTTTAATTGGTATGCTGAAGACTCGCCCTGGGGTATCCGTCTTGGGAAACAGGAACAGCTACGTCGTCATCACGGTCAGGTCTTCCTCAGTAAAGCGCTCCACAGTTCGCAGGTTGAACAATATGTTGTGTAGATATCTATGATGATCTTGTAGATTCTCGGATGTCCTGATCTGCATATTCTGTCACGTGCAGTAGAGTTTGTGGGTTCTGATAGTTCACATCTCCAGGTATGACTTTGGAATTGTTGTTATTTGTTGAAGCACGAAGTCATCTTGTGTTACACTCTTTCTTTACGTTTCGATTTTTTTACTTTAAATTTCTTGTCTATTTACATGACTATATTAGTTAACACATCCAGATGCTTTAAACAGCTACATCTGGTACACCATCTTAAGGTGAAACAAAATATAGTTAACATATTTTAAGAGCACAGCTCCTACGTCTATACTGTACGAAGTCACCATTGCAAGAGAGAGATTTTCTGCTCCCTTCGCCTGGTACTGGGCAAAAGTTAGTGGGGCAATTTCCGCGCGAGAATATAGTTCCTAACTATATTTAAGTTAACATTTTTATTTATACAAACTATCCCTAAACAAATATACATAATTTAAATCAGTTGTTTTAGCGACTATTTATGTCTTCAGATTTTTTAATTATTAACATTAGTTTTTTTTATCTTATTCTAACTTACACAAGACTCGGAAAACATGTCGAGTCTGGAATCAACAGGACAGCGCCTGCTCACAAGCAAAGGGTTAAATACGATATTAATAACTCTTTACAATTTATCTTTTTATTAGAGTATCTTCTAACTAACTAATTACTGCTTCCTCTCATACTGAGTACATACAGGTATTTTATATTAATACAGTGAGATTTAAATGGCTTAAGAGCTCGCAACCTTAATTTTTAAAAATTTTTATTTTCTTGATTATTTCTTTCATTTAAATCATCACATACTCCACCGCTTAAATTGCACGCTACGGTTAAGCTTTTTTGAGTCTAACTCACTATTGGGCACTGGGATATTGAATGGGGTTAGTATGTGTAATTTCTTTCACATAGTTGTTGTACACTTTACAACGTTGTCCACATAGTTATTACCTATAGTTACAACACAGTACACTTTATATTCTTATGAACTACCTTTTTTTTTTTACATACTATTTACACTAAATATTTACACAATTAAAACACAAAACTCTTTCTTATCTCTATCACTTAATTTTACTACCGGTTTTTCTGTTTGTCTTACTCTCTCTTCTGTAGAGTAACTTTCTAAATCTTTACTATTTAGAATTCTATCTTTTCTTCTGTGAGTCCTATATAACTCATGTAGTTAATGAGTGTTAGTACCCATCTAGTTAATGATTATTCATTAATGCATGCTTCGCAGAACTGGAACTCAGGTTGATCAGGCCTCGTTTCCAAACTCTACGTTTTACATTTTTCACGTGGTTTCAGAAATATAATTTTCTTTACTGCCTAGTATTCCCTTTTCTTTTTGGGTTATACTATACCGTCACTTCTTCTTATACAACTTTAGTTGCGAAATATGCGTTCTCCGCACATATTTCTGAGTTGCAGGTTCGCACAGGGCTACTGTAACCGGAGTTAGGTACTTTTGGATTTGGTAAGGGCCACACCATCTGAATGATAGTTTCGAGGTGGTCTTATCAATCGCACTACTAATGGGGTGAGTCTTGTACATTACTAAGTCACCTACTTGGTACCTGACTGAGTTGCTATGATTACCTTTCTCGTGGTATCTTCTGGATTTTTCCAAGCTTGCTCTTAAGTTAGAGCGGGCTTTGTTCCATATTCGCTTTATCTGCTTATCCGTTATTTGCGGAGGCAGCAGATCGTGTATATTCCATCTTGTGGACAAAGGGTGGTTTGGTCGATACTTGTATAGTAACTCGAACGGGGTCGACTTGTGACCTTCGTGGTAAGCTGAATTAAAAGCGTATTGAATCCAGGATAGATTTTGGTCCCACGACGTGTGATCGTTCGCATGATAGGCGATTAGCGCAGATTTGAGGTTTCGTAGATACCTTTCAGCAATATTGCCTTGCGGTCGATACTCTGTAGTGGTTATATGGTCTATCCCTAACTTGAAACACATATTCTTAAATTCTTTTGCTTTAAACTGCGGACCGTTATCAGATACTATACGTACTGGAGTACCGTAATCTTTAAATAATCTTTCCTGTAGTATTTTAACTGTTGTCGACGCTAATGCTCGTCGCATGGGATACATCCAAACAAATTTGGTGAACGAATCTACACATATCAGTAACATGGTATTTCCTGATTTGGATCGTGGATACGGACCTGAGAAATCTAGATAAAGGGGTCTTTGGGATTTCTGATATCAATTGGCTTACTTGAGTATTTCTGGCGGGTTTGCTAAGGGCGCATAATGAACATTTCTTTACGAAGGTAGCTATTTCGCAGTTCATATTGTTCCAATGATATTCCTTTCGAATATGATGTATCGTCTTATTGATTCCCATATGGGCTCCTATGGTAGATGAATGGAAGTATTCCATTAGCATGGGCTTAATTACATCCGGGGCTATTATTCTTAATTCCTTTCCGTCTCTTATTTTGAGACACAGTACATTCTTACTCAATACGTACTTCTCGGATTTAATACCTTGGGTAAGTTGTTCTATAACAGGCTTCAGTAAGGGGTCTTGTTGTTGATACAGGGCAATGTTAGTAAAGGCAAGGGGGAATTCAGTAATTACAGCGTTCGCACTTGCTATTTCCGGCTTCACTATGTTTTCGGAAGTTTTAGTGGGTGACTGGAACATACGGGACAGGGTATCGGCGACTACATTTTGAGTACCTTTAATATGCTGCACTCTGAATTTGTAGCAGTTTAATTTCAAATATCCATCTGCCAATTCGTCCTAATTGTTTAGGGTGATTCAATAACCATGATAACGCCTGATTGTCGGTTTCCAAAAGAAATTCTTTATGTTCTAGGAAGGGTTTAAACTTTTCGAATGCAAAAACAATTGCTAAACATTCCAATTCATATGCAGAATACTTTCTTTCTTGATCGCTCAGTGTTCGTGATGCATAACTAATTGGTAGTCTACAGTTATCTATCTCTTGGTATATCACTGCACCTAACGCTACACTGGAACTGTCGGTTTGCACGACGAATGGTTTTGTGAAATCAGCTAATTGCAAAACTGGGGGAGATATAATGCTTTCTTTAAGTTGCTCAAACGCGTTTTGATGTATTGAGCTCCATTCGAACTTCGTTCCCTTCTTTCGTAAGGAGTTTAGGGGTGCTGCTATTTCGGCAAGATGGGGAATATATTTGTGGAAATAATTCACCATACCTAAAAATCGGGCTATACCTTTTGCATCTCGTGGGGGTGCAAATTCTCTAATAGCACGGGTACGTTCGGGGTCAATGCTTACCTTTCCATTCGCTTTCACGATGTGTCCTAAGAAAGAAAACTGAGGGACAGCAAAACTTACCTTATTTGGGTTCACCGTTAATCCTGCTCTTAGTAAACGAGATAGCACTTCACGCAAATGTCTGAGATGTTGTTCCATTGATTCACTGTGTATTACGATGTCGTCCAAATAGTGGTACACATATTTAAATTTAATGTCGTGAAATATCTTCTCCAATAGTCTACTACATACGGAACTTCCTTGAGATATTCCAAAGGGTACCCTAGTAAATTGGTACAAGTTAAAAGGAACTGCAAACGCGGTTAGACGTTTGGATTCTTCTGAAAGAGGTATTTGGTGAAAAGCTTGATTTAGATCCATTACCGTAAAAACGATAGCTTTAGTAAAATAATGAAACGCACTATGGATGTCTGGAAGAGGGATTGATTCAAATTCTATTCTTTTATTTAATTGCCTGTAGTCTACAACTAGTCGGTGTTTATCTGGTCCTTTCGGTACTAAAAAGGAGGGTGAAGAATATGGGGACGTAGAGGGTTCTATGACTCCTTGGTCCAATAACTTATTGATATGGTTTCGCATGACTTCCATCTTGGGAGGCGACAACTTGTACGGAGGTATTCGTATTACTTTCTGATCACTCAGATTAATTTTATACTCTATTAGGTCCGTAAGTCCTAGTTTTGGTGTAAGAACCGAGGAAAATTCTTTTATTAGTTTTACTATTTTGACTCTATCTCTTCGTTCTAGGTGAGATAAATCTGAATCTTGGTGTATTACATGTGCAGTAGATGAACAACTTTTATCTTCATTACTATCAAATTTATGTTTTCTTGCACGGTCAAATCTGAAATAAAATTCTCGCTCGTAGATGTCAAGAATCATTCCTGTCTTACTAATAAAATCTGCACCTAATATTAAATCAGGTCCTAATTCTTTACATACTAACATTGTAAACATCCAACTTAGGTTTTTTATTTTAACCTTAACGGTAATGCTCAGGTTTATATTTATTTTACGTTTATCAGCGGTAGCACACTTTATATTCACAGGTTGGTTCCGTTTTACTAGATGATGTTTAGCTAACATGTCCGCTAATTCTTGGCTGATTAAACTTCTACTAGATCCCGAATCAATTAAGGCGATGGGGAATGTAACGCCTAAGTCGACTTGTATTAATGGTAGTAGATTTTTTTTCCATTTACATCTATTAATCGCATTACACTTTTCACGAAATTCTCGCACATAGGGGTCGATTTCTTTCGCACCTTTTTTGTTTTTCACCTGGTTACAGAATAATTCATTCTTATTATTATTACTGGTTTCTTTTAGTTTACCCAATTTTGAGTAGCTGCGGAAGACACAGGTTTTCGGGTCTCCCTGCCTTACATGTTTTTTGAATTGGGGTTATTCCGTTCCAATGGCTTACTTTTGCACTCTCTTCTTATGTGCCCATATTTGCCACAATTATAACAGGTGGGTTTTCTGCGAGGTGGGTACTTGGTTTCCGCTTTATCTGGGTTTACAGTTAACTTACCCGCTTTGCGCACATGGTGAGGTCTACTAGAAACTTGTCTTTCATACGAGGTTGTTACATCAGGCAGTAGTGCTCGCAATTGTTGTCTATTAGTTCCAGAGGTTTTCATTGCTTCTCTATTTTGATCTGAGTACCATACATTTGAAGAATGGATACTGCACTGTTCTAGATCAGCAATTGTATTGGGTCTATTCATCAATGATAGTCGAGATCTTTCTTCAGGTGACACGCCTACTAAAATGGTGTCCACCAGTTGTGTTTCATTCCAGCTTACACGTAGTAGTCGAGAGGACTCGCTAATATCGGAGATGTAGTGAGCTAATCTCTCCTGATGTCCTTGTACTCGGAGTACTGTCTTCCTTTTTATTTCCTCATAGATGCCGGTGGGAATAAAGTATTTTATTAAAGAGCTATGTAGCTCTTCTACTGGGAAAGTAGAGGTTAGGGCTTCTAGCACACGATTTTTTAACGGGGGTTTACACTTTGGTAACAGAACTTGTAAAATTTGCCAGTCATTCAGCTGCTGTAGATCCTTTATCTGAAGAAGATAACTAATAAATGTTAGTAACTTGGAAACATTTAAACCATCTGTATAGGGGATTTCGGTTAAAATCTTCTCCACAGGGTGAGTCATTTTTCCGTATAGATCTGCGTTATAGTTCATAGGGGTAATTCCTCGATGAGGGCGATTAGATTCATTGGGGGTGTTGGTCAATTCATTATTTCCGGGACGAAACTGAAAATGCTCGGGAGGAGGGACATTTACATCTGTATCAGTTTTTTGTTCTGGGTTCGCTTGCACTTGCGATACGATAGGTGAGTTCCGATCCGAGTTAGGCGGAGGTAAACCAGTGGTGGGGGATTGTACTGGGGAGATGTGTAATTTCATTAATGATTTCTCTATTTCGTCCATCCTGAATGAGTCGGATTTTCGTCTTAAATCGTTGATAATTGAAGGTAAGCGGCGTAGAGCTTCGTCTGCTAGCCTTTGTACATCAACGGGTATTTCTGTGAGATTCGGCCAGATCGACAAATTTTTTATTCGCCTGGTTAAATGCTCTATTCTCTGGGTAGTCCGCAAAATTTTTGCCGGAGATTTCTCGTCTTGGAGTGTTTGAGACAATAAGTATAGTTCACTATACTTGGCATTACAAATTTCTTTCTCGCTTTCATAATCGAGTTGGCTTAGATTGTTTAATTGCACGGGCGCATCAAATCCACATTCGCGAATTGAACTTCGTAATTCCGCGACTGTTACATCAGCATGGGGTAGTCCACGCAAAAGGGCTTCGTAAGACAGCTCGTCTTTTAATAACAAATCCGGGTTAAATTGGGCCATTTTGTTCTAACACATTAGCACGTACTTAAAATTAATACTAGTATATTACACATATATTACATATACATATAATAAATTCATAAGTAATCAATTTACACAAATTAGAAAAGAACAATTTCTCTTCTAAGGGAGAGACAGAAATCACAGACACATATTTTTCAAGTTTAACTAGCCGATCAGCTGTTTACTGGAATGTAGGTCAGAGGGTGGCCTACATATTTAGTTAACAAAGGAGGGTTGAGCGTGTCAGTGAGAAAGGGGGTTTTACTCTTATTGTTCTCCACAATGCGACTGAATAACACAACTACTGTATACCGGTTTAAACAAGAGAAGGGGAGCGCAGACGCTAGATTCTATTATTATTATTCCGCTTAGACAACACTTTGGCTCCGTTCATTCATAAACTTTTCTCAATTAAATAATTACTTATTTTGTTCACAAGTTTTATATCACGAACTTCTACTTAATTACTTTATTATTATTAACAAAGTTATTTTTAATCAAATTTTTTTTATAACACATACTAGTGTATGTAAGCTAGATAGTTGGACATACACTGTGCAGAATGATTCAGGAAACAACAGGTCATAGATTGTCGTAAACAAACCTGTTACAGATTGTTCGGTTGACCAAAATTGTTATGTTTGGTCACAATTCATGTATGCAAGTAATTATATCGAATTAGTTCCTACTGGCCTATAGAATGCAAAAGCTACATGCATTGTATGACGCTAAGGATATTTTACTTATACATACTACCATCTACGTAACTTAATACACTATTAAATATATTTTGAACATTACATTTAGTAAAGTAACTTTCTGAGTGCATATATCAATACTATATATTTAGTTATTGATCATACAATTTATCCACGCATAGTGAATGCAATTTTGTTTGTGACACTCTATACACAATTAAAACTCTTTCCTTTGTTTCCCTTTTTTTGAGTGACACAATTTTGTTTGCTTCGCGATGCTTAAAACAACTTTTATAATAAAAATTAGCAGAGTGGCGCACTTTTGTAACGTCTTTTCGCCGCGTTACAAATCCAGGGAACCCCTCGTAATTAAACTCCATTAATTAGATGGGCTGCCTACGTTGTAACAGAATTGATCACAAATAATTAATATAACAAATTACTTACTAACTGTGTAAGGAAACAATGGCAAGGTATACAATTGATTTAAGCACTCCTCATATGTGTGTAATAAGAAGACTTCTCTTTATTTAACATTTAAAAACATTTACTGACAGATCCCATGACATTACTAATTCAATTATTAAATTATTTGAAAGGTTTCTTTAAACTTTGGGATCAAACTTGATTCTATATAGCTATACCTCGGATCCGGGTCAACTTTCTGTATTTCTGTAGTTAAGACTTTCAATTATACTCATTTCATGATATTAGCTTGCAAGACTTTCTTTTATTCAACCATTGGAAGAATGGTATTATTGCTTGAATTATATTACTCTACATTAGCATATAAATTGTTACAACGTATGAAGTTAGAATAGTTACATGAAATTCTTAGATTTAATTTATAAGTCTTTACAAAGTTAATAGTTTCTGAAAAGTCTCTTTCAAGATGTGTTGTGTAACAAATATTAGTAACCCTCGATAGACAGGCTATCGAGTCACCTTGTAATTGGTATGCTGAAGACTCGTCCTGGGGTATCCGTCTTGGGAAACAGGAACAGCTACGTCGTCATCACGGTCAGGTCTTCCTCAGTAAAGCGCTCCACAGTTCGCAGGTTGAACAATATGTTGTGTAGATATCTATGATGATCTTGTAGATTCTCGGATGTCCTGATCTGCATATTCTGTCACGTGCAGTAGAGTTTGTGGGTTCTGATAGTTCACATCTCCAGGTATGACTTTGGAATTGTTGTTATTTGTTGAAGCACGAAGTCATCTTGTGTTACACTCTTTTTTTACGTTTCGATTTTTTTACTTTAAATTTCTTGTCTATTTACATGACTATATTAGTTAACACATCCAGATGCTTTAAACAGCTACATCTGGTACACCATCTTAAGGTGAAACAAAATATAGTTAACATATTTTAAGAGCACAGCTCCTACGTCTATACTGTACGAAGTCACCATTGCAAGAGAGAGATTTTCTGCTCCCTTCGCCTGGTACTGGGCAAAAGTTAGTGGGGCAATTTCTGCGCGAGAATATAGTTCCTAACTATATTTAAGTTAACATTTTTATTTATACAAACTATCCCTAAACAAATATACATAATTTAAATCAGTTGTTTTAGCGACTATTTATGTCTTCAGATTTTTTAATTATTAACATTAGTTTTTTTTATCTTATTCTAACTTACACAAGACTCGGAAAACATGTCGAGTCTGGAATCAAAAGGACAGCGCCTGCTCACAAGCAAAGGGTTAAATACGATATTAATAACTCTTTACAATTTATCTTTTTATTAGAGTATCTTCTAACTAACTAATTACTGCTTCCTCTCATACTGAGTACATACAGGTATTTTATATTAATACAGTGAGATTTAAATGGCTTAAGAGCTCGCAACCTTAATTTTAAAAAATTTTTATTTTCTTGATTATTTCTTTTATTTAAATCGTCACACAGTGTACGTTTCACAGAACAAACACACGGAAAAGAAGGAGCGCTCCAAAGTCACTCATGGACCCTCAGCATCTTGCAGAGGGTTCATTCCCTAAAGACGAAAATTCTGTCTATGAATCGTTCCTCTGTAAACACGTGCTGTTACACTGCCCAGCGATCCACAGGAAGCAAATCGCTATCCACGCTGGACAATTTTTCGGCTTGCACGCGTTATGTTGGTGTGTGTTTCGGCACTTTCCATTTAAAAAGCGTGCAAATGTAAGAAAATAAACATGAGTGAGGCCAGAAATAACGCGAATTTTGTGTGTGTGTGTGTGTGTGTGTGTGTGTGTTCCCTGCCTTTTTATTGCAGTAATCATAATAATAAAATGGAAACGTAAACATTACATAATTGAGATATGCTTGCCTGCCACGAACGATATATTTTCTCTCATACATGATTTACATTAAAATGAAAAAATTATAATTTTATTGCCTGGCAACAAAATTATTTTATTTTTAACAATTACCATTGTTTGAAAAAGTTTAAATGAATTTTCAAGTACTTTACTGTTGTTAAAACGTAAAAGGTTGCAGGTAAACTACCCCTTCCCCTTAACCGATCTTCACCAAAATCAAAAGGCCTTGAGATCACTACAGTTCAGGTAAGTATGCAAAACATTATTTGATTCTGTTTGAATTTGCAGCTGTTATCGTTTCCCATAGAAAATACCCTTGTTAAAACATAAAATGTATCAGGTAAACTACTCCTTTCCCTTAACCGATCTTCACCAAAAACAATAGGTCTTGAGTACTCTACAAATCAGGACTGCATGCAAAAAATTATTTGATTCTGTTTGAATTTGTGGCTGTTATCGTTTGCCATAGAAAAAAAATCTACAGACAGACACACACATGGACATTTTTCGAAAAATGACTTTTTTTCATGTTTTGAGTGTAGTACAATCAGAATCTGCAATAATCTCGAACACGATTTTTTTTGCCATCACCATACTTCCATTTCCTTAAGGAACATGGAAGTAATACCCTTGTTAAAACATAAAACGTTGCTGGTAAACTACCCCTTTCCTTTAACCGATCTTCACCAAAAACAATAGGTCTTGAGAACTCTACAATTTAGGGCTGTATACAAATAATCATTTGATTCTGTTTGAATTTGCGGCTGTTATCGTTTGCCATAGAAAATACCCTTGTTAAAACATAAAACGTTGCTAGTAAACTACCCCTTTCCCTTAACCGATCTTCACAAAAACAATAGATCTTGAGAACTTGATATGGTCCCAATGTGTCCCAATAAAGCGGAATCCACTGTATATGTTAATTTTCTATTTTTCTTCAGCTATATTATAACACTAAAAGAAACCTTCCAGTATATATTGAACGTTACTATTTACTCCATGTGTTCTCAAAGTGGTGCTCGTTAGTACTCTCATCATGGATGTAAAAAACTGCTAGACCATCAGTGACCTCTAATATGAAATTATGCTTTGTTTATCATAGCTGTACAGATGTTGTCTACCAACCACAGAGTGTTGTATTAAGAATTATAGTTTGGGATTTCAGTTACTTCTAAGTGCATTATGAGCTGTCTCACTATCGCCCATAACTTTACAAGCCAACACCTACTTTCAATGATTTAGCAATGAAGTGGCAGCCGCTCTACTGTATGTAGTTTTGAATGCACCACTGGTCTATGATGGATTTATTAATGTAGGTGCCAGATTGTAGCATGTTTAAATGAACTGTTAAACATGTAAAGTGTTAAAGTTAACATAACGTTTTCTCAAAAGCAATGATTTAGCAATGAAGTGGTAGCCGCTCTACTGTATGTAGTTTTGAATGCAGCACTGGTCTATGATGGATTTATTAATGTAGGTGCCAGATTGTAGCATGTTTAAATGCACTGTTAAACATGTTACAGTGTTAAAGTTAACATAACGTTTTCTCAAAAGCAATGATTTAGGAAAAATGACAAGTATTTTTTCCTTAAGACAAGGTGTATAATTCCATATAATCAAATTTGGTGCAATTCGTGTGGACCGATACACACTCAATTAGCTTCACTTTGAAATCAAATCCACATATAACAAGTGAGTTACTTAAAACATTCACTATTGGCCTGGTATTCTTCTTCTTCTTCAATTTTGGCCGACTATGGACCACGAGAAATAACTTCTTTTTGAGTTTCCGTCTTTTCTTGCTTTTCTGTGCTTCCAGTATTCTTACATCCTTTCTCTATTGCCCCATTTTCTTTCTTCTATTCAGATATTTTTTATTTGTTGCTTCACATTCTCCTGAAAACCCCCAAATTCTTTAACCTTTTTCCTAAAATGTTTCTGACCAAAATATCGTCATGTTAATTATTATTAATAATATGCATCATAAATATCGTTAAATGTAATTTATTATTATTATATTAGTGTTGTTGTTGTTGGTAATTATTATTATTATTGTTATTGAGATTTTCATGGTGCTCGCCTACTTACCCTGAAGTATAAAATGTGCTTTCAATCTTAAAAAGGTTGAGAATCCCTGCTCTACTTTTTGTTCCTTATACACCTTAATTAAAGATGACTGATTTATAAAGGTCACTTAGTGATGTTAACTTTCACAACTCATACAGTGTAACAGGGGTTGCATTAATCTTGGAGTGCAGATCTGATATGTATACAAAATGTCTTACAGACATTTTTTAAGTAAGAAATAATATCTACTACATTCACTACTAATCTTGTTTGATGTAACAGTTTTCCAAAGGCCTACTGATTTATGTTTTTAGAAATAAACGTTTTACAACTCATGCTGTAATCTTGACTTTAGAACTTGATTTTAGAAACTGAAATTCATTCAATTAGTATTAATAGTATTAATTATGGATACACACACTAAAAGCAGAGTTTATTACTGAATTAACCAAATTTCTCACATTTTACTAAATGTATTTTAAGTGTCTATGATTTATTATATAGACCTCGAAAAACTGTTATCATCTTTTGAAAGGTAAAGATCCAAACTTAGTTGGAGTACAAACTACATTATTCAATAATTAACTGCAGAAATGTGACATCAACACATCTACATATTTTTCTGTAGGCGATAGAAGGCAATTAAGAGAATGTGTCTGAATGGGATATAAGAAAAAGTGACAGGATGATTGACGCGTGTGAAATCGAACTATCGTCACAGGCTAAGGGTGGAACCAAAAGCAAGGAAAAGAGAGTAGGGAAGTAAGATATCCTATCAGAAACCAGAGTTCAACGTAGGCGGGTTTCCAGAAGTAAAGTTCTAGGAAGTCTAGAACGAAAAACCAATGGAAACGTAGTGTGGCAACGTGTAAAAGAAATAGGAGGGAATTTTCATCGAAAGGAAGGACGATAACCAATGATAAAGAAGGTGGTGGACCACGAGAGTCTTAAAGGGGAGTTAGGTGGAATCAGTATATAAAATAAGCCGAGAGCACGATCGAGGAGTCTAATAATAATCTTTCGGAGGAGTCGGTCTTAAGTGTTGATGAGATGATTATAAGTTTCGTGGAACCTTAACGTAACAGTTCAGAGTCTTTACGGAAACTCAGAATTAGTCGGTAGTGAAAGTCCACGAATTGACTTAAAACGTACGAAGATTTAACATGTACAAATAATTGTGAAGATTTGTAACTTATAGTATATTTCGTAGAACCAAAGTTCACAAACAATATGTATAATACAATTAATATTGAGAAGTGAGAACTAAGGTTATAGTAATATATAACTTCTAAAACAATTCGGATTCAAACATAAGTTCGAAAACAGTCATGTAAAAATTATAACGAGTGTAACAAGAATAAACGTTATCACTAGTAACCAGTAATTAATTATTGGAACGTCGGAAGATGATGGAGTGTCTTAATCAAAGTGTAGTGATCAAAAAAGTGTTCAACTATCAAGCACTACGAGAATAAATCACGATATGATTAGCGCATCTACACTTTCATGGCAGAGCTAAGGAGTGGGGATGATAATCAACGCAGTTCTACACGCTGCAGTTTGGATAACTTACCAAGAGTAAATTTTATGCAATAATTAATATATTGTTAAAACACCTGTCTGTCCTACTCAAAGAATATACGTATATAAATATGGCATACTTAAAAAACTCATGTATGTCTTATTAAAGATAAACTTCATATATTAAACATGAATCCATTTCTATATAAAATATGTGTAACATGATATAGAGATAAGTGTTAAATTTTACGTTGAGATAGAGTTCTTAGAATGAATGTCTATTGAGATAGAGCATGATATTAAATTAACAAATGATTATAAAATATTAAATCATATGGAATTAATATGAATGCCAAGTATAGTAATAATAATAAATGCAACAATTATATTGATAAATGTGTATACGTTTTCATTATTTAATAACTACCTGTGGGATGATACAGCAATTAGTATTCTTGAGCATATAAGATTTCTTTGTACTCATCACGCATAAGTAAGTCAACACAATTACAATTAACATCAGTAGACTTCATTGTAACTTTAATTACCGTTGCTAGATTGAAAAAACGTAATCTATTAATTAACAATATAATTAATGACAGCGAGTAATAAAAACAGTTTAACATTGTATTTGGCGCTCCAATAGTGGCCTTTAAGAAGGTAATATCTAGCAAACGTAAATTAAAGTTATATTTGACGCACACAACGTCGAGCAAAACAGTTTAACAGCACAATATTCACTTGGTGCGAGATCTGGGCTGGGTGGATAATCAAATTGTTCCCAACTGAATGTTGTGAACAGATGTTGTGTGAACATCTGTTCCTGTGATGTGGGCATTGTTCTGAATTAACACTATGCCCCAGGTAAGCATCTCACATCACTTAATCTGGATCACACAACACAATTATGTAAGTGTTTTCCAGTAGATATCCAGCAGTTGTATTTGATCCATACGGTAGCTGATAAGCAAGAAGTTGATAAGCAAAACCCCCTTTTCTATCCCAAGACTGTAAATAATTTTTCTAGAGGAAACCACTGACATTTTTTGCAGGTGATAAAGTGTGCCTCCATGCCACGGATTGTTGTGTTGATCGGAGGTTGCATGTGCCACCCATGTCTCATTGCCAGTGACTATGTCACACAGGAAATCATCCCCTTGCTGTATGAATTGTGACAGAAAGCCCAATACATTGCCCCACTGTTTCATTTGGTGTTGTTCCGTAAGCACCTTTGCAACCCAGCGTGCATAACATTTTTTGGCAGTTTATTTTTCAGACACAACTTTATGAAAAAGTTAATATGAAATTTCTGACAAATTCTGGGTGTATGACATCATAGTGAGTCATCTACTCTTTGTAATCTTCTCTTCAACGGTCCACATCACACTGACAGTCGCTCGCTCATTCATCATTGTGAAAATTTTGCATCATTAAAAAGTCGTACCCATCTCCATACCATCAAATTGTTCTTCTCCATAAACATCACAAATATAATGGTGAATTTTAGCTGGTGTAATACCTTTTGCATTCAAGAAATGAATTACAACGCTTACTTTCAAACGCGGCAGGCATCTCACTTTTCTTTGATATTATAAACATTTCCAATGAAGCATACTCAAATCTACAAACTCATTGCACATGCACAGCAATGTAATGGCATCGATACTATGTCAATATTTCAAAAGGGAAGTTACTTTCTGAATATCCATCATAAAACACCATTTAGTAACACACAGGCCTCAATAAAAAGATTTTTATTTTCAATCAATATATTTTTCCAGTTTTGGACAGTTCAAACTTTTATTCAAAAATTTCATTGGGGTTATTCATATATATGGTAAGGTTTACAAGCCAAAGTCACTCATAATATTTGTAATAATGTGAATTATGATATCAACATTTTAATTTAATCAACTTGTACATAACATTGAATCAATATATTTATATTCTTTTAATACACGGAGTGATTCTTTTTGAGGAAACAACTGAACACGCATTGTTATCAAAATTAATAAGTTAAGCAAAATTGGCATTTCCAATTGTACTTTACCTTCTTAAATAGTGAAGAGACTTTCAGTAAATTTTGTTTCATTAAAGATGTTAATTTTTTTTTGAAATATCATAAACCAATAAAAGCAATTTACAAACCAATGTATTGGATGGTCCAATAAGAACATAATATTGTGCTGACGTCAGTTTTGACTTTTTTGGTCCCATATTACCTTCTTGTGGCATTGTGATTCCGAGTATTTTGCAAAACTTTTGTAAATATCTGTCTTGTTCATCCTTGGAGCTCCTATAATAATATGTTTCAAAATGTTGTTTTCCTCTTGAATAAAATTTTTTGGGAAAACGTTTTGTTGTCCCTTGCAGTATGTGGTAGCAGGAATTAAGTTGCCAGAATTTTTCATGTAATGTTTTACAACACACTTTTTTTTTTAGAAATGTTTGTCTATAATTATCTATACTTATAATATCTTTTTTATTTTTCAGTAGTAGTTTTAACATCATAACATTGTTATTATACATTTTAAATTAACAAGTGAAATTTAAGAGTGTTAAATAGAATTCTGTGGAAGTGCTTAATATAAAAGACATGGAAGTGAAACGTACACGATCTGAACAACAAGACAATACAATGCCAGTATGCAACTAAGCTGAAGGTGATACTAACAAACATTAAGAACTGAGTGAAATTTGCTGCAGGAAGGAGACAGATGGCCCCTTTCTGCACTACATTAAACTTACTACCTACTTTTTAAAACTAGTGCATGAATGAGAAAAGAAATCAACTAAAGAAAGTACTTTAAAATAACAAGTTAAATTGGGACAACACAAAACTAGGTAAGTGTTAAAAGAAATTATTCACATACATACTTGAGTAGGCCTATATATGTACATATGTGCTTATTCACACTTTATGTGCTTAATCCAATACTCATCATGAAACATGTCAACCTTAACAAGCTTAAGATGAATCTGAACATGACCAGTACTATGGTGACCATAACTAGACTTCAGAGGTAATCATAATGACCTATATGGCAAATTCTGTTTTTAAATATTTTATTTATATTCTACAAAATGTTACAGGCTGTACAGAATAAAAGTGGGGTTTTAAATGAAAATAGCAACAGTACAAGCTGTTAAGTAAAGGTTACAGTAAAGTATAACTTAATGAACAATTACTATTATTATTAGTATTATTATTATTATTATTATTGCCTGCACAAAAGAATTTAAACAAAAATCATACAAGCATGAATTGTGGCATTAATTAATTATATGTCCAGATCCACTTCAACACTGAAATAATTTGTGAAACTGTTGATAAGATTGTAAACAGCAATTAATTCCATTATCAACAGGATTACAGCTTTAAAATTTTAATCCATAAATTAATTTCAAGTTGTAATTTTATAATTTCATTTTAACTGATTAGTTTGTCATTTCGTAGAGAAATAAATCTTTTTTCTGTTTTCTCTAAAATGTATATACTTTTTAAGATACATTTAAGAGCTATATATTTTTTTAATATTTCAGTTGTTAACTGTACTGTTTTACTGTAAATACTGCAAACATTTAATTTATTCTATAATAATTTAAAACAAGTTTCATGTTTCATGAAACAATTGTTTTTTCATCTATTTAATAAAATATATTTAATTTATTTAATATATTATTTATTTATTTAATATAATTTACTTATGAATATGTCATACATCTTGTATCATAACAATGTACTGCTTAAATCAGTAGTGTTTTTGTGTATGGGACGTTTTGTATTACATTTGTACATGTAGTACCACATGTTCAGTTCCCTCACTGGAAAGTCATGTTCTAAGAAACACTGAAAATATTAAACACGCTCATTACATAAAAATTATGTGGTGATAATGAAAACAATGAGAGGACAATAAAGATAATCTGAAAGAGATCAGTTTTTGATTATTGATATATTCATAATGGATCAATTGAGCAATTTTCTATAACATTGTTTTCTGATTAATACAGTAAAATTTTAGTCTATCTCACAGCCTGTAGGGTTCAGCCCACCAAGCATTTTTATGCTGAGATAAATTTTTTAAAAAATTCTTATATTTATAAGGAAAAATAATATAGTCTATAAAACCTTAGAATTAATTGAACCAACCATAATACACATAACTGAATATGTTCTTAATGAATTCTGTCACAACAATGCAGTGCATCTTTACAAATTAACATAATTATTCTTACCACTATTTATCAATTACTTAGCAACAAAACAATGGTTTATAGCATCACATAAAAATGTTAACAGTCTCTCTACATATTAGTGAACACATTCTATTTCACTTGTTTCCGTGGATATGGCTAGAGCTTATAAGCTCTGGTTTCTTTTTTTTATATATAGTACCGGTATCTGTGAAAAACTTAGACCACAAAATCAATAATCCACAATGTTAAGTCTTCAAGTTTGAAAATGAAGAAGATGAAGAGCAAAAATAACTATGAAGAGTTAACAATTCTTTGTAAGGAACGTTTACTATTCCATTTATAACAAGAGCCATTCAGAAGTGGGTTTTCAGAGTTCTTCCACTTTCTCAGTTCATCACAGACTTTCTTTCTTTATACATTTTTAAAAGGTAGATCAACAACTGTTATGTATTGTACTTCTGCAATCAGTGGTGTAATGATAATGGAAGCATTGGAATAATGGTAATGGATAATTATAAACAATGGTTTATCAGAATATTCAATTGTGAAATGACTAAGCACAAAACACCAAACACAAGTTACTTATGGTTTGGCTGACTATGTGAGGAGCTGCACCCAACCCAGCGGATGCATAATTTGTCAAAAGGAAGTGCTAGCATTGTTTTTTATAGGCATGCATAAACCACTGTAAGGAAGCACTGGTAAACTATTATGTGCCCATGAGTGATATCAAGTTCTATTCTTGTTTGCACTTTGAATACTGTTATTTAATTTGTGAAATTGGACATACAGTTTGCAGTTTGTGCAGTAGTTTGCAAATTTGTGAGTATTTTGTAATTCCCATATTAAAGAAAGGTGATCGTAATGACTGCAGGAACTACAGAGGAGTCAGCCTTGTTAATACTTCATATAAATTATATGCATCTATCAGTGGCGAATATAGAATATATTTTGGGGGGGGCCAAGATTAGTGTAAGGTTAGGTTAAGTAATTTTAAGTAGACACCCCATGATACTTTATATCAGTTTTGCTGCTCATATTCAGAGGGTAATTTGCGCTGAATGCCCCTTTTACTTTACCGAGATCATGCTTCTTTATTGTTGACATTAAATCATAAAAAATATATCTATTTGTAAACAAACCAAATGATGAAAAGATCTGTTACTATATTTCAAACATTGGTCAAGATTTTAACAATGTTTCATCTGTAAACACTTATCCGAACTAAAAGAGTGAAATACGCGATTGTGATTATCGTGTTTGGAGGGGTTCTAGCTATAAATATTGTTTTGTTCTGTCATGTATGTATAAATTGCCAAGACCCCTATTTTTTTCTTTTTGTGTATACACCATATGTGTGTTTTATCAACTATCATTCAAAAGACTGTTTTGAGTATTGTTTTGGAGAGACCTTACAAGAAGGTTTAATAAAGTGACTGTTTGACAATGCAACAAAATTTGTTTTATTAATCGTTTATCCAACTGACAATAAAAAGAATACATAAAAAGGAACTCCACTTTTTATATAGACCAATGGTTACGAAACAAAATCCAGGTTTCTTGGTACACTTGCAAACTTATCAAGAACTTCATCGCCACTAACTATAATGTCTCTGTGGATAGAAAGTAAAGCAAGCCCGTTAAGCCTACTTTCAGATGTGCTGTTCCTTAGGTAAGTCTTCAGTCTTTTCAGGCTGGAGAAAGTTCTCTCTACGGTTGCGACAGAAACAGGAAGAACTGCGAGTAATTTCAGAAGGGTATAAATGTTGGGGAAGAAAGTCTTGTCACATTTTTCTAGAGAACTTATAACCGTTTTTGGAAGATTTGAAGGATTTTCCTGACTCCACTTTTCTTTCCACAACATAAACTCACTTTGCACAATCTCTTTATGTGACAAATCTTCTTCGTAGAAACCAAAAGCAGCCTCCAATGAACCGAAATCTGTTATGATACACAATTGTGGAAGGATGTTTTGTAAGGATGCAACTGTTTCCTTGTGAGATTCAAAGCGTTCTTTCAGTGAGTTACAAAAATCGTCCAGGTATGGCACATAAACAGCTCGTCGATAGTATTCTTCTTCTGTGGGGTAAGGGACGTTGCTACGTGCTGTTTGAAGGCGGCAAATTCTTGGAATCTCTTCCTTAATGTCAAGTTTGGCAGCGAATGACTTTACTTGATTATACAAGGCTTTAAATGAGTCATCAGCATTTGCCCTCTCCTTCGACAGAAGGTGTAAGACACTCGTAACGTTAGTCAAGGCCTGTGGAAGATCTATATTTGTGTTTTGAAGCTGCTCAGATAAGTTATGCGTGGTTGATAGCATCCGGCTCAAAACAAAAAGATTAATAAGAAATGCAAATTGACTAATAGCACTACTTAGAGTGTGAGCCTTAGAAGCTGAGTCACTTAATTCCTCTTCTTCTATTTTGCAAAGGGAGAGAAAGATAGGTTCCAAAATGTCTTTAAATAAAATTACTGAGTCGTGCCTTTCTACCCATCGGGTTTCGCACAGTGAAATAAGTTTCTTTTTCTTTTGTTCTGGACAACATTCAGAAATCATTGATTTCAATATTTCTGTTCTTTTGGCTGACATATGAAAGAATCCACAGACTTCTTTTATGACACCCATACAGTTTCTTATAGAAGGTATTCTGCTCGCATCTGACAAACACAAATTTAGAGTGTGTGAAGAACAATGTGTATACAGGGCCAATGGTAGCTTTTCTCTGATGGAAGCTTGTACTCCTCTGAATTGCCCACTCATCGTGGCAGCGCCATCGTACCCTTGACCTCTCATTTTGTTTAGATCAAGCCCTAATGTTGACAAGGTCTCCAATATTGTGTTAGCCAAACCTGCTCCAGTGACGTCATAAACGGGGACGAATGTCAGAAAATCTTCTCTGATTTTGAAAGTTTGGTACTCTACGTAACGTACACAGAGAGAAAACTGTTCGATTTGGCTGATGTCAGTGGTTTCATCTGCTAAAACGGAATAAAAAACAGACTTTCTGACATTTTCTACAATTTTTGATTGTATTAAGTGACCGAATATGTTAATAAGTTCGTTTTGAATGAAAGAACTTGTGTACATCGTCTTCCCACCACTGGTCGTTAATTGGTCTTTAAGAATATTATCTCCACTGTTGGCTCGGTATCTCAACAACGATCGAAAATTCCCATCATTTTGGTCCGGTTCTTCAGGGCTTATTCGTCCAGAGTCACGATGACCCCTTAGAGCTATTTGCTGCCTCCCGCAAAATCGTATTGTTTGTATTATAGGGATTAGCCGTTTTCTATTATTCTCAATATCCAGTCTTCTTTGGGCATTTACTTGATTGATAACACTTTCAGCCTTTTTCTTAACTATAGCTTTTGTGTTTTCAGCGATCAAAACATATTTCTTATGATAGGATAAGTTTTCATGTTTGCTAAACATTTCCCTGGCTTTTTTTAAATTGGTAAAAGCCTGAGTAACCAACGCCCCTGCTACTTGGTGATCTCCTTTCCCTACATTTTCGGTATGGGAAAATAACACGCAGTACTTGCAAAAAGATCCAGATTTTTCCTCTGAATAAGCTAACCACGTAAATTCTTCTAGCCACTTCATTTGAAAAGATCTAGTATGGTTTGAACTAGTAATGGAGGGAAATTTGTATCCAGGCTGAGGTTTCCAAACATTTTCTAATAAAAAAATTTGTTTTCGTTTGTGAAAGACTGAACGGAATTGTTTTGACAATAGTTTCCAATATCATAGATATTTTTCCTTACTTGATTAGGCCTACTATCCTCCATAACCGGAACTACATTAATTGAGCTCGAAGTAGCAACATCACAAGAAGCAATTCTACCAATGCAGCCGACTTCAGCACTGTCACCGTCAGGCCTATTTGCACTTTGTCCTTTCGTAACACTACCGACTTCAGGACTGTCACCAACAGGCTTATTGACACTTGGTTTTTTGGCGAAAAAGTTTTGAATAGAAGCTTGCCTCTTCATTACAATTGTGGTTCACTTACAGCCAACTTCAATATACTGATAAAGTACATAAACATTAACACTTAAAACACCACCATACTTCAGTACAACAGATGTCGAACAAACGTAAACAACAAACAATGGCTGCCACTGAACTGTTCAGTTGTCCGCACGCGCAGATGGCCGGGCGGGAGCCTGAGTCGGACCGAATCAACCTGAACTGGCACGAACTTCACACTACTACCACCCCACTCCCCTCACCCATACGGGGAATTATCACTGTCTGCCGCGGCGATGCCTTCGCGCATGATTCATTAAAATAATTCAGATTACGTTACTTATTTTTTCTTTATATTCATTATTTCGGGGAGGGCCCCCCTTATATACGCCCCTGGCATCTATATTAAGAACACGGTTGAATGCAGTAACGGAGACCATGGTTTCAGAGACCCAGAATGGTTTCAGGAAAGGCAGATCATGTTCAGATTGTAGAGCAAACTATGGTCAATAACGGCAAGGAAAGGGATCCCACAACATCTAATTAGAGTTAAGGAGTCTTTATGTGGAGAATAAAATCTTAATTGAAGCAGGGAAACCGAGAACAGCTCCTGGAGTTGGCCTGATCAATTGTGGAGTACGACAAGGGTGTCCATTATCACCTTCTCTTTTTAATTTATATATTGACGATGCCATACAAAACTGGCAGATGTGTCTTCCAGAGCATTTTAGGACTGGGTCACTCTACAATTGACACTTTGTTGTTTGCGGATGATCAGGCTATTCTGTCAGACTCAGGAAACAGGTTGCAGATGGATATACATTTGTTAAATTGAATCTGCAAAGACTCTGGATTACAAATATCTACACTTAAGACCAAGGTGATGGCTTTTCGTGGAACTGATCCCGTGTGGGCAAAAATTGTTATAGATAGTACTTGAAACTTTCTATATTAATAAAAAAGAATGATATCGTAATAATTTAAAATTAATGTTAATTCACTCCTACTTACCATCGCGTGGCTTCAAGGTTGCGTCATACGTATGTTTGGGATGCAGACGTAATTTCTAAGGTTGTGTGAATGAGTTACACACACATTTTTTATGAAGAGAATTAACATTTTAATTTAGTTTTGAATCATTTAAATTTTTTACAAACTTTACTACATCTGAAATATTTTCGTAAGAATTGATCCTTTGCTTGGGTTACATGATTATCACTCTTATTCTATCTTATACTACAGCTTACCTTATTTTATATACACACACACAAGACTGCCCAGCCTGCAATTTTGCACACACACAAACACACAAAAAATTATATAACCCTTAACATTTTTTAATAATATCCCTCCCCGTCGGCAACGTGGTCCTCGCGTGCACTCCTCATTCCTTTATATTTCTTTTTAGTGTCCGAAAAATATATATATATAACTATGTTCTGCACTTTTACTTGACCGCGGTCACATACTTTGTTATTGTTAGTTGTTACATTAATTATAAAAATTTGTTTCTGAGCCCGGTTGACGGGCGGCCTGCGCAGGCGGGAGTCGACAACGAACTGCCGGCGTCTCTCAGTTCCCCACTCCGGGAGCATTTTAGTCAAGACGACGGACATCAATGCCTTCCAGTTAGTCGTCCCAGTTTCGACTCATACTAGTCACGTAGTTGTTGGAGTGACGATAGCAGACGATTTCAAATAGGCACTGGCTAATGTCATAAAAGTGGGTGGGACTTAAAACAGCATTTCCGCAAGATCTTGAAGAAAACGACAAAGATTATTCTCTCTAGCCATCTTGGTTTTTGTTAGAGCGTCACTTGGAGCGTGATTGAGCAGTTGCGTATGTGCGCTGCCACACACAGGTACAAAGTTCTCAGAATTTTGTGGAGGTAAATTCTTCAGCCGTGTTACACCACTGATTGCGTTTCGCTTTGTTTCCAACTGTTTCTCAACACTGGTCTGTTATACGAACAAATACGTTGCACAATGATAATCCGCCCAAAATGAAATAAATAAAAATATAAATATATGCACCAAACGGTTAAAACAAAAACACCCAAAAATCGACCCGCTACAATACCCCCTCGATGAGAATTCTGCTGTTCACGACAGAAGAAATCTCATCGATAAACCCCGAAGAGGACCGGAGAGGAACTGGTGCCAACAACCCCCTTGTTCTTAACCTCATGGGTACACGACCCCCCTGGCTCAGTGACCATGGACTCATCTGAACGAGATCACTGGACTTCTCTATAAGAGATCCCAACACCGAGAAATCGATCAGACTCGCACCACAGCCCACCTTGCCTTCTAACATGCTACCCCCAAAGATCCTCAATCCCTGGCTAAAATCATTCCAGCTCCTCCGCCGATATGGATCCCCTTTTTGCAAGCTGGGCTGCCTTTAGCAAATACTGGGCTCACACACTCTAACATTACATATTACCATAACACATAAGAATAAAACTTTCTTTTAAAATTTATTATAAATTCAAAAAATTCAATATTCAAAAAAATCTTTTACCAAAAAATTCTCTTCCTCTTTTTTCTAATTTTTGTTTCAATGACTTAACCTAAACATTCCTATTAATACAAATACATCCTTACTCTAGCATGAGAACAATTTATAGCCTACCAATATAAAGCAATACAATAAAAGAAACATCATTAATACATACACAACAAAATAATAATTATCTAACATATTCACTCGCTGGCAGGCGACAAATCAAGTTTTTTTTTTTTTCTTCAAAAAAATTTTAAATTTTCAAAATTTTAAAATTCAAAAAAATTATTCATTAAATATTTATTAAATTTATTTATTAAATAACATTTATTAAAATTACTCAAAGATTAGTTTGAATTAATCAAACAAACAAATTAAAATTGAATTCCTACTCTACAAGCTTAGTAGGTGTATGAACTCATCAGCTGATCATAACTAGGTCAAGTACAAAACCCTTGACCTACATATGTTATCTAAAAGTTCTGAAAACACATTGAACATTTGCAATATCCTAACTTGAAATACAAAACATAATAAACAAAATATTTAAAACAAACAAATATTAATATAATTAATCATCAACTTGACATTTACATCATTTAAAATAAACACTTCTTGACTTTACATTATTTTCACTTCTATCAAAATTCTGTCACTGGTTTAAAAAAATAAACAATTGTATATTCTTTATCATGAATCTCTCTTTAGTTAACAGTTAATTCTACCTTACTGGGGGTGATGTAAATTATTTATTCTCATTTATTCTGTCTACATATATAATCTTTACCCCTTTGACTCCAATATTCATCAACTGCAACTCCCATGACACCCATCTCTATCAAAAATATCTACTAATCAGGACATTCTAAACCCCAACTTATCATTTGACACAATACGCCGCCTTCTCCCCATATATGAAAAAATACTCTCTAACCCTTTGTACATAGGATACGTGTTTCCTTCCCAAAACTCATTCCCTTATGTTGGTTCCTGGACTCCCCCTAGGTAACCCTTTCCGGCGCCAATCGGTCCCTATCCCGTCCCAACCCTTGTTGCGGACTCCCCAAATACACTACCCCCTAATACAAAATTGCCATCCCCTAAAATCTCAATCTCATTTCATTACCACAAATACAACAAAACAACCTCATTAATTATGAACATAAATATATATCATTCAAAACTCTACATAAATTCCCCACAACTGTGTCAACATTAATACTTCACCAACTTCTATAACA
Organism: Magicicada septendecula; assembly: GCA_034769895.1. Lineage (NCBI taxonomy): Eukaryota > Metazoa > Arthropoda > Insecta > Hemiptera > Cicadidae > Magicicada > Magicicada septendecula. The sequence goes on along the minus strand of CM068374.1, from coordinate 100,025,030 downwards.
TACATTAACTCAAAAACAACATTACATTATATTCATCTCCATCCTTTCATATTCAACTTTCAATTCAACTTGGACAGGTCTGCATGTCCCATAAAACATTTATCACCCATGAATTATCTTTTATTAATTTGCATAAATTGTTATTTTATTTCTCATATTCTTTTTGTCTTTACTTCTAAATATCTGTAGTACTAAACATTAATTACTTGTAACATTTACAAACCAGTATACCAGTGACATGGTATTGCTGATCAGCTGATATCCTAACATAATTAAAACACCATGGATACCTTTCAAAATTGAACAATTACATGTAATACATTCTCAACACTTACTTCTATTATGTTGATTGCCTGCCAGGCGTCTAATGATTGGCTAAAAAAAATTACGCGCATAATGAAAATACATTTTATCAACAACTATATCTAACACACAACAATAAAATGATACCTTTAAAATTATAGTATGAACCTTATTTTACGAGTCTGAGCATATAATTATGTGGACAGAGCACAAGCATTTTTGATTGGATTACTCTGAATAAGCAAAACTTTTACGTCATAAGATTTTAAAATTCGTGACTCCTTTACGTCACCTCCCAGCCACACACACTATTTCAGGTTATGGAGGACTGTTTCGCCCTTTCGCTTCCACAGAGACGGTATATTTTGGAGCAGGGTTTTACCTCTCCGTGTCTCTGCTTCCGCTGTTAAGTTTTAACATTGGTGAACATCATCATGTTCTCGTTAATAATCATGCACCCTTAAACGGATCTACCACCTGGCTCTGCTGTTCCTACTCGAACAGAGTGGCAGCCGCTGTTCCATAGTTTGGTGATTCCCCTTTTTATTACCCCCCATCAATTTCAAAATGCACCTTTACAACGATAACAGCTATGGCCAGTTATGGTCAGCGCGTAATCGTAATGTGCCCCAACCATAGCTGTTAAAGCTAAACCAATTCCACGGTCAGGGTTCGGTGAGGCCGTGACCGCCCGAAAATTTGGGGAATCACAAGTAAAATATCCTTCGTAACATTAAATTTACGAATTTATATTTAAATGACAATATTAATTTAAATGGGGTTTTAACCCACTCTATATGGAAGCTTAACCATTATTAACATAAAATATTAAATACAAAATTTACAACCCATAGCAGTTCCACACTACACTGTTATAATACATCACATAACACAATACACAAATAGCAATAAACCTGGATTATTAGCATACATCAAACAAACAATTCTCTTTTAAATAATTTATATAAAAATTTATAAACATTATTATTTAAAATTTTTCATTAACTCTTTTTATTTATCATCATGATGAATTTATCCTGTGTTGTAATCAGATTTTCAAAAATTCTAAATTTATTATTAATATATATTTTTAACCATTATTTTTATTTAGCGCAATTATTTCAGAATATTTCATTACTGAATTAACATATCAATCACTCCTGTCAACCTTTTTGTTATACATTATTAATATTGTAAAATTTCAATACTTACAGCCCATTTCTCAAAACATATACAACATACCACCATACTCTCACCTCACCACTGAAACATTTCACAACATATTAGTTCACCTCAAATAATTCAGCCATCTATTATCAAAATGATTTAAATTCCTTAAAAAGTTAATTATACAATATTGAAATAGTCAAACAAAATATTTAACATGTATTAAATTGTTTAATTAAATTAATTATTAACAATATAGAATTCATTACCATCCAAACAATTATAATTCTCTGATTACTTGTTTTCAAAATTAATTTGGTTTATTTATTTAAATTGCAAATATTTCAATATTATTCTTACAACAATTAATTACCTACATACACTGCTCACTTAACCACAACACATACCATTGGCTTTGCTACATATTTATTTACAAATTTACTTCAGTATTTACTCAGTTATCACATCTCAATTTCCAAATCAGCCAAGTCAAATAGCTTAAAACAAAATATTGAACTGTCTTTTACTGTTTTCTATTTTAGCCACCATCGTCAAAAATTAATCTTGGTTCTATATAACACTGTTGTTTTTTATTTACAAACAAATGGTTACTTTGTGTGTCATAACCAGAACAACCAAATTCACTCATTTTACCAGAATACTCATTAAACCAGTCTACGTTAGGTATTTTTGTTAAGTCTCCGTCATTACATTCATCCACTATCGGTCTAATTGTTTTTATCAAATCATTGTAATCATTATTATTCAAATATATTACTAAGCCTTCTTTCCATTCATCATACTTTCTATTCAAATTATACAATTCTGTTACATACCATTCTCTATTTACCTCTCTCTCTTCATAACACCACATCACACTCTCACAATTATTCCGGAGAGAGGGTACACAATTACTCCACAAAAATAAACACCTCAATTCATCTACCAATACGGGACTCTTGCCCTTCAACCACAACACTTGTGGACTCAATAAATCATCATAAACATCATAAATAATAAAGGGAAAATTTGCCCTCTGTCCCCATTCTACCACAACATTATTTTTCCACTCTCTCTCTAACTCATTAACACACATTAACATCTCATAATCACTACCTTCCACCAACTCATCAGTACTCTCATTCTTTATTTTTACCGTATCAGTCTCCGATACTAATTCTTCAAATACATTACTATTATTCTCATTATTTTCAACATTATTGTTATCATTTATTAACTCTTTCTCTGGTATCATATTTTTACATTTGTCATTACAATTTTCATTTGTTTTATTTTTCTCTGTCCTCATCACATGTACTCCCATTCGCTCCACACTCTGTTCTAACTTATTCAAATTATTTTTTATTATTTCGTTATTATTTTCAAAACATTGATTGATCTCACTAATATGGCTTTTTAACTCCCTGAAATTGCTTTCGCATTTTATTGTCTGTTCATGTATTTCGCTTTTCAACTCATGGAATTTAACATTCTGCTCATCGAATTTAACACACAACATTGCATTCATGCCACACAAATATCTCATTACATCACTATTCTCAGATTGATTAGTTTTGTTAGTCGATATTGGGGTTGTTTGAATCCCCGAATCATCTGTGCTACCTATTTCATTCATACTACTTGTGTTTAAAGTTTTGTCGCCTTGACCTACATTCGGCGTTGAATGTACTTCAAAACTATTCACAACAGCTGATTCATTTAATTCAGCTATTTCGCTTATCACAGTCGAGTCGGACAAATCGACTCCGTTCTCTGCTGTATTTTCCATTATTATTATTATTTTTAGGTATTTATTCTGTTTACAATATAAATAATATATATTTTAAATATATATTTATATTTTAAATATTCTTTACTTACTTAGCATATAATAAGTACCTTTTGCATATTCTCACACAACTTCCAAATTACGATTGCATCCCATTTATAGGTATGGAATTTATTTTATTAAATTCGTCCCTGTTCGGGCGCCAATGAAACTTTCTATATTAATAAAAAAGAATGATATCGTAATAATTTAAAATTAATGTTAATTCACTCCTACTTACCATCGCGTGGCTTCAAGGTTGCGTCATACGTATGTTTGGGATGCAGACGTAATTTCTAAGGTTGTGTGAATGAGTTACACACACATTTTTTATGAAGAGAATTAACATTTTAATTTAGTTTTGAATCATTTAAATTTTTTACAAACTTTACTACATCTGAAATATTTTCGTAAGAATTGATCCTTTGCTTGGGTTACATGATTATCACTCTTATTCTATCTTATACTACAGCTTACCTTATTTTATATACACACACACAAGACTGCCCAGCCTGCAATTTTGCACACACACAAACACACAAAAAATTATATAACCCTTAACATTTTTTAATAATATCCCTCCCCGTCGGCAACGTGGTCCTCGCGTGCACTCCTCATTCCTTTATATTTCTTTTTAGTGTCCGAAAAATATATATATATAACTATGTTCTGCACTTTTACTTGACCGCGGTCACATACTTTGTTATTGTTAGTTGTTACATTAATTATAAAAATTTGTTTCTGAGCCCGGTTGACGGGCGGCCTGCGCAGGCGGGAGTCGACAACGAACTGCCGGCGTCTCTCAGTTCCCCACTCCGGGAGCATTTTAGTCAAGACGACGGACATCAATGCCTTCCAGTTAGTCGTCCCAGTTTCGACTCATACTAGTCACGTAGTTGTTGGAGTGACGATAGCAGACGATTTCAAATAGGCACTGGCTAATGTCATAAAAGTGGGTGGGACTTAAAACAGCATTTCCGCAAGATCTTGAAGAAAACGACAAAGATTATTCTCTCTAGCCATCTTGGTTTTTGTTAGAGCGTCACTTGGAGCGTGATTGAGCAGTTGCGTATGTGCGCTGCCACACACAGGTACAAAGTTCTCAGAATTTTGTGGAGGTAAATTCTTCAGCCGTGTTACACCACTGATTGCGTTTCGCTTTGTTTCCAACTGTTTCTCAACACTGGTCTGTTATACGAACAAATACGTTGCACAATGATAATCCGCCCAAAATGAAATAAATAAAAATATAAATATATGCACCAAACGGTTAAAACAAAAACACCCAAAAATCGACCCGCTACATACTGTCCTGGAACAAGTCAGCAATTTTGAATACCTGGGCTACTGTGTGTCTTATAATACAACCAACGACCTTCTGAATAAGTTGCATAAGTTCAACCTTATATGTGGGACCATTAAGCGAACTCTTAAGTCAGCAAGTAAAGAAACACACCTAACATTCTACAAGGTGATGGCTCTTCCTACACTTCTTTATGGGTCTGATAATTGGACTCTAATGAAAGGCAAATAAAATAACCGGTTCAGTGTACAGGCTCGCGAGCTGAAAATTTATTAAAACTTTCAAAATGTGGTCTTAACTATAATTTAAAGTGGTATAAATATGTGAATAAACTTACAACTAAAAGGGCAGCAGTTAACTTTGAATGATTCGACAGTGTAACATCAAACTAAAATGCAGTGAACAATTTGGACGAACTAAAATATACGGAGTGCGACACGTGGTCTGCAGGGACGCCACCAGTCAAGTAACCGAATATCATAAACCAATCACTATATAAAAAATTTACAAAAGCGCTAAATTTAAATAAAAGGGCTTAAAAGATGTGAGTGTGTGTGTGAGCGAAATGCTGGGTTGCCTTTGAAATAATTATTTAGATTAGTCATTAGAATAAGTGAAGCAATGTTAAAATAGCCTAAATGCTTGTTTTTGTGTTTTAAAAGAAAAAAAAGTAATTGAAAGAAATAGTAACATTTTTTTGAGAGAAAAAAATGAATAGTCAGTAAATTCAAAAAGATTATGAAAGAAGGTTAAATAAATATTGAGTTGATAAACAAATGCAATAAGAGTTGAGTTTCTTAATAAAGCAACCCTAAATCACTTATAGGTCACGAGTTCACGTGAAGACCTTGGGACCCAAAGAAGGTAAGGAATATGTAATTTTATTAAATATTATCTGATAGATTGTCGGTACTATCACAATATTCTCCTTTCTTTTCTCATTTACATTAAAAACCTACCACCTATTTTACTTCTGTAAGGAAATGAAAGTATGGTGATCAGATAATAATCGTGTTCAAGATAAGGGCTGATTCTGATTGTACTACCCTCAAAACATGATGAAAAGTAATTTTCCGGAATGTGTGTGTGTGTGTGTGTGTGTGTGTGTGTGTGTGTGTGTGTGTGTGTGTGTGTGTGTGTGTGTGTGTGTGTGTGTGTGTGTGTGTGTGTGTGTGTGTGTGTGTGTGTGTGTGTGTGTGTGTGTGTGTGTGTGGAATTTTTTCTATGGGAAACAATAACTGCCGCTAATTAAAACAGAATCAAATATTTTTTGCATATGTGCCCGAGATGTAGAGGACTCAAAGCCTATTGATTTTGGTGAAGATCGGTTAAGGGGAAGGGGTAGTTTACCTGCAACATTTTACGTTGTAACAAGAGTAAAGTACTTAATTTTGATGAATAAAGTATCTTGAAAAGAAGGTCATAATAATCCACTGTAGAAAGGTAGATGAAATATTTATAAATGAAAAGGGTAGTTGAAGCGGGAGGGAGTAATTTTTTATAAATGAAAATGATAGCTGAAGGAGGAGGTGATAATTTTTTATATGTGTACTACATTATTGCCAACAAAGTAGTAGTTTCTATTGAAATATTTCATTTCAATTTGTCAAACATAAAACTCGATTTGCATGGTGGGGGATATTTTTTTTAGAAATTATCGAACCGAATTCAAGTAAATGATTTGAAATAGAAATCTTAGAACATAGAAGTCGTGTGGTTCTCCATACCAATTTTATTTATTCTGTTAGTCACTCTGATAATATTATAAATATAAACCACATATAAGTATATCGAAATTATAGTATGTGACCATGACTAAATTTAATAACAAATTTCTGTTAATGATTATGGCTTAAAAACTTGCTGTTGTTTTGAATATAATTTGATAATCTGAAAACATTTGTTCCCCAAAACATGTGAATACTAATTTCTTACTAGTTAGGTTCCATATACTTTAAAGTTTATGAATTTTACAATGAGTTAAACTGATTGTAATGTAATTTATGTCTACTATCACAAACCATGAGAAGTATGAATAAAACCTTTTTTACTTCCATGTTCCTTAAGGAAATGGAAGTATGGTGATGGCAAAAAAAAAAATCGTGTTCGAGATTATTGCAGATTCTGATTGTACTACACTCAAAACATGAAAAAAGTCGTTTTTCGAAGTGTCTGTGTGTCTATAGATTTTTTTCTATGGCAAACAATAACAGCCACAAATTCAAACAGAATCAAATAATTTTTTGCATACAGCACTGATTTGTAGAGTACTCATGACCTATTTTTTTGGTGAAGATCGGTTGAGGGAAAGGGGTAGTTTACCTGCAACTTTTTTTTTTTATCAAGGGTAATTTTTTTCTATGGCAAACGATAACAGCCGCAAATTCAAACAGAATCAAATAATGTTTCGCATACAGCCCTGAATTATAGAGTTCTCAAGACCTTTTATTTTTGGTGAAGATCGGTTAAGGGGAAGGGGTAGTTTACCTGCAACCTTTTACGTTTTAACAACAGTAAAGTACTTGAAAATTCATTTAACTTTTTCAAACAATGGTAATTGTTAAAAATAAAATAATTTTGTTGCCAGGCAATAAAATTATAATTTTTTCATTTTAATGTAAATCATGTATGAGAGAAAATATATCGTTCGTGGCAGGCAAGCATATCTCAATTATGTAATTTTTACGTTTCCATTTTATTATTATGATTACTGCAATAAAAAGGCAGGGAACACACACACACACACACACACACACACACACACACACAATTCGCGTTATTTCTGGCCACACTCATGTTTATTTCCTTACATTTTCACGCTTTTTAAATGGAAAGTGCCGAAACCCACACCAACATATAACGCGTGGAATCCGAAAAGTGTCTAGCGTGGATAGCGATTTTCTTCCTGTTGATCGCTGGGCAGTGTAACTGCATGTGTTTACAGAGGAACGGTTCATAGACAGACTTTTCGTCTTTAGGGAATGAACCCTCTGCAAGATGCTGAGAGTCCATGAGTGACTTCGGAGCGCTCCTTCTTTTCCGCGTGTTTGTTCTGTGAAACGTACACTGTAGATTCGCAGCTTTACTCTGAGCAACGCTCAATAGGGAATGTTGAAAATTTTTGTTCACGGTGTACCCTAATACACACTAAACCTGCTCTGATGTTTTAATTACGGACATCATAATATTAAAAATTTGGAAACTTGAGCACTACTTAATGGAGTAATATTTACCTCCATGACCGAAGGAGAACAAACAACGAGGATCAAATAATGTTTTGCATACAGTCCTGAATTGTAGAGTTCTCAAGACCTATTGTTTTTGGTGAAGATCGGTTAAGGGAAAGGGGTAGTTTACCTGCAACATTTTATGTTTTAACAAGGGTATTTTCTATGGCAAACGATAACAGCCGCAAATTCAAACATAATCAAATAATTCGTATTATCATATTATTTCGTATATGAGAATCACCATTATGAGAACAAAAATGGTCTTGCAATGGGGGCTCCACTTTCATCAATTTTAAGTGAAATATACCTATAGCACTTAGAAGAAAATTTTATACTCACTACCAAAAATCCATTTATACAACACATCAAATATTGGTACAGATATGTAGATGACGTCATCTGTTTATTTATTGCTACTGCTAAACAAATCAACCAACTTCTAGCATACATTAACTCCATCAATTCTGACATTAAATTTATAAAAGAAATAGAGAATAAAGGTGAAATAAACTTCCTAGACCTTACCATAAAACGCCATGCAAGTAAACATCATTTCTCTATATTGTAACGTACTGCTTTAGTGAGGTATTAGAGTTAAATTATACGTCCCACGTTGTTAGCGTCAATTCTGTAACGTACTACTTTTTAGAGGTACTAGCGAAACGTCCACCTTTAGTCAAGCCCCAAATGTTGGGTTCGCCAATTCTGTAACGTACCGCTTTTTTTTCGTGAGGTGATATGGAAGTGTTATTATATGCCTCACGCAGTATGCGTCACTTCTGAATTATACTAACTGATGTTATCAAAAATATAAATAAAGGATTTTTGTTTATTTTGTTTTACTCCATCTGAAGAGAAATCGAGAGTGTGTGATTTGTGGTCAAGGAGGGAAGTTGTTCAGTCTTATGCAGAAGAGAGAGTAAGTATCATTATTTCCACTCAGTTGAGACGATTTCTTCTGTTTGTTGTGCTGAAATTTTTTATAACTACCCACTACAATAAATTAGAACACTTTAATATTCAATATTAAATTTTCAATAATATTGCTTTATTGATTATTGACTTTTGTCTCCTGCCATCAAAATATAGGTATCACAATTAATCGTATTAAAAAAAAAACATCATCTCAACTTTACCGAGTAAACATAGATCTGTCTAAGGAGCAAAACATATATGTTGTTATTTACCCAATATTACACTATAATAAAAAACATCAATTATTACATAATTCTTAGTAATTCCCCAGGGTTCAGGGTGAGTTCTTTGTGTTATGAGAGTGTCAGAAATGGATAATTGCTACGCTTTACAAATACCAAAAAATTAATAAATAATTTTGTTTATTTTTCATGTAGTACGTAGTTCCCGGAATTGCCGTAAGAGAGCAGTGTATATTTGTTTACTAAAAAAAAAACATATGATCAAATAATTATTTTTTGTTCTATTTCACTGTTTAAAACGAGTTTTCTTCTGGAATTATTACGAAAAAATGTTTATATTACCTTGCTCCGAATGGTTCTTACTGGATTGCAGCTTTTCTGTGATGAGGTCCGTCTTGCGTTATTATTTCCTTTTCGTTTTGGAGTAATTTCCAATTGTCAACGGGAACTAGGCCGAACTATGTTGGATCCTCAGAAGGTTTTCATCCACTGTTTTTTAATGTATATCACCATTTAATTTGAATTAATCAGGTATAATTAGATAGTAGTCACTCTGTTTATTAATCTTGTGTTAATTTCAACTCCTCCAACGTCCAAAAAAGGTTATTTTTTATAATTTTTGTCGCATCGTTTCTTCAACTCTCCGGTTTAGTTCAAAATTTTTTATCTTATTAACAATACTTGTTATTTTTCATCACTCTTAGTAACACATAGTATTTTTATTATGCAGGCAGTTTGTAATTATTATAAATTTATATTTTATTTATGGAAATATAATTCCTTTCCATTCCGGCTTCTTTACTAATTTAATTTACATAATATGTTTTGGTTAATTTTTTTTATGACATTGTATATAAGTATTTTATCATTTTATTATCCTTAAATAAATTTATATATTATTTATTTAGTCTCGAATAGTATTCATACCCGACACTACTTCCTGTTGCCATTTCCTTCATAGGATTATTTTAATTTTTTATTATCATTTGTTATTTAAATTTTTATATCCTTTAAAACTAACCCTGGGTTATCCCATATTACAACACAAATATTTTAAACAATATAACATTAACTTATTTATAACAAGTTGTGGTCCATACACTATAAATTACAATAGATAAATAAAATTACAAAACTCAATCAGTACTATTACATCCTACTTCCATAGTTTTATCCTTTCCAAAACTTACAGCACCGTTTGGTAATACATTACTTTCAATTTTGTTTTTTCACCTCAATGGGTACACTAGAACTCACTTTGCACTGTATACCACTCGAATTGTTTATCATGTTGAGTGATATAATTAAATTTTGAGCGAGCTTTAGTTTACCCATTTCTGACTTTTATTATCATGAGTTACTTTATTGGGACTGGGTTATGTAACGTTACATAAAGCCCCCCCACTAGAACAAATTTATTTTAGTTCAACTTGTTGATAGAAATAAATTGTTGATTATTTCCATTTTCTTAACTCTTCTTTATCTTCATAATAGTGTTTTATTCTGACTGGTTATAATCTGATCGGTAATTTCACTGGTGGTAATTGCTGTTTTCTTACTTTACTATCTCTCTCTCTCTTGGAGGCAAATTCATCAATTATTCATTTCTGGGTAGTGGTACTTCCACATTTTATTTGATAAGGACTGGTCACACTAATCATATTAAACTTGTTTTAACACTCATTTCTATTTACTTTTATATACTCGCTTTATCAATTAAGCATCGGTCTGCTATCTTCCTTCTATTTTCTTCATCTATACTCCTGGAATCTAATATCACTCCTTTCAGCTATTTTATAATTATTATCCCTTAAATATTCAATTTCCCTAACATTTTTCCCTATCCTGTGCGGTGGTTCCAGTCGGGTGGCCACTCTGGGTCCATACACCGCTGTCCATCCTTACACCTTCTGAGACCAGGGGAACATCATCCCTGCTCATAAAAATTATTGCCGGAACATTTCTACGGTCAATACATAAAAATAAAAAAATTATAAGTAGTAGTCAATTAGCGACTAGTACCAAACACTTTTGGGATTCTTCATACTGTAGCTGTTTGTATTTATTTATATATTTCTTCTTCTCCTTGATTCCTTCTTCTTTTCCATTGACTAATAGCATATAACATCATTGATAGGCCTTATGTTAAAATTCTTTTGACTTTACTTCTTGTGACATATTTCTCCGTATCATTTCTTCTTATCTAATCTTCAATTCCGAGAAATTCTAATTATAGTATTAATTATCATCCTCCTTCAGTTTCATTGGAGTCATTAAATTATTCGTTATTCTTCTTATTGTACCTTCTTATCTGAGCACATTACCATTAATTGTTTATTTATTTATTCTTCTTTTGTTACCATCAAAATATTATTTTTCCTATTAGTCCATTTTAAATCAGTTCTTTATAAATATTATTTAATCATCTGTTCTCTTTTTCTTGGTGGTTTGTTGTTTGTTAAATTATATGGTTTCAAAATAACTTGAGTAAGATGTTCTTACATACTTTTAGAATTTTGGGGTTTTAGTCTCTTCATTTTAAATTATATTGTTCGAAATACCTTGAGTAAGTTGTCCTTACGTGCTTTTTTGAATTTTGGGGTTTTTGTTTCTTCATTTTACATTAATTTAACCGTTTTCAGTATCATTCACAACACGGATTGATCCACTCGTATATTTTTCCCGTGGATTCTGTTGATTAAACTTATCAATAAAATTCGCTATTGGATTGCCCCATTGCGGATCACTACCATACATTTCAATATTATCGTATGTATATAGCCTCTCATCTTTATTACTGGGACCAAGATTAGACCCTTGATTTTTCCCATGGTCAACTCGTTTGTCCACTTTTCTTTGTTGCTGTTCTTCGGGTCTCCTCGAATCCCTCTCATCAGCCATTAGATAATTTACTTGGGCTTAATTAGTTCCCTGATTGTCATTTGGTGGATCTCCCAAAGGTATGTCCCTATGTCTATCTCCACTTCTGGACCTCCTATATTCGTCATGATCATTCCATTGTTGTCTGTTGTAGTTGTTTCTCTCATCTCTTCGATCATAATTTTGTCTCTGGTTAAAATACGGACGTCTTCCTTGGTAACTATTACTGTAATAATTGTTATTAGCATGTACATAATTAACTCTGGGCCGATTCTCTCTTGGTGGTTCATTCTTCCGCTCCTCGGTATTCCCTGACCTCCATCTACTTCTCCTATAATAAGATTCCTGTTCATAATTTTCTAGCAGCGTTTCCATGCCTCCAATAGTTTTGATTTGTCCACTTGAGTGTGCACTAATGATCTTCTCTTCGAAATGATACGCCATTTTGGTCACTAGACACTCTTCAGGTATCTTAGGGTCTAAATACTTTGCGATACACACCTTCCCCAAAAAGTAAGCAGTAGGTGTTTGTCCCACTGTACGATCATACCTACCATGACAGATATCATCCCTAATAATGTTTTGTACTGATTCTGACCAGTACTTAAGTTTGAACATAGTTTTGAAACCCCCATAATCACACACCTCGTTCCTAATTGCTGTCCACCAATTATCATTGATATTTTTGAACGATTCGTCTAATAGACCCTTTATCATATTCCATCGATTCTCCTTTGATCTGTTCAAAATTTCGTCCACTCTCCCTAAAAATTCAAGTGGGTTTCTGCGATAATCCCGAAAGTTTACACTTTCCTTATTGTCTGGATAAACATGATGACTGCTGCATGCAGATCTAGCACTTATTCTATCTACATCACCTTGAAAATTGGTTTGTATTTGTTGCAAACTATCTAATTTCTCTGCTTGGCTATCACACTGACTTTTTACATTCTCTACTGTTTTATGAAACTCTGAAATTTTACAGTTTAGACTGCTTTTGATACTATCTAACTGGTCATTGTTTTCTTGTCGTATGGCCATTACACGAACTTGATTATCTTGTTCTTCTTTTTCCATTCGTGCCTCGACTCCTGTTTTAATTAGTTCCATTTTCTCTTCAGTTTTATCTAATCTTTGGTTAGTTTCCATTAATTTCTTCTCTGCCTCTTCCTTATATTCATCTACTCTTTGTCTTAACGTATTATTGACCAGTTCAATTTTACCTTCTAGACTTTCTCTTAATTCCTTGTTGAAATTCTCCATCTTACCCTCAATTTGTTTTAAATTCTCATTATTCTCTTCAAATTGTGCATTCATCTCTTCTCTTTGTCCTTCAACAGTTTCTTTCAGTTCATTGTATTGTTCATTCATGGTTTGTTTGATATTTCCATGAATAGTTTCTATTTTTTCATTGAGTTGTTTGACTAAACTTTCCTGAATGCTATCTATTTTCTCATTGGTCTGTCTATTTTGTTCCTCCTGTTTCTTAAAATTCTCCTTATTTTCCTCATTGGTTTGCCTCAGGTTTTCCTCCTGTTTCTTAAAATTCTCCTTATTTTCCTCCTTGGTTTGCTTCAAGTTTTCATCTATTTTATCAAATTTCTCGTTCAAGGTTTGCTTTGAAGTTTCCTCCTGTTTTCTAAATTGTTCATTAGTTTGTTTATTCTGTTCCTTAAATTGTTCTGCCATAAATTTCATTATGTCTTGCCAATTAGGTTCTTCTCTGGCTACCGCTTTGTCTGGTTGGTCCCCTTGGGCATCCTCTTCCACTACTTCCTTTTCCGTATCCATAACTACTTCGGTTTCTTCTTTATCGCCTGTCTGTTGGTCCATTTCACTGTCCGTGACTAATTCTATTTCTTGTTCCTGTCCACCTTCTTCAATCTCCTTTTCTTCTGCCCTCTTCTTCGATTGGCCTCGGGTATTAGGCATTTCTTGTTTTCTCATAATTGCCAACGATAATTAGATTTTTTGATATATATTTTTTATTAAATATCAAAATTCTTTTCTAATTACCGCCCTTTTACGTTGAGCACCAAATTTGTAACGTACTGCTTTAGTGAGGTCTTAGAGTTAAATTATACGTCCCACGTTGTTAGCGTCAATTCTGTAACGTACTACTTTTTAGAGGTACTAGCGAAACGTCCACCTTTAGTCAAGCCCCAAATGTTGGGTTCGCCAATTCTGTAACGTACCGCTTTTTTTTCGTGAGGTGATATGGAAGTGTTATTATATGCCTCACGCAGTATGCGTCACTTCTGAATTATACTAACTGATGTTATCAAAAATATAAATAAAGGATTTTTGTTTATTTTGTTTTACTCCATCTGAAGAGAAATCGAGAGTGTGTGATTTGTGGTCAAGGAGGGAAGTTGTTCAGTCTTATGCAGAAGAGAGAGTAAGTATCATTATTTCCACTCAGTTGAGACGATTTCTTCTGTTTGTTGTGCTGAAATTTTTTATAACTACCCACTACAATAAATTAGAACACTTTAATATTCAATATTAAATTTTCAATAATATTGCTTTATTGATTATTGACTTTTGTCTCCTGCCATCAAAATATAGGTATCACAATTAATCGTATTAAAAAAAAAACATCATCTCGACTTTACCGAGTAAACATAGATCTGTCTAAGGAGCAAAACATATATGTTGTTATTTACCCAATATTACACTATCATAAAAAACATCAATTATTACATAATTCTTAGTAATTCCCCAGGGTTCAGGGTGAGTTCTTTGTGTTATGAGAGTGTCAGAAATGGATAATTGCTACGCTTTACAAATACCGAAAAATTAATAAATAATTTTGTTTATTTTTCATGTAGTACGTAGTTCCCGGAATTGCCGTAAGAGAGCAGTGTATATTTGTTTACTAAAAAAAAAACATATGATCAAATAATTATTTTTTGTTCTATTTCACTGTTTAAAACGAGTTTTCTTCTGGAATTATTACGAAAAAATGTTTATATTACCTTGCTCCGAATGGTTCTTACTGGATTGCAGCTTTTCTGTGATAAGGTCCGTCTTACGTTATTATTTCCTTTTCGTTTTGGAGTAATTTCCAATTGTCAACGGGAACTAGGCCGAACTATGTTGGATCCTCAGAAGGTTTTCATCCACTGTTTTTTAATGTATATCACCATTTAATTTGAATTAATCAGGTATAATTAGATAGTAGTCACTCTGTTTATTAATCTTGTGTTAATTTCAACTCCTCCAACGTCCAAAAAAGGTTATTTTTTATAATTTTTGTCGCATCGTTTCTTCAACTCTCCGGTTTAGTTCAAAATTTTTTATCTTATTAACAATACTTGTTATTTTTCATCACTCTTAGTAACACATAGTATTTTTATTATGCAGGCAGTTTGTAATTATTATAAATTTATATTTTATTTATGGAAATATAATTCCTTTCCATTCCGGTTTCTTTACTAATTTAATTTACATAATATGTTTTGGTTAATTTTTTTTATGACATTGTATATAAGTATTTTATCATTTTATTATCCTTAAATAAATTTATATATTATTTATTTAGTCTCGAATAGTATTCATACCCGGCACTACTTCCTGTTGCCATTTCCTTCATAGGATTATTTTAATTTTTTATTATCATTTGTTATTTAAATTTTTATATCCTTTAAAACTAACCCTGGGTTATCCCATATTACAACACAAATATTTTAAACAATATAACATTAACTTATTTATAACAAGTTGTGGTCCATACACTATAAATTACAATAGATAAATAAAATTACAAAACTCAATCAGTACTATTACATCCTACTTCCATAGTTTTATCCTTTCCAAAACTTACAGCACCGTTTGGTAATACATTACTTTCACTTTTGTTTTTTCACCTCAATGGGTACACTAGAACTCACTTTGCACTGTATACCACTCGAATTGTTTATCATGTTGAGTGATATAATTAAATTTTGAGCGAGCTTTAGTTTACCCATTTCTGACTTTTATTATCATGAGTTACTTTATTGGGACTGGGTTATGTAACGTTACAATATACAGAAAAGATACTCAAACAGATATTACCATTCACGCAGAGAGCAACCATCCCTACTCATGCAAAATTTCTGCATACAACAGCATGATACATCGAGCCCTCACATATCCTCTATGCAAGAAACAATACGAAAAAGAAATACACATCATAAAACAAATAGCTCAAAACAATGGATATCAACCTCAAATGATCGATAAAATCATTAAAAAGCAAAAAAGAAATAAAACAAATAACACATCAATCAAAAAGAAGAAAACCTATATACCTGCACATTACATTGACGACAACTCTCAAAAATTAGCTAGAACATTTACAAAATATGACTATAAACTAGCATTCAGAACAAGCAATGACATCTACAACAATCTGAAAATAAACCGTACAAAAAAGGAAAACATTTACGGAAAAGCTGGAGTCTACCAATATCAATGTCAACCTGCGAACTCGACAGAATGTAATGTACAGTGCAACAAAAAATACATAGGATTCACTTCAAGATCATTTAAACACAGATATATTGAACATACAAAACATTCTCAACACTCAAATCCAAACTCAACAGTAGCAAAACACATAAAACTACAGTCTTGTGAATATGGTCCAATACAACAACATTTAACCGTATTGAAAACATGCAATGACAAAATAAGATCAAATATATATGAACAATACCGAATATACAAACATATAAAAGAAGAGAGCCATGAAAATCTATTAAACATTATGACAGACTTCAAAAATCATATCACTTTTTAAATATTACGACAAAATCAACATTCAGTAATCAGCTGATATAATATGTAAACATGAACACTCTATAACAGAATCAGTTCTTAGGAAGCTTTAGACAACAACATATGTATCAAAATTAACAATGTCTACAAATTCGTTTTTATAAATAATAGTGTTTTATAATATTGTGAACACAAATGTGCTATATACCATGACGATAGTCTGTGACCGAAATCAATCGCTTTAAGAATATAAATAATAACATTATATGGTACCTTTAGGCTATATAAAAAAGAATATAATAAAAAATAAAAAATTTAATTATAGGTACTATTAATAAAAAACAGTAAGTGTAAGTATAAAATAAATCACATCATCATTGTAATTAACCTAATTTAATTCGTAATTTACAGTTCAAAGAACCTTATTATTGTTTAAATTTAACTTCTACTATTTTAAAAACAAATATTTTATGTCACAAGCCGGCCACCCCGAGATTCGAGTTTCCGAACCGAAATTGGTTTTTGTACAACAAAGCAGATGGAAAATTTGTATTTTAACGAAGATTAAAAATTAGGGTAATTATCGGTTTTCTAGCCTGCGCTGGTATTGGAGTGACATTTTTTTTTCGAGTGACATATTTTTTTTTCTATTCTTCTATGTTTCGATGGCCAATGTTCCAAAAACATCGATGGTTAACGTTTGATGTTCGAGTTTTTATCATCGATGGTTAAGTTGCGATGATTTCATACTATCGATGATTTCGTTTCAATGTTTTCGTTTGAACACTTCGAAATAAAAAGTATTTCGTTTTGCTTATTAAGCAGGTAAAGCATAATTGGTAGATGAGTTATAGTTAATAATAATTTGTTTTTTTATAGGCCAAAATTGAATTTCTGTGGAATTCACGCAGGGGAGGTTCAGCTGTTGTTGACGCGTGACGACACCGTGTGGAAGAACTACGCAGTAAGCGTTTGATTTTAATTGCAAAGGGAGAATAGATATTTAATTATGGTCCAAATTAACAGAATTTTGTGTAGAATGAGTAGATTTATTGTTATTTTGGAGTGTTAGTGGTCTCAAATATTTCTTCTAGTAATTTTATACAAACCACTATGTTGTATTTTATGTTGTACAACATAGTGGTTTGTATAAAATTACTAGTAGAAAAAAAAGAATGAGTAGATTTCGCATTACTGGCTGGTATGGACTGAATAAAGTATAATCTGTAATATAACTAGCGAAGCGAGTTATCAGTTTTAACTTGCTTGTGTGTATGTGTGTGTGCGCACGCGTGCGCGCGCGCGCCTACCGGCAACCGGGGACTCTTTCCATATTTTATTCATTAGTAATGACAATCTCTAATATAACAGGTTATCACCGATGAAGAAGCTACATGCACAGGGAGTAATAATAGTTAAGAATATTAACCTAATTAATTTAACTATCACCATAATTATCCAACCATAACTTGGATTAATGCTTAATGCTGGTGAGGTTATTACTTTTCCCTAAGGCTACCTTCAAGTCAAATCAAATTTTACCATGATATACACTCATAGTATAGTTCCATTAGTGAGGGCCTAATGGAAGACTGAGTTAACTTCTGAATACAAAACTCGTAAATATGCTCTGTTAAATTTTCTCATTAATTAGTTGTGAATTCTTCACGAGATTGTTTCCAAATGAAAAAGCTGAACAAATTATCAAAATGCTGAAAATGACCGCCTTTATTCAGCAAATGATTACTCATATTTGCATTATGTTTATGCATACATGAGTGTCGTTGTACACTACTCTTGCATGAGTAGATCAACTTTTTGCAATATAGCAGTTTGCAAATTTCTAAGTAGTGTGCGTGTTTTTAGTGTTGGATATTAAATATTGTAATAACAAACACTGTATTTAACACTTTTATGTTTATAATTGAAACACTTTACATTGTTGTGTCATTCAGTAACAGTGGAAGCTGCCACTTGGGAGCTTCTCTGCTAAGACTGCACTAGTCCTATCACTTACCATCACAGGAACTAATATTGTTTTGCGATGGAAACGATGTTTTATAATGATGTGCGTAATTGATATCGTCATAAGTAAAACTTGAAGAACTACAGTTTAGGAACCTAGCTAAACTACAGATAATAAACTAAAGACTACACAATATTGACAGCTATTAACCTTAAATATACAGTGAATAAACTCAAAGTTATTTTTTGCATAATTAAATATTGCTTGGTACAAACCTGTGTAAAAACATAAACACTAAGAAAGTTTACCACTTTCCATAGTTTCAGACCTATGCCTAGCCACTGATAAACCTATAGTTCCCTTTTACACTATCACATAATATATGATTAAAGGAAATGTTACAAATGACTTTAAAAAATTAAAATGTGTTTAGTCTTAATAATTTATTAAAAAATAATTTTTCCTAATACTAGTATAAACATGTGATAACCGTAAAATAGTTTTTACATATACAGAAAACAATATAAAAAAAATGTATCAGTTTACCTGGTCTTTACATTTGTTGTAGTCTTGATATAACGGTCCTTCATCAAACGATCTTTGTAAAATGTTGCTGGCTTCAGACATTCCTAAAGAACTTTCAACACTTTGCCAAGGTATTTCTTCACAGGAAGTTTCTTTACCAAATTCAATCAGTTCGTACAATTCTGTTCCTAAACACGTGTTTCTTGCTTTAGCATCTCTATTTTGGTTGCCTTCTTTCTCAACTAAATTCTCAACAAAACTGAAATCAATTAAGTTGAACGATTCGTTTAACAAGTTTTCTTCTTCTGCTCTGTCACTGGCACAACACAAATTGTCTTCTGTAAACTGATTTTTATTTAAATTTGATTGTTTTTTTATTTTAATATTATCTTTTTTTAAACAGTTTTTGATAGACTCTTGCCTTTTTAATCTTAGTGATGACAATTTTTTACTAAAATCAAACAAGTTATCAATGTCAGCCAGATAATTAGGTCCATGTAGTGATTCAAGCACTTTGTAACAGTGGTTGAGTATCTGAAAATAAATTAGAGAGCAACCAGTAAACACATTTTTATTGTGTAATCTAACCTTACACACACACACACACACACTCAGATTTAAATTATGTAATTTTGCCACTAATCAGGAATAAATAGCCACTAAAAACCATGCAAATATTAAGCAACAGTAGTTGTGTTCATTTCTATCAAATTCATTTTCAAGATACCATATATTTTTGTTACCACAGAAATAAAATTCATACGTTATTTGTTTCAGTATTCGCATTGTTAACTATTTCAATAAATATATTTCGATTAGTTTCAAAAATCCAAGATTAAAAAATTATTTTACTGTTTTAATAGCAATTCCTATATATATTTATAGCGATGCCAGTACATATGTTTGTATTATCACTAAAAGAATAATACAAAATCATAGCATAATTTGTTTATCTGATTTTATGCTACCAAACCCAATACAGATATTGCTGAAATTTAGTAAGAAACTGTGTAAGCATATAGATCCATGTCAGGGGTGGCTCGTTCTTATGCCGCTAAGCCCCCCCCCCCGTTTAAATCATATCATTAAACAATCCACTATCAATGATCGTGGAAAGTCATTACATAGTTCTTTAATACTCTGGACAAGAAAATGTTTTCGTGTTAGGTAATAGCAGAAATGTTTTCGGAACAGCATGCAACACACTGCGCTGTTTCATTTGCGCCCATTTCTCCATTCCACCACTATGTCCAAAGTTGAATGAACTTGTAAGCTTATGACTGTTGCATTTGCACTGTGACTCAGGCACATCGGCTGGTGTGCCACTTCAGCAGAAAGTGGCGTGATTCACTCAGTACAACTAATGACAGACTACTGATAATATGAGATTTGCTCTTTTTAGTGTTTATAGTTTCTCTGGCGTGGTTAATTCAGTGCGGGCATTTGTTTAGTGTTTAGGTTTTGAGTTTGTGTGTTTTTTTAATAGCTTCACAAATAATTTAGGGAAATATTGTAGTGTTGAATTATTAGGTTTTGTTTTAACATTTTATCCAACATCGATAATTCAGTGTAGGCGCTTAAAGTAATTACTTTTGCAAGATTAACTCTTGATCAAAAAATTGAACTAAAGTCATTAGGTAGGCGAACTCCTGAATTCTGCATGATGCAAACAGAAAATAAGAAAAGTGCGAATCGTGTTTTCAGAAGGCAACTGCTTTCGAAAGATGCATACCAAAAAAATGACTGGATCTGTGGCTCTGATAATCAGAAATCTTTGTTCTATTTTTCATGCATTTAATTTTCTCCCAGAGACAGTGGTGATTGCTTGTGGACTGTAAAAGGGATTAATAATATAAAACATCTTACAGAAAAAATTAAGAAGCATGAATAGTGTTGTTGATCTTTCTTTGCTAGGCAAAGTAAACATACTGTCTAGTCTGGGCTCACAATTTAGACAAAACATTGAAAAGCAAAATATTCAAGTCAGCAAAAACAGGCATATTTTAAAATGGCTGATATTGTATGACAAATTCGGTAGTGTTTTTGAGTTGCCTCTACGAGGTCATGACGAATCAGCATCGTCTACAAATCCGGGTGTATACAAAGGTTTAATTTATTTTACTGTGGAGCTGGATTCTGCAATGAAAGACCATTTAGAATCGGCCACTGTATTCAAAGGTACATCAAAAATAATACAAAATTATATATTAGACTGTATGCTTAGTGTCTGCAGGGAAGAAATAGAAAAGGAGGTACAAGCTTCTGAATTTGTGGCAATTGAATGTGACGAGACAACTGATGTGACAAACCACTGTCAAATGGTATTAGTTTTTAGGTATGTTTAAGGGGTCAGTATACAAAAGGTTTTGGGGATTTCTCAGTCCTGAAGGTAAATGTGCAGAAACCTTAGCAAAGTGCATCATGGACAACATCAATTCTCTTCTCCACACATCAAAGGAAAAGTTAATAGCTCAGACTTACGATGGTGCTAATGTTATGTGTGGTTCTACTGGAGGTGTTCAGGCAAAAATTAGAGAAGTGTATTCGTTTGGGTATTTTGTACACTGTTACGCTCATCAACCTAATTTGCTATTAGAAAAAGCAACAAGTATAAACAACAAAGTTAGAGGTTTTTCTCAAATCTGTCTGCCATTCCAACATTTTTTTCACACTCATCTCTACGAACGGATGTTTTGGAGGAAGCAGTGAAAACCAGGTTACCCAGAGTTTCTATAACAAGATGAAACTACAAACATTCGTACAGTCAACGTTGTGTACGAAAACCGATATAAGTTGGAGGAATGTTTCAAAGTTCTTGAAGAAAAGTGTACAAACAGACTCACAGTTAATGAGGCAAGTGGTCACAGAAGGGCTCTTCAGGACCAAAATGTCATGTTCTGGCTGACTTTTTCCCATAGAATTCTACCACATGTGGACATACTGTACCAACAACTACAAAGTAGGAACAAATACAGTGTAATGTGGCAAAGTGACATCGGAATTTTTGAAAATGAGATGCAGAAAGAGAGGGAGAAAATCAATGAAATAGAAACACAAATAAACGAAGAGTTCCTTGAGCAACTAAGTAAAAGGAACAATACTTTTATTGTTCCATCAGATATTATTGCATCCAGCAGATGCAGCACTAGAATAGGGGATGCAAAAGAAGTATGTGACATCATTATAACTCACGTAAAAGATATGTTTACTTACACGCGTCACCTAGAAGCAGCTTCATTGATGTCCAGTGACTTATTTCCACTTTTTTCTACAAACTTTCCAGAAGAAAAATTCAAGCGAGTGATTCAGCATTACCCTTTCTTACAAGAAAACAAACTTCGGAGTGAATTGGAACTGTTATACAGACGACATGATTTTAATATTAAAGGCGCAATAAAACTTCTTAAATTTATAGAAAAAAAACAATCTTACATCAGTTTTCAAAGAAGTGTTGAACCTTCTGAAAATTATCATAACTACTCCCATGATAACTGCCAAACCTGAGCACTGCTTTTCGACTCTGAAAAGACTAAAGACTTTCTTGAGAAATACAATGAAAAACTATAGACTCAATGCCCTTGTGATGTTATCTATCAACAAGGAACTTGTTAAAGAAATGAAGGACTTTGATGATTAGAGTGCTAGAAAAGTTTGTTAATTTAAAGGAAAGGTGAATGGACTTTGTATATAAATAAATGGTCTGTTAAAGCGTAGGTATCATAAAATTAATATAATGTAAATATAGTGTATTACTTTGTTGTGTAAACAGTATAGACATTTTTGTGGACACTTTCGACAGTTTGTGGTTATGTTTATTAATAAAACTGCTGACTCTCCACAACAGCTCACAATATTTGAGGTGAGTTCCAATTTTTAAATAATCTTTGCACCCTGCATGTGTTACTATTCTTATTTTATTAATAAATTGTGCGATAAAATATTGGCAACATTTCTATTGTGCGTTAAATTTGATATTGATAAATAATTAAGAAGCCTAAAGGCTGCGCCCTTCAGCCTCTTAAGTCACGAGTCGCCACTGGCCCATGTGGACTTACTTACTTCTTACTTCTTAATACGAGCATCCGAGGCTGGCTGCTTCGATGGCTCAATGTCTCCTGTAAGTGTCTGCTGCTAGTGGCCACCAACAACTCTCGGATATGTGGACTTAAATATTGGCAAAAAGTAATTTAACACCCCCCCTCCCCAATCTTCTTAAGTCACACAAGAATGTTATTAATGACCATACTAAGAGTACTAAAATTTACATGTATTACGTATAATTTTAATTTAATATTCTGTGTGTAGATTTTATATGTTTATTGTGTTTTCATGTTGGTATTCATTTTTATATATTTACTTTCCATCACCGATTTTATTAACTCAGTGCTTTTTGGATTAAATAAGTACATAAGTATGTTTATTTTATGAAATAATTTTTAAAAAATGGAAAACACTTTCCTATTCTTTAATCCTTAATATAATATATAATGGTCTAAAGACAAAATATTTGTCCTCAGAAAATCATTTAAAGTTAAATATTTCAGAATAATAACATAGCGTATATAAAGTTTACAAAAGATGGTTTAATTGACTGCTACACTATTCATTGTTTTCTGCTGCTGTTTTGAATATAAAATTCACTTAATGTGACAATTTTACCAGAAAATTTCTGTGTTCACGCACACACACAACACATGTGCACAATAACTGGTGGAAGCTACAGAGAAACTAAAGGTTTGCACTTTAGGACATTTTTAAATTATGGTATTTTAACATTTTATTGTCACGTAATTATAACTTCTTATAAGTAACTTAAAACATAATAATTAAAACATACCAAACTCACAACTTTAAAAAAATATCAAAGCTACACACAACATGGCTTCCTTGCCACTGACATGGAGTTTTTAAAAACACCATCCTCTTAATTATGCTCTGGGGCCTCTTATTTAAATGTTTACTTTCAGAGTAAGTATTTCAGTAATAACCTTTTTAGGAATAACTCTATAATAAAAATAATTTGACTGTTTATGTCTGAAATTACATACTAATAAACAATCGTGTATGTATGTTGATTATATATTATTCATTTTTATAGGAGAGTGTAAACAATGTTTTCATAATTTTAAATATATACAGATACAAAGAACAAGTAATACTTACACCAGACACGGTGACTATCAGTTGTTCACACTGCAAATACTGTTGCCTATAACGGTCACCAGGTGGCAGTATTTGTCTTATCTTCTTCAACACTGACTGGAAATTGCTCAGCCTTTGTATTGGTAACAAGGAGTATTCAATGTGGCAACAGGCACTGAACACGTTTGCCATTACTGTATTGTTTGATTGTCTGCAATACAAAAAGACAGTAAGAATTAAAAACAATAAATCAATTTTACCAGTCTCAATAAAATTTTCTTTTATTTTAAACATTCAAACAATTTATTGAAATTGTCAGCAGTAATACATAAATGTTTATTTTCTGTTTCCAAAAAAAAAAAGAAGTATTTGTACAGTTTCACCTTCAGATGATGAGTCAATTTTATTGTATATTCATATGAACTGACTATCATGAATAGTGAGGGGCATTCACCCACTCAATGTGTCACTTATTTGAACAAGATTATGTGTTCATTTTTTTGAAAACTTGTTGTCTAGGCTGACACTTGAAAACCCTATTGTAACATGTTATAGTGAGAGATGTAAAAAACATCAGCTTACGTGTTAAATATAAATTTTTATAACTGGCAATTATATTTCTTACAAGGAATGTTATTTAAAAAATTTTTGTTTATTAATCTTCTGACTATTTTATTGCTTTCACAAGTTGATACATTAGAAACTTTTTGATAGATGTATTAGTAAACATATACGCTTTATGGTCTATCTTAGATAATATTTCCACAGAAAGGAAAATAATTATTAATAAACAAAAATAAACCTAAAAATTCAGCAATTACCAATTGTATTTAAGGTAATCATTCAAGTACTTTAGGAAACAAATTTTATAAAAATTACAAACTCCGAGAATAACTAGTTTGTTGACATAGGGAAATTTGCTCAGGCATTCTTACTACACAATTAAATGAAGTTTTACACTGTGGTGTCTATCTCCAAATCAATTTTGTGGTGTCCCTCAAAAATTTGTTGTGATTACAACAATCATTACATCAGTGGTTACAGCAATGGTCTCATTGTATTCGTTTTATTTTCCGCTAAGCAAAATAACCTTCCAAACACCACAATTTAAACTACCTGACTGTTGAGGAAGAAGTAGCACCTAATAAGGAAGAATTATTAGAAAAAGTCTCATAAAGAACCTCAAAAACAGTAAAGCATCTGGCAAACACTCAGTCATCGCAGAAGTTCGTAATATGCCCAGGACAAGGTATTGTAACAGTTTAAAAAACTGATTCCAACAGATCTAATACATATGAAAAACCCCAAATGAATGGTCAGATATGATCATCCACCTGCTACACAAAAAGGGGACAAAAAACATCAACTACCACAGAGGCTTATCACTTATATGATATTATGCTTGTGCACAAGGCACTCCACCTAGAATTGAGAATCACATAGATGAGCAACTAGGAAAATACCACGTGGGATCCAGGAAAGAACGGTCATACATGGAACAGCTCTTAAACTTTAAAACCTTGATCAAAACCAACAAAGACAGATAAAAAGTGAGCATGACATTTGTGGACTTTGAAAAGGCATCCATTTAACAGACTGGGAAAATGCTGATAGGCATGCTGAAAGTATTCGAAATAGATCATAAGACAATAATGCTGATTCAACAAATATTAACAAACACTCGATCAAAAGTTAAATTACAACTATTTTCTAAAACTTCCGGGCTGAAAGGCCGTGGTCGATTGCTTAAAATGCTGCTAAACGTTTCGGCCGCACCACCGGTGGCCATCTTCAGTAGCAAAAGAAAAAAGAAATGTGTTCGATAGATGATACGCCGAACACGTCTCCCAATGGACTGGGAACAAGCAACAGTGAGTACCTGCTACGATGCCTCTATTTATAACATTTTGTCCGCTTCAAGTGTATCGCACGGACCAATGAGAAGCCAGCTCATCATACTCAATTCTGATTGGTCATGGAAAATAGACCATGCCAGACACTATTTAAGGAGATGCTTTCTCCTCGGCGGTTCATAGCGACGGACGCATTCTTATGAATATGGATGGACTCCAGATGCAGGCGAGTGAAGTAACCCCGGACAGAAGACACCACGCGGGCTTCATCAAACATTACCCGGTGATCGTCGTGGGACAGAGGGTGTTCAGCAACTGCGGACTTCTCCGGCTGGCCCAGGCGCAGTATCTCCGATGTTCAGAGAGGCGCGTCCGGACACTACGCTTCGTGGTGCCTATGTAGACCTGGCCACACGTACAAGGAATACTGTACACCCCGCACGACGAGAGTGGATCCCTGGCGTCTTTCACCGGTCGCAGGAACTGTTGGATCTTTTTGGTTGGCTTAAAGATCGTCCTGACGCCCCGCTTACTCAGCAACCTGCCGATGCGATCAGTCACGCCACGGATGTAGGGCAAGACAGCAGAGCCAACAACTTCAGGCAACTCCGACTGGTCCGGCCTACCAGATCTTCTCGGCCGGGCAGCTCTCCTAACCTCCGCAGCAGAATAGCCGTTGGACTGCAGTGCTTTCTCGAGATGCCGAAACTCATCTTCGAGATACTGGGGCTCACAGATTCTTTTTGCCCGGTCTACCAGAGTCTTCAGCACCGCCCTCTTCTGCCTAGGATGATGATTGGAGGTCTTGTGCAGATATCTGTCGGTGTGCGTTGGCTTCCTGTAAACTTTATGTCCCAAGCTGCCATCGGTCCTTTTCAGGACCAACACATCCAGAAAAGCCAATTGATCACCACTCTCGCGCTCCATCGTAAACTGTATGCGCGGGTGTACAGCGTTCAGATGTCCAAGGAAGCGTTCCAACTCTTCATCCCCATGGCTCCAGACCACGAAAGTGTCGTCCACATACCGCAACCAACACTTCGGCTTCAGAGGCGCAGATGAAATTGCCAACTCTTCAAATTTCTCCATATAGAAGTTTGCAACCACAGGGCTGAGACGACTTCCCATGGCGACGCCATCCAACTGTTCATAGAAGCCGCCATTCCACTGGAAATAGGTCGTTGTTAGGACCTGCCGGAACAAAGCAGTGATGTCCGCCGAGAACAGGTCACCCAAATACCCCAAGACCTCTTGAACAGGGACCATGGTGAAAGAGAGACCACATCAAAACTCACGAGAACATCGCCAGGCTCCAGCACCAACTCCCGGATCCTCCGAAGGAAATCAGAAGAGTCTCGGACGAAAGAATCCATCTGCCCGATGTGCGGCTTGAGCAATCCAGTGAGGTGCTTTGCCAAGGTGTAAGTAGGCGAGCCAATAGCACTGACGATGGGCCTCAGCGGAACGTCTTCCTTGTGGATCTTGGGTAAACCATAGAGACGAGGGGGAAGGGCCTCCGAACACCGGACGGCCGTCTTCACATCAGGCGCCAGAGAAGATTGCTTAATCAAAGAATCCGTTTTTCTCAGAACAGTTGTAGTCGGATCTTTGTTCAGCCTCCGATACGTGGCCGGATCTAATAACCCTTCAATCTTCCGCTGGTAGTCTTCGGTGTTCAAGACCACAGTGGCACTCCCCTTATCCGCCGGCATAATGACAATGGTTTCATCCCTTCTTAATTCCCTCAAGGCTCGCAACTCCGCCGACAGAAGATTGCATTTTGGCGGAGCGGCCCTTCTAAGGGGCCTAGAAGCTTCCATACGTATTTCATCTGCCTGGTACAGTTCTAAAAAGTTAAATTCTTAGAACTGTCAGATCCTTCTGAAATCAGAACAGGGTTGAGACAAGAGACAATTTATCCCAAAAACAAATCAACTGCATCTTGGAGAAGGTAATCCATGAATGGCAGAAAGACAGATGAGTCAGTACAAAAATCTGGACAGAATCAGATTATACTACCAAAGGATTGGGTTTAAATTTGAATGTCTTGCTTTTGAGATGACACAGTGTTCTTCACCAAGTACTTAGAGATTGAAGCCAAACAGATACAAGCCCTGAAAGAAACAGCACCAAAGGCAGCTTGGAATTTTCTGTTTTGAAAAGACAGAGTAGATGAATTTAGACACCAAAGATTCAACCTGGATAATGAGCACCAAATATGGTGGTATCAAAAGAGCTAAAATGTTTAAGTAGTAATTACTTACATGAGATTCTAATCCAAAACATCAATAACAAAACAACGATTGAAGAAAGGATGGGGAAGTGAAAACAGCATTTAAACTATGCCAGAAGATTTACAAATCCAAATTACTATCCTGGGAGGCCAAATCTGGACACTATTGTATGGGTGTCAAACCAAACCGCTAAATGCAGTAGATACAATAGCTTGTAAGGGAATTTTGGAAATTGAAAAGAAAAAAAGGATATTTTTAAAGAAAATGCTGGGACCCAGAAAAGTAACAGCAAATCAAATATATTTTATATTTTATTTGTGGACAAACCAACAGCTATATGAAGAGTTTGAGATCACTGATGGCACTAAACAAAGAGGGTTGAAGACAGGAGGGACATCAAACAAGATCCTTATCTTCCAGGAAAATGGAAAGATACAATTACCATGAGTGAAAAAAGTCTATCATAATATAGACAAATGTGGAATCAGAGAAGATTGAGAGAAGGACAAGCAATAATTAGCCAGAAAATGGAGGAATCCTGGTGGAGGAGAAAATAACTCCTGTAAGTAAGGAAACTGTGTACTCATAGCCCATAGATGAGTGAAATAAAAAAGGAAGGAAGGTAAGGAAGGAAGCAAGGTAGATTGATTTTAACACTTTGATACCAGTTGATTAAATAGATGTTCTTTGAAAACTTCTAAGGCTGTTGGGGATGTCAACTGATTCTGAAGTGACAAGTCTTTCTATATTGTACCATGTACACCAATCCATCCTTGCAGCCATTTTTAAACAAAACCCATTCTTATAGTACTCAAATTGTCTGTTGGATTGCATTTGCATTCACTTTTGTAACAACAGCTGACAAAAACAGCATGTGTTAAATTGTGTTATGTGTACAATTCCATTGTGTTTAGGAGCTATTTTTAAAATTATTTCATTAAAAAAAATTACAAAATTGAATCTTTACAAGACTGATTATAGTGGAAACATTAAGTAACATAGGTATTTTTTAATAACAAATAAAAATATTATAATTAACAAATAATAATAATATGTTTTTAGTAACTACGCGTGTTTTGGCCAATATACAAAATGGTTTAGAAGCTACAACATTTTAAGTTAACAGAAAAAAGGCCTAGCCTGGTTGGAGGAAGGCCATTTTAAGGATCTGGCGCCAGTGTGTTAAGAGCCATACAGCATATAAGGAAGTGAGTGTGGATATCGTTCAGACTGGCATTAGATTTTTATTATTAACTCAGAAATTGCATTGTCTTAAGTACTCATTTCCGTAGGATGAGTTGACTAAGAGAATGATAAACACCTTAATTATGTAACTGCCAAGGATCAAAACTGGCCTTTCTAGGTGGCATACCCTATGGTTTTCTTTAAAATTGAAATACCAAAAAGTTCTGTTCGTACCACAAATCTACAGATCTTAGATATATTAAGTGATTGTTATTAATAATATTAGGACTCACATTTTGTATATTCGCTTAAAATTAGAGTACATAACAAGCAAATCATCACTTTTTTGATTGAAACTTGTGTATAGTGTTGATCAATAATACGTTGCATTTCTAACATAGTGATCACAAAAGGGCAGAGATGTGATTGGTGGCCACAAAATTAAGCAAGAAAAAAATTATTTTTACCAGCACAAACAAATGTGTGTTTACTTAATAAAAGGACTTAAAAGGCCTACAAAACTTTATAGTACCTGCTATAATTTTCTGAATAATTCACCAGTTTGGTAATGGGAAAGTAGTTAATAGTCTATTAATTTTTGTTACCGGTACTTAATGAAGAATTGTTTGCTATATATTTGAATTTTAATCGAGAAAGTTAAAAAAACGTTTAAAATGAAAGAATAATAAAAAATACTTCCATTGTACTTCCATTAAAACACTGAATTAAGTATGTTTATGCTTAAGTAAAAAGAAGAAAATGCTTCATTGTCACAAAAATGCTTAATTCAGTTTGCTTTTTGTTGCATTTGTTTGTGCATGCTGAGATTGTCACCAAATGCCAATCTGTTATAATCATTGTATTTACTTATTAAACATTATATTTTGCCAACAATGAATTCTGTTTTCTTTAAACAATAAATTAAAACGAATTATCCTTACTCAACTTTGTATTAACGTAATATATATTTTTGTATTACACTCAGCAATAAAATCATTTACAATCAAAATATCGGTATGGAGAACCATACATGACTTCCATATTCTAAGATTTATATTTAAAATCATTTTCACCCAAACAGCCAGGCTGTGTCTTACCTGCCTTTTTATTGCTGTATTAAATGAAAAATATTATATTACATTAAAATGAAAAAATTATAATTTTATTGCCTGGCAACAAAATTATTGTATTTTTAACAATTACCATTGTTTCAAAAAGTTTAAATAAATTTTCAAGTACTTTACTCTTGTTAAAACGTAAAAGGTTGCAGGTAAACTACCCCTTCCCCTTAACCGATCTTCACCAAAATCGAAAGTCATTGAGACCTCTACAAATCAGGGCTGTATGCAAAACATTATTTGATTCTGTTTGAATTTGCGGCTGTTATCGTTTGCCATAGAAAATACCCTTGTTAAAAAAACGTTGCAGGTAAACTACCCCTTTCCCTCAACCGATCTTCGCCAAAAACAACAGGTCTTGAGAACTCTACAATTTAGGGCTGTATGCAAATAATCTTTTGATTCTGTTTGAATTTGCGGCTGTTATCGTTTGCCATAGGAAATACCCTTGTTAAAACATAAAACGTTACAGGTAAACTACCCCTTTCCCTTAACCGATCGTCACCAAAAACAATAGGTCTTGAGTACTCTACAAATCAGGGCTGTATGCAAAACATTATTTGATTCTGTTTGAATTTGCGGCTGTTATCGTTTGCCATAGAAAATACCCTTGTT
The DNA here is from genome assembly GCA_034769895.1 of Magicicada septendecula. Classification (NCBI taxonomy): domain Eukaryota; kingdom Metazoa; phylum Arthropoda; class Insecta; order Hemiptera; family Cicadidae; genus Magicicada; species Magicicada septendecula. The sequence goes on along the minus strand of CM068374.1, from coordinate 99,993,760 downwards.
AAAAAAACGTTGCAGGTAAACTACCCCTTTCCCTCAACCGATCTTCACCAAAAACAATAGGTCTTGAGAACTCTACAATTTAGGGCTGTATGCAAATAATCATTTGATTCTGTTTGAATTTGCGGCTGTTATCGTTTGCCATAGGAAATACCCTTGTTAAAAAAACGTTGCAGGTAAACTACCCCTTTCCCTCAACCGATCTTCACCAAAAACAATAGGTCTTGAGAACTCTACAATTTAGGGCTGTATGCAAATAATCATTTGATTCTGTTTGAATTTGCGGCTGTTATCGTTTGCCATAGGAAATACCCTTGTTAAAACATAAAACGTTACAGGTAAACTACCCCCTTCCCTTAACCGATCTTCACTAAAATCAACAGATCTTGAGAACTCTACAATTCAGGGCTGTATGCGAAACATTATTTGATTCTGTTTGAATTTGCGGCTGTTATCGTTTGCCAAACAAACAAAATTACCCTTGCTAAAAAAAAACTGTTGCAGGTAAACTACCCCTTTCCCTCAACCGATCTTCACCAAAAACAATAGGTCGCGAGTACTCTGCAAATCAGGGCTGCATGCAAAAAATTATTTGATTCTGTTTGAATTTGCGGCAGTTATCGTTTGCCATAGAAAAAAAATCTACAGACACACAGACACATAGACACACAGACAGACACACATACACTTTTCGGAAAACGACTTTTTTTCATGTTTTGAGTGTAGTACAATCAGAATCTGCAATAATCTCGAACACGATTTTTTTTGCCATCACCATACTTCCATTCCTTAAGGAATATGGAAGTAAAACAACCCAATTGTTATTGGGAATGGAAGTATGGTGATGGCAAAAAAAATCGTGTTCGAGATTATTGCAGATTCTGATTGTACTACACTCAAAACATGAAAAAAAGTCGTTTATCGAAAAGTGTCTGTGTGTATGTCTGTCTGTGTGTCGTTGTGTCTGTCTGTGTCTGTCTGTCTATCTGTCTATAGATTTTTTTCTATGGCAAACGATAACAGCCGCAAATTCAAACAGAATCAAATAATTTTTTGCATACAGCCCTGATTTGTAGAGTACTCACGACCTATTGTTTTTGGTGAAGATCGGTTGAGGGAAAGGGGTAGTTTACCTGCAACAGTTTTTTTTTTATCAAGGGTAATTTTGTTTTTTGGCAAACGATAACAGCCGCAAATTCAAACAGAATTAAATAATGTTTCGCATACAGCCGTGAATTGTAGAGTTCTCAAGACCTATTGATTTTGGTGAAGATCGGTTAAGGGAAAGGGGTAGTTTACCGGCAACGTTTTATGTTTTAACAAGGGTATTTTATATGGCAAACGATAACAGCCGCAAATTCAAACATAATCAAATAATTTTTTGCATACAGTCCTGATTTGTAGAGTACTCAAGACCTATTGTTTTTGGTGAAGATCGGTTAAGGGGAAGGGGTAGTTTACCAGCAACGTTTTATTATCAAGGGTAATTTTCTATGGCAAATGATAACAGCCGCAAATTCAAACAGAATCAAATAATTTTTTGCATACATCCCTGAATTGTAGAGATCTCAAGGACTTTCAATTTTGGTGAAGATCGGTTAAGGGGAAGGGGTAGTTTACCTGCAACCTTTTACGTTTTAACAACAGTAAAGTACTTGAAAATTCATCTAAACTTTTTCAAACAATGGTAATTGTTAAAAATAAAATAATTTTGTTGTCAGGCAATAAAATTATAATTTTTTCATTTTAATGTAAATTATGTATGAGTTAATATACATGTATAAAATAATATATCGTTCGTGGCAGGCAAGCATATCTCAGTTATGTAATGTTTACTTTTCCATTTTATTATTATGACTACCGTAATAAAAAGGCAGGGAAGACACACACACACACACACACACACACACACACACACACACACACACACACACACAAAATTCGCGTTATTTCTGGCCTCACTCATGTTTATTTTCTTACATTTTCACGCTTTTTAAATGGTAAGTGCCGAAACCCATACCAACATAACGCGTGCAAGCCGAAAAAGTGTCCAGCGTGGATAGCGATTTGCTTCCTGTGGATCGCTGGGCAGTGTAACTGCACGTGTTTACAGAGGAACGATTCATAGAGACTTTTTGTCTTTAGGGAATGAACCCTCTGCAAGATGCTGAGGGTCCATGAGTGACTTCGGAGCGCTCCTTCTTTTTTGCGTGTTTGTTCTGTGAAACATACACTGTAGATTCGCAGCTTTACTCTAAGCAACGCTCAATAGGAAATGTTGAAAATTTTTGTCCACGGTGTACCCTCATACACACTAAACCTGCTCTGATGTTTTAATTACGGACATCATAATATTAAAACTTTGGAAACTTGAGCACTACTTAATGGAGATCAAACATTAACTTATACAAGCCATTAATTTTATGCAATTTTTTATATATATTGTACAACGTTATCGGCAACAAAGAAGTAGTTTTTGTTAAAATTCCTTCCCGGGATATTTGGCCGTAGTCCAATGTTTTCTACAAAACCAGACGTTTCGGCAATGCCATCGACTTCCATCATCAGTGAAAATGGAGTGCGATAACGTGAGGTGGTATACGTTAGAGACCACAGTACTGTGGTTAAGGCTGAAGCAGTAAGTAGAAAGAAGTAGTTTCTATAGTAATATTTCATTTCGAAAATGATTTTAAATATAAATCTTAGAACATGGAAGTCATGTATGGTTCTCCATACCGATATTTTATTATAATTTACCTAGAGTAAATAATAATACAGACATTTGTTCTTATAACATATGTTATAAATATTATTATGGATATACATAATATGCAATATAAATATGTTGCCATGGATCTAATATACAACAGTCAGTTCTAAAATTTGTGTGTACACTGTTGAGTTCTGACAGACCTCTCAGTTTTGTTTTTGTTTTTTTTTAATAATATTGGGTCATGTATAGGCCAGTATATAAATCACAAAATGCTGTATGATTACATTATGTATAAAAATGTAGAAAGATGCTGGTTAACTAACAACAATTTATATTCCAGTAATCTACAGTTCTGATGTTGTAAAAACAAAATGTTGGCCAGTACAGAACACAGGAACACAAAACACCTATTGCCTGCTATATAAAGCCAGCTACGCACTAACCATCCCTGCTGGACATCATGATGGACAGCAAGTCATGAACGACAGTGCGTACCTTTGACATCCATCCGCACGTTGTGTATTTTTTGAAGGATGTGCACGATGAAAAATGAGTCCAGCAAGACCATCAGCTCAACCCGCACGACGTGCGCATGGAACGTGTGTAGTGTTGACGGATGCCCAGGAATCATGCATCGTGCATGTTTGATCATGCGTATGCTTGCTGTCTATCAAATCGTCATTTTCGAGCAAGTACAGTACATGTTTTTAGAGCACATTCCTTTAATAAATCTTTACTGTTTAATTTTAAGTTACATTCATTCTTTAGTTTATATTTAATACGTAACAATTCAGATAAAATTTCAGTTTAATATTTAGTTTAGTTAATTCTTAATTTACACAATAAATTCAAATATCATTAGCAGTTACCATTTTAAATATTGTTATTATTAATTTGTTTTAATTACAATTCATAATAAACCGTGAAATAACAACAAAATTCATCGAAAAATATAAATTAACTAGATGTTTGTGGGGCGTATCCTCGGCAGATTACATGAATAAAAATAATAAATAAAATTAAAATAAGCTGAATCCAATAATAAAACAACACCCATTTTTTGATGTCTTGATAAAACAGGTGGCATTGTTTTCAACAAATTTAATTATCAGAACATTTTTTTAAATTTTAATACAGAAAAAATTAATAAAATGATTTTTACAAAACACAACAAGAACTAAAGAACATCTGGCACGCTGGACGAATTGCAGGACAGTGTGGTGCACAGATCCATCACCGACGTCGGCCATGCTGGGCAGCGTCAATGGATAGTGCATAGCCGGTTTAAGCAGATTCTAAGTCAGTATTATAATCGGATATGCTAAAAAACAAAAACACAGTACCAGGCAATTAATTCCTGTTTTACATTTTTACTTTTTTCATTTCCTTTTTTTACATAGAATTTATTTGATTTTTTAAAATTAATTTTATTGGTATTTTCCACTTAACTCTACCACTTTCCTGTCTGTTTTGTTTCCTGTCATGTCTAGACATAGCAATTATATGTAATAGTTTCCTTATTTATTTGCTTATTGGAAGCAATGTATATTAGGATAATGTAACATGTAACATAACATGTCATGTCCATTAGGGTTCTAATTAAATTATACTACATTACATGATGTATTAAATTTCCCAAATTAAATGTACATTGATACAAGTCAAAATGTCTTGCTACGTAGTTCATTTGTTCCTAAGGTTAACAAAAACAACAAAATCTAGATGTAGTTACCTATACAAGATACCAACTTGATTTTTAAATACTTAATAGTTGATTAATAGTTGACAAAAAAAGATATGAAAGGTATAAGAAAGGTTAGGTAAGGTTGGTATAGTTAGATATTCATAGTTCTTGGATAATTTAATAAACACAGTAAAAAGAAAACACAATCAAGTTACACAATATGACATGACAGAAAACATAAGACAGATTTAGTGAGCACCATTTTTTGCCCATAACAGTCTGTCTAATTACACAGTGTACTGTCAACTTTAAATTAATGAGTTAAATCTTGTAGCATGTTAATTACATAGTACAAAAATCTATCTATTTTAGGAACCTCAGAACATAATACCACTGTCATTTAATTTACTTAAAAGTATTATGTTTATTAATTACAAAAGAAAAGATATTCATTGCACTGTTTACACATATAACACATCAAAAAGCCATGCTATTGTTTTAAAACCTTCAGAACAGAGCAAGTTCTTTTAGAGATTAGAGAAATCTTCATCATTTACATGTAACCATTCTCACCACACAATAATATTATGTAGAAGACTTTGTAATGTACTCATGGCTTCACCCTAGTACCTCCAATCCAACTTTCTGTGCCTTTAGGATCTGACTAGAAAATGCTCGGACAACTGAAATCTCTCATTGTTTTTAATGACTGGAGTAGTAGTAACTTCAAAGTAGATTAATGAAAATGCAAGATTAGTGGAACAGATTGATTATCATTTTAGTGTAAAGGTGAGAGTTTAATTTATTGATACTACAAATCTATAAACCCGTAAGATGATACTGTATAAAGTGTATTTTATACCCCCCCCCTCCTGCTCAATACTCACTAAGCTGTATCTGGAACACAAAACCTAAGAAAAACATGACTAATAGAAATATAATTATTTCACTACGACTCAGAACACAAAACATTTTTGTGGGTAAAAACGTAAAAGCTTTACCTTGCAACCCGAACCGGTTTTCATTTTTAAAAAGCTTCTTCAGAGGTTGCCACTGGTAGCACTGTCTGTCTTGTTGTTGGCGACAAAATCGATTTTCGAAAGATCGATGTTGTGTGTGTGAGGTGGGAAGGTGTTATATGTTCAAATAATGCGTGTGATTTGAATTACGTCTGTTCGTTTAGGATGTCGTTTTTATTTGTTTTCATGTGTTTGTATATTTCCAATTGTTCTAGTTCTAGAGTGTCTAGTTTTCGGCCTTTTGTGTGTACGTGTAGAATGTTCATGTTATTGTCGATGTTTTTGTATGTGTGGTTTGCTTCAATTGTTTTGTAGGATGGTGATTGTTTCAGAGATGGGGATGTTTGTATTGTTTACTTACACAGCTCTTTTTATCATGGACCTAGCATCATCCAAGATATCACAGTATGCTACCAATGTCTGTGCAGCTGATGCATCCAGACAATCTTCTAAAATGGTGAACAATCTTTCAGAATTTGTTGACAATGGTTGTTCACTATTCCACTCTTTTTCTAGTTGTTTCACCAGCTTATCAGAACTCTTTTTAACTGAAAAAAAGATACACTGTTGTCTTGAATACATCTTGTGGTGATTAAAATACAAAATTATTATAGTCATATAATAATATAATATAATTACGTTAGTAATATTTATAATATAATATATTAATTAATTAAATTATATATAATTAACTGTATTAGTGATGGTGATTAAATTGTTATAGTCAATCATATATGGTAGAATATTATTCCAACTTATGTTCCTTTCAAGTAATTTTAAATATTCACTTTTATAACTAATCCTTTTCATCTACTAAGCCACTCTCATGTCACTGCTATCAAAACTTAACAATTTTGATGTGGTAGTTGTACACATTTGGTAACTCTTCAATTGTGGCTAAACGTAACAAGCAGTTAAGAAAAGTATTTTACTTTTCTTCCACTTTACTGTCCACTCTTGATGACACATTTTGATTATTACACTGTCATTATTAAGTCAGTATTGAAAAGCAGCTGAATACCAAAACTGTCTTAAGCGGGATTTACACTGTATCACTTTTGATGTACATCCAAAGTGAATCACGCAGAGTGAAATCATCCAGAATAATCATATGAACTGAACTCAATTATATCGACAACTGGCCATGCTCAAAGATGTTGGTGGGTGAAACCATAGGTTTCTAGGAGAGAAAATCTGGGAGCTTCGTCAACGCTGTTAAGAGAATGGGCAGAAGAAAATCCTGAGGTGTACAGAAATCATTTAAGAATGAACGAGGACCAATTCGTATATCTTTTTGAAAAAGTAACTCCGTTTATTAAAAAAAAAGATACTTGGTTCCGAGAAGCTTTGAGCCCTAAAATAAAACTACAAATGACGCTACGATATCTAGCGACTGGAGATAATATGGGTACATTGAGCGCACTGTACAGAGTTCCAAGAAGTACATTCTCAGTGTTTTTTCCTTACGTATGCGAGGCTATATACAACTCTTTGGCAGATTTTATAATGGTAAGTACAAATTTAACACCTTACAGTTGAATTGATTCATTTATTTTCAAAACATTTTCAATTTTTATAAAATAATGTACAAAAAGATAATTATAAAGGTATTACATCATTACTAATTATTCCGGCTGAAGAAAGGGCCTGGGGCAAAACATTACTGAAACTATATTGAGTTTCTTCGCAGCATTCATCTCTTCCGGTAGATTGGTACTGATGGTTGTGTGATTGCTGTGAATGGATACTGTGGCCTGGTGATGACATCGCAGAGTACTGGTCGGAATTATGAGTTGCCAGCGACTGTTGATAATTAGATGAGCTGGACGACACTGATGGGTGAGACTGAGGGTGTGATAGTTGGAAGAGACGTTCTTGTGTCATCACATTCTGTAGCTTTTCTTGACAAATAAGAGCCCTATCCAAAGGCATTTTTTTCAGTTGTATGGTGAGACTCTCACAGAAGACGTCAAATTTGTTCAGATCCTGCTTATTTTCTTTCGATATTTCCTTCAATTTTTTTATTGCGTCATGAACCCCCGAAACGCAAGTATTGAGGGAACGATTCCGCCCCTTTTTGCAATTTTGTAAGTTAGCACTAATTTTTGGAGTACTCGTAGTTACCGCCGAAGAATTTTCAATATTATCTGGAGATGCTGCCTCAATGTCCTGAACGTCTGCTGTTTGCTGTTCACGTTGCTCCAAATGTTGGCTATCATTTGTTGCTTTTCCAGAAGTGTCCTTTCCCGTCGATTCTAAATCCTGAAACAAAGAACATTTACATCCAATTGAAAGAAATCATATAGCATTCCCAAAAACAATTAAAAGTTAACAGAAATATAAAAATTTGAATATATAATAAAAAATTTGAATATAAAATATATATATTTTTTTTACTATTGTCTATAATTGCTTGTTACAGGTGCCTAACACAGTTGAGTGCTGAGAAAAAGTGATGCGAGACTACGAAACTTTCTGAAATTTCCCAAATGTGTGTGGGGCTATGGACGGTAAGCACGTCAACATCAAGTGTCCCCCGAATATTGGTTCACAGTATTTTAATTACAAGAAAGATTTCAGTACGATACTATTCGCAATTGTCGATGCTAATTACAATTTTATATACATTGATGTGGGAACCAATGGAAGAGTAAATGACGCCGCAGTGTTTGCAAAATCAACATTTAATGAGGCCTTGCAAAATAACTCACTAAATATACCGGAACAAAGGATTTTCGTCGCTGATGATGCCTTCCCATTGAGAACCAACATTTTAAAACCATTTTCCAGATGTGGCCCACTAACCAAGAAACAAAAGATATTCAATTACAGACTCTCAAGGGCTCGTCGCGTTGTGGAAAACACATTCGGCATACTTGTGTCGAAATTTCGAATCTTTGAGAAGCCCATTCCACTCTCTATACGAACAATGGAACAAGTGGTGAAAACTACATGTGCTCTTCACAACTGGTTAAGAAAAACTTCAACAAAAACATTCAGAGAGATATGCTGGATGTTGAAGAGTGGGAAGAAGGAAGGGTTAAACCAGGTACTGCTACCCAACATCCACATACTGGTCTTGAGGAAATTCCCCACAGTGCAATAAATAACTATACCAGGGCAGCAGGAGAAGTACGAACTTATTATGCTGAACGATTTGTCACAACAGACATTGTACCGTGGCAATGGAAAATGATTTAATAACCTTGACGATTTACTTATTGATTATTACTTTAAAGATTTCTGACTTTGATTTGCCAATAATTTTATCTATATTTTCCTAGATATATGTATAAGCATATTATATTATAATAATGTATGTGCTCAATATAAACATTGTTATCCATACTTACCAATTAAAAAATAAAAATAAATTTGTTTTTAGCTTAACCTTTTTAGGTAAATTCTTTAACATGTTCTGTGCGGATGTAGTACATGTACTACAAGCTCAACTTCCCGTCCTACAGATGTAGTACATGTACTACCTCCGTACTACACCCTACAACCTAATTGAAACACGAATATTTACTAGTGTAAACTATGCACTTTTTTTGTAAATAATAGTAAATTATCTTTATAGAGCTTCAAGGTTTTGTTAGAAATAAATTAAAAATTTATAGGAAAAGGAGAAAGTGTGTTTGCCTAGACTAGTTAAAATATTGTTGTTATGCGAAAGAGAGAAAAGGGTTTGTTTACGCTACCTGGATTCCTATTGTCATTGGATTACAAGAACCTTTTAGTGGGTTGAAACGAAAACACAATAGAAAACAGTTTTTTTTAATTACTAATTATTTGCTAATAAAAAGTTTAAGTATGTGAAAGTACTCACCTTCAAGTTTGAAGAACTTGGTTTTGGAGTGCATACGTTGCATAGAAACACATCTGCATCTTTAAACCAGAATTGTCAGGGCTCATAAACTTCATCAACACCAGCTTCACTTATTTCTGAATTTCTGATCTTGGAAAGTTCTGCTACATAACATGTTCGAATCGTTGTTATTTTAGCCTTTATATCGGCTACGGTTAACCCAGGCAAATTTAAATCAGTGAGCATTAAGGAGTACGCTTTTTCCCGTGCATTTGATTTGCTGTAATCGGTGCATTTGTTATTCCACAAGCACTCGTACTGCTGGTATGTTTCAAGAAACAATTCCATGTGCTTATCTTGCCACTTGAATGACATTGTATAAAGTAGCTGCCACGAAAATAGTTCAATACAATAACAAACACAAAACAAACAAACTCGCACTATGACAGAGATTCGACTGGCGGTTGTGAACTAAATAGTGAATGGGACGGAAATGAACGGTCCGTTTGTTTATATTTTTCACTGAGCCTTCACTCTGGATGAATCATCGGTTCGGTGAATGACTCTTTCATCAAAAGTTGGTAGGGAGTCAATATGTTTCATCGTTCATCTTTAGTGTACACTTTGGATGAAACAAAAATGAAAGGCAATCTACACTTGTCACTTTGGATGATTCCTCCAAGATGAACATTCAAAGTGATAAGTGTAAATGAGCCTTTACATAGATAAAGACAAGACAATCCAACTCTTGGGACAAACATTAACACTTTTGACCCACAAAATTTCCAGGTGCATGATTTTGCTCAAAAACCCAATGCCCATAAATTTTATGTTTGTCATTTCACACACATTTAATGGAATTTGTACAAAACATTTTCGGTCTTCTGCTGTTTGTGCTTGTAGACTAGACTTTGTAGTTGCCAACTGAATACACAGATAGCAGCACAAATCAGTTTTCTGCTCTTTGATTTTCTGACTTGTGAAACTTGCAATGTCGGTTTGTGCATACAAAAGCAGATTATTGCAAATAGACTGATTTTTACCACATTCTGTGCCTTAATATTGTAAGAAAAGTAATTTTTCTTCAGTAATTACAAATAAAAAACTATTTATTATGTGAAAATACCTTGTAACTCTTTCTAATTTTTCAGAAATATGCTTCTGATCTAGATACTAAAAAATAATTTCACATACAGAAGAAATATATAGTGTACCATTTTATGAAAATAGAAGGTCCAATCTGTAATCTGACATGTAATTTAAGTTGTTTTTAACAAATCTTACTATAAAAAAAATAAAAATAAGGAAAAATGTGGAAAATAGCTGGCTGCTGGGACATGCCTATGCTGAAATGACCAAGATTGAAAGTGTTAAAGCTATTGCCATTATGGCCATGATAAAGTGTTTTATCATGAAAACAATATATTTTCCATGAAGGTATCTTTTACCATGTATTAGAAAATTAAATGTTATGCACACACGTACACAAATGTTGTACAAGTCCCATGAGATGTACAGCATTATCAGTGACTTCAGAAAAATTCCACTGTAGTAAGAGTGAGTTAGTAATGAGAAGAACAAACCTCCTCGTATGTAATACAGTGTCGGTATTGGTCTATTGTCCAGTGGTAAATTGGTAATGTATAATAATTAAAGTGCATCCTCAAATATGAATAATATAGTGGTGTATTTATATGTCACAATTGTTATGTGTAAACACTAACAGCAAGTACAATATGTTTAAATAACAACAAATGGCTTGTTTTAGGTAAGTCAACTGGCAACACTGATGTCTAAACAGTTATGACGTACAAAGAAAAACAATTTTCTTGCTAAAACTACTAGGTACATCAAAAATACCAGTATCTGAAGCTTGCATTTTTGCTAATAATGCCACTATCTGGTGGAATCTAGTAGCGTTTTCAGTAAAAAATTAAAACACACTGGTTTATGGTTATGAAAGTTGACAATAAATAGATATATGAAAAATAGCAATGACAGCTTAGTTTCAATACCTAAAAAGTACACAAAAATTTCATATGTCGTTACCACATGATAGTAGTACTATAACCAAATAGAGATAAAAATCATTTGAAACATAGCAGTTAACAAAAACTATTTTCAAATTTACTTTGATACATTCAAAGCTTCAGATAGTAACTTTTGTGCAACAACGGCGTCATAAATAAAGAATATGATAGTACACAGCCTACTGGTTTGATGATATGGTTGGTTTGTATTCTGGCTCAAATATGTGTTGCAAATATGTACTTATTCAATAATCAGTTGAAATGTAAATTATGATATAATAATAATAATAATAATAATAATAATAATAATAATAATAATAATAATAATAATTGGCAAGGCACATGAATCTCTGATCAGTTTCTTTATCCATCGTAATTTACAAGCCATTGTAGCTCACCTCTAAGAACACTGCCAATAATACTTCTTCTGTTAAACAGTGGTAATGGGTCTCTCCAATACACAGAACTTCGTGCCAGTTGCAACAGTCGGCTCAATTCACTGTTGTAAATGACTTCATTAATAATTAATTCAAACTTTCGTTCTTCTGCTTGGATTTCATTACTATGTAGTGAGTCTGAAACAAAATTACGACAAAATAACCTTTCTGTTACTATTTAAATATTAAAATTGCACTTAAAGAAATTGATTTAAGTTTAGTTATTTTACTTGTAAAGTATCGGATAAATAGTGAATATGCTTGGAAGTCACATGAAAAACATATTATAACTGACAATCAAAACTATACTTTTTTCAGTATAGTAAACCATCAACGTATAATATAATAACATAGGTCAATGATAAAAAACGTTTTTCATAATCTTAGTGTTTCTTTGTCAGTATTTAACACTGAATTCAGTAATCACACTAAATACTTCATTTCACATACAGTTCTTTCAAAATGTGTACTTTTATTTTTAGATATGATATACAAGGATCAAACGCTTTTCATAATTTTCCAAAATATGTCAAGAGTCTGGCAAGTAATAGTTAATACATAAAGTTAGTACAATGTCCATTAACAGTATATTTTTATTAATCACAGTGTCCTGTAAAATTCAGATTTTGTTCACTATACTGCTAGAATATTCAACTAATACTAGTGATTGAGTAATTCACTAGAACTTGCTAGCTATACTTCTTTGAACTATAATAAATGTGTCCATAAAGACAGCCTAGAAGGTTGCATCTTTTACCAGTAACTGGGCTTTATCATCTTATAATCTCTACTTCAAAAGCAAATTTTGTTGGTAAGAGGTTTTAGCCATGGTTGTGTTAATCATCCAAATAAGTTTTGTTATGTCTGTGGTGAGTTTTTAGTAACATATCAATGAGGCATTACAGATTTTATTAGAAAGTGTCCATGCTTATTTTGGGGTAAAGCTGGAACACCAAGATAAGAAAAAAGTAGCATTTTACATTATGTTTGCATGAAAAATCAGTAGAAATGATCAAAATTAATAAAAAAAACGTTTAGATTTGGTGTTCTAGTAATTTTAAGGCAATCGAAAAGTAATTATGATGACTGTCACTTTTGTTCTTGTGACTTAAAAATATAACTCAAAGAATGAGAATATTATTTTATATTGAAATCTTCCATCAGCTCTTTAACTTGTTCTAGTCCATGTTCCTCTAGAAATATTAGAAGGGTCATTAAGTGAGATCCTGATTTAAATTTTGAGGAGATAATAAGTATCAGGGATTTTAATGTGATGAGGATAATCACCACAGTGAACCTGTAAGTTGTCCATTGAGTCTTAATCAAATGACCTAATTACAGATTTGGCAATTTTTAGGTCATTCTGACCTTTTTAGAAATTTGACTTAAGGATTCTGTTAAACTTTTAGGCTTCAAATTAAAAGCAAAGAATTTATTGGCAGCTGGAACATTAATTGATCTGTACAAAAATAGAGAAAATGAGTTTACTTCCTATAGTTTCACTATAAGGTGATGGTCAGAATGGAGATGTGTCGACAAGAGGAAAGCAACAGACTTGGCTTTATATGGAAAAGAAGAAGGCCCTATAAAACTTCAGTCAAAGGTGAATATGTTTTAAATTTTAAAATAATACTATATATAAATAAAATATCTAATAAAAGTCTTAATGTCCAATACACGTGTTATATTTAATATACTTTTATATTAGTTACATAGTGCTAAATATTGGCAAGTAAAAGAAGAAGTGCATTTTAGAGAAAAACATGATAGAAAAACTGATATTATATTTTAATTCAGAATACAAAAGAGTGTATATTCCAAGCCTACATAATTGTTTTTAAGGCTTTTACCATATGTCCAATACTGGACACAGTGGCGGCGCTAACGAAACGGGGGCCCCCCCCTGCGAAACTAATTAGGGGGCCCTATAAAAATGGTTAAATTTTGTATACATAATAGAGGAAAACGCTCAAGTGAGTTTCTATTTACGTGTGTTTCACAACAATGGTTTGTGAATACTTTCTCGTCTATCACAAAGCGCTTGCAATTTGCAAAGGACGTTTTACACGTGTACAAACTCTTAAAATTCATTGTTGCTAAATAGACAAAGTTCTATACAAACTATAAAAAAACCAAAATAAAAAGAATGATTTATTTTTACGTCAAAGGTCTAAATTCAGACTATGAAACAGTAGCGTACACAGAGTGTTAAAAATTTATTATTTAAAAACGAATATCAAAGTAACATTCTAGCTTTTTTCAAACATTTAAATTAGTTTGTAACTGAATTTGTAAAATTCTTGAATATACTCTATACAAGTTCTCCTTAAGTCTAATCCAATTCAATAACACTCGAACTCAAGTAATGTACAATATTTACAGATGAGGATCAACCAAAGTTCACTGTTTTCCTAAGCCTAGTCTTCTTTTTTTAATAGCTAAGAACTTTTCAACCACTTCGTTGATATTAGTTTTCTGTGTCTTTTCATGCTCAATGCTTAACAGTGCCAAGTCACTCAACCGAGTTTGGGCCATGGTACTTCTTAAGTATGACTTAATTAATTTAAGTTTTGAAAAGCTTCTTTCCGCTGTAGCTGTTGTGACAGGTATGGTAAAATAAAGCTGCAAAGCTGTAGTTAAGTCTGGGAGGCAGCTCATAAGGCAGCTGTTTTCTTCAACCAGTAAATTCATCATTTCTCGAATGCTTTTCTTGTGTATAATTTCTTTGGCCATCAGAGCTTTGAAGGATATTACTTGGTCAGGCAGTGATGTGGAAAGGTCACCAGGATACACATTTACCAGAGCCTTACTTTTCTCCACTATTGTCTCTTGTGAGAAGTTTACTAAATTCTGAGGCGTCAGGAATGAAAATCTATCATCAATGCAACGCAATCCTTCGAATCTCATTTGTAGCTGAGCTATTACAATATCTAGTGTTGCATTGAAAACTTTTACTTCAAATGATTTCACTGGGTTGTCAATTCTATGGTCAACTGATAATTCAACAAAGAAGCGTTTTACAACTTGCTTACGCTTATTTTTCATGTTACAAGTTATGTCCCATGACTGGGCCAACTGTTTAGCACCAGCAAGAAAGCTGGCAAAGTCCTTTCTTAAAACTTTTAACTCATCACAAGCGCGGCTTAGAAACTGCCACGCTCTGCCTAGGTCAACAATTGGCCTCTGTAGTGCTTTTAAAGTTACATTTACATTCTCTAAAATCTTAGTTTCAAGGCAGAGCACAAGAATAAATTCAAAGTTTTCCAGGTGGTTTCTAATTGCTAATGCTTCTTCTGCCTCGGGGTTTTTTGAACTGTACAGAATAATTTCTGTCAAACACTTAATCACATTTTTGAAATCATTTCTTAAAGCTAACAGACAGTTGTGTCTAGAAGACCACCTTGTTGGACATAGCTTTTTTAAAGTTAGATTCTTGGCAGAGCTGTCTTCTTTAACGGCAGTGTTAAGTTTTTGCCATCTATGTAAGCTTTCACTGAAAAACACATAAGTTTTCTGAACTATGTCATAAAATTGTCTTATTTCAGAAATATTTGATACTGAATCATTGATCACCAAGTTCAGGTTATGTGCAGCACAGTGTACGTAATCCGCGTTTGGGACTATATCCATAATTCTTTTCTGTAACCCAGAGTATTTTCCGCTCATTGTTGCTGCACCATCATAACCTTGACCTCTACACTTACTAATGTCAATTTCATTTATTTCCAAAAAGTCTAAAATCTTACTTTGAAACCCCTCACTGTTGGGATCCTTTATTTCTTGAAATCCCAAAAAGGACTCACTAATCACAGTTTTATAATTGCCAGGAGATTCTTCTACTATGTTAATGTATCTGATTACAACACTCATTTGGTCAATCTTAGAAATGTCTTGTGTGCTATCAACAATTATAGAAAAAAAAGGAGACGAGTGAATCTGTTTTAGTAAGGCAGTCAATACTGATTTTCCTAGCAAGTTAATGATTTCATTTTAAATGTCATGGTGGAGGTATTTTGATCTGGTTTTTTTCATTTTCTAAGTGTGCACTAAGGAGAGAATCGTAGCGAGAAACTAAAGATAGTATGTTCAAAAAATTTCCACTTTCAGGATTTATTTCATGTAATGATTCTCTATGGCCACGAAACGGCAATGAACACAGTGCCATGGTTCGAATGACATCCACAATCCGTATGAAAATATCTTTCCATTTTTTCCACTCATCGGAAATTTGACTACCGTTTTACTCTTTTTCCAAGTGGCATACGTGAGACAAGATTGTAAATGAGCATTGCTACTTTCATGAACTTTAATTTTTTTACTGAGACCTTTCCAATCTCTAATATCGCCTTCACGCCAGTTTTGAGCATCAGCACTTTGGCTGAAAAACCAACATGGTTAACAATAGACTCCATCTAGATTACGAGAGTAACAAAGCCAAAACCTGTGAACAATTTGGCCTGCTGCAGTTTTGAAAGAATAATATGCTGTACGAAAGACAGCTTAGAAACGGAATCCTTCAGGAAATGACCCTTTGGTTGACAAGGTTCACTTAACGTTATTAACTTTTTCACCTCGTCTGTCATTGCAGCTTGATTTTTATAGAATGCAATATCTGTCTCAAAACTTTGGCAGTTTGGATCGGAAGGGCCTGTTAAACTAGTTTTATTTGCGTGATTACTTATAACTTCAGTTGGTTCAAACTGATTTTCTGGTCCAGGTATGTCTTCGGACTGGCGAACACATTCAATGCCTAGCAGTTGTTCTTCTTGTTCATGTTGCAGTTGCTTATTTGTTTCCGTAGTTGTATCACTTGTATCCGACGGACTAATGTTTAAATCAGGTTTATTGTCACTGTCACAATCAACTTCAAGTCCGATTTTTGTTTCTTTTTCATTACTTGCACTTGGCCCGGGTTTGGGTTGTTCAACTTCACATTTTGATGATTTTTTTAAAAACTGGTTGAGTTTTGAAAGTTTACTTTTAGATTCTTCTCATTGTTTTTGCAGTTTCCTTTTCTTAGCACCACTTAAATATTCACGCTTACTTTCCATTTTATAAACTTTGTCTCTAACACTCTAACTCTACACAAAATACAAAAACTAAAATCAAATGTTAAGTCATTAAACTTAAACGGCACTAAATTACGAAATGAATGCAATCAGTACTATCGTGCAGGAGATGCGACGCACTACTGAGTACTGAACTACATTGTGTTGTGTTTGTTTACGTCTCCTCAGTGCCGAGTGACTCATCGCACCGGATGTACGGGCACCACAAGACTACAAATGGTGGTCTTCGCTTACAAACTACAAACAGTAATGTCATTTTGGAAAACGTAGTTTTTATGCATGTCTATACACTTAAATAAAACGTATATTTCGTATTTTAAATACAAATTTGCCGGTAGTCGGATCCCATTAAAACTTTTTTTCCTATTATAGCTCGTTTCATATTTTTTTCTAGGGGCCAGAGGGGCGGGGCCCCCCCGCGGCGTGGGGTCTGCGGGGGCCTTATCGCCGCCACTGACTGGACATAATACCATAGTATTACCAGTCAGTCAAGTATTTTACTTCCTCAAGGGAAATGTCTGGGATTAGCATGTGCCTGGTATTTTTTCAATTACTAGCTTTAACAAAAAATGAACAAATAGTTACAGTTTTTTGTTTCTCTGTTCCTCGTCAATAGAAATTGTGTTTCTTGAAAATGAATTCTACTTGAATGCCTGCATGAGTAAGATTACATTTGTCTACAGTCATAGAATTTTTTAAAAATTCAAATTGCATATTGAATTTAACTGCAGACTGAAATGTGTCGACTTTTATACCTTGATTGATACAAACAAAGATTGATTGAACAAAATATTAGTTAAAAGTTCAAAAGTATAAATTATAAGTTCAAAATATAAATTAAAAGAAGCTGAAGAAGAACATGAAGATGAAAACAATATTCCTGGTCCTGGCGATAGTGATTTAAAATAGAAGTAAAAGAAATTGCTCCAGTTGTGTTTAAAGTAATGGAAATTATTTAAATGCCCAAATGAGTAAACATAACATTATTATTTAAGGTTAATTTACAACAAATCTAATAATTCCATAAATTTAAATTTTGACAAACAATTAAAATAATTTAATTTTAATTTTAAAACTATTTTAAACTATTATTTTCAATTTTTCATTAGTGAATGTTATTACACATGCAAGGCAAATTTTATTAATTAAAAAGCAATTTTTTCTTTTCCATGAATTTACTAGAGTTAAAAAAACAGTTATTTGCATACCGACATAAATGAAATTTACTTTTAGAAAAACACGAAAAAGCTAATGAAAATTAGGATGCTCTTTTTTGAGTATCCCCATTCCAATTTGGCTGGATATATATAATAACCCCATTATTAAATTCATCTTTTTTCTTATTTTTATTTTGAATTTATGCAGGAATATATTTCATATATCTATAGTAAACTTTTTAAAGAAAATATGTTCTTTGTTGTTCCTTGGAATTGCCAATTTTTATTAATTATTAAGAGATTCCATGATTTCTACATTCTCAAATATTTGTCTCTTTTATTATATAATTCAATATCTACTTCTGTACATGCAATTTATTTTGAAATTAGTTACTGACATTTCATAAAAAAAGATTCAATTCACTAATGGAACTGGGACAAACAACTGATTTGTTGATTACTTAAACTCGAATCAGTTTGATTGAAATTTGGCTAGTTTTTTAGTTGTTTGCAACTTTCCACAAATCTGTTGGTGTTAGGGAACTGCATAATTATATGTATACATCACATACACAACAAGGTCAGATAATGTATTTAAAGAGTAAGATTGACATTTATATTCGTATATATTCCAAGAATGATATGTGTGACTATTATTGTCCCCATTTTTACTGATGTTCTAGATCATAAATTTTTAAATTACTTCTCCTTCTTATCAAGTTCCAAATCTGCCACTTATCAAGTTCGTTACTAATAATTTTTTTAGCTTACCTAAACAACCTGATTCTAACACTTCTGGAAGTTCTCTCCACAGCGTCCGATCTTCTTCCGGAACTAAACACAGTTGTTGCAACACCTTTTTGTTGTGACATTTTGTTTCATCTTGAGTTTGCACTGTTTGTGCAGTTATATACTGTGGACACAATTTGCTACAATTACATAAACATAAACATAAACTTGACAATTGTAAAGTAGTATTGCAAATTGCAAAACTTGATTTTGTTGTAATAGCATGCAATTATAAATTAACTGGACTTATCAAAGATCAAATAAATATGTAAATAAATATTAACTAAAAAAAGGGTATCCTGTCAAACAAGTATAGTAAAAATCATATTTATTAGAATAAAGATGGACGTTTTAGAAACAGATTCAATAAGGTGGCTGATACAATAATGCAGAGATAATGGAGTACAGTACTCAGGTTTAGAGTCTGATTACTTCATTCAATAAAACAAACAATTCAAAATTATCCAGTAATTAAATATTCAGCAACACACACTGTACAAGATGTTAGATTTATTACAAATCAAACACAAAATACTCACACTGTATTCTGTTGATGGCTCACTTTCACATAGCGTATTCATACCTAGAACAAAAAGTATACACAGTTATCATTTAAAGATACAATAAATTGATAAAAATCCTATTGAAGTGAAGTAAAAAGTATTGTAAGTTATAAGTCTCTTATTGACTGAAAGAAGTACATCTTATAGATCCACATTTAGAAAAATATAATAAAATTTCACACACAAATATCACTCCTGGTAAAAATTTCATATTTTTAGTGTTGTGTTCTTTTCAAGTCTTATTACGCATCCAAACCAAAATAAATAATATAATATAAATAAATAATATTTATAAGAAAATATATAAAACTAAATACAGCCCAAATAATTTCACACATTCTCACTTTACAGTACTCAACATTTGCACTTTACTAGTAGGCCTACTGTACTGAATTTGTTACAAAATAAAGTATGGCTTATACAAACACTTTTCTTGGCTAATTCAAGAACTTTTTTGAACCCATAAGTAATTCTTTTCTCAATCATCTGGAATATTATAACATTATAACTTTACACACACACACACACACACACACACACACACACACACACACACACACACACACACACACACACACACACACACACACACACACACACACACACACACACACACACACACACACACACACACACACACACACACTTACCAATTATTCTAACTTTAACCTTAACTCCAGACTTTAAATATTCCATGAAATCTGAATTCTGATATACTCTACAACTTTAAGTAGAATTGGCCCAAAACTCCAAGTACAGTATGAACAAAATCAACTTAACTGGATGTACAGTAATAATATTTATTGCAAACAAGTACAATACAATTGACTTAAGGTGAACAAAACTCCGGTACTTTTTGAAACGCTTTACTAACGCTATATTTTCAATAAAATACTAAAATATCAATGGTCTTATAATAGAAACTTTTTTTTTAATTTTAAAGGATCTTAAAACTACACTGCATTAAAGTTACACTGCATTCATAAGGTTGAATCTTATAATAATATAGTTTTTAAAAATAAGACTTGGCCTTCTGAATTATAATCACAGTAGGCTACTGTATAAAGTTGTGTAAATAAATAGTAATTTAATAACTGTTAAAACACATATTCTTACATGTTACAAATTACAAGTTGTGTGTGTGTGTGTGTGTGTGTCTGTGTGTGCGTGTGAAAAAATTGTATTGCGAGTATATTAAATAATAAAATATACAACATTATTTTTAAATTAAGTACTATCCTTATGTCATACAATACCAGTAGGTATTCGTAAAAGCATTTAAAATCGATTCTAAAGTCTGTAACTGTAACACACAAGATTAATCAAAACAATTTTTTTAAAGTTTTTTTCAAGAAGCGTTTACCGATCACAAAAAAAAATGAAGAAAAAGTAAAGACTATCTGATTGTTAAGTAATGGCAATGTAACTGCCACAGCAGCTGGTATTAACCTGGCAATAATGCAGTGTGAATAGCCTTGGTTAATGGCTGTGAAAGAACACATTTACATGGATTTACTGAGAAATTCCCCCATAGAAGGACAAAACTGTGACATTAATAAAAAACATATTTTACCCTTGTACTGAAATCCAAAGTTTTTATGAAATTAAGTAAATAGAATCTGTACCAGAAATGTGTATTTATGTTTTGACTCTCTATCGGTTGTGGGAGAGAGTATTATTTATTTTTTATTTTTGAAGTTTATTTATGTTTTTGCCTGACGATTTGTTGTACAGCTGAAACAACATCGCTTTTTACTTCCATGTTCCATAAGAAAGTGGAAGTATGGTGATCATGAAAAAATCGTGTTCGAGATAAGGGCTGATTCTGATTGCACTACCCTCAACACATGAAGAAAAGTCGTTTTCAGAAAAGTGTCTGTGTGTAGATTTTTTTTATGGCGAACGATATCTGCCACAAATTCAAATAGAATCAGATACTTTTTTGTATATGTCCCCGAGTTGTAGAGGACTCAAAGCCTATTGATTTTGGTGAAGATCAGTTAAGGAGGAGGGATAGTTTACTGCATTGTTTTGTGTTTTAACAAGAGTAAAGTACTTAAATAAATAAGTGCCCTTGAAAATAAAGTCATATTAATCCACTGTAAAATGGTAAATGAGATAATTATAAATAGAGTGGGTAGTTGAAGGGAGAGGGGGTAATTTTTTTTTAAATTGCTGTGCTGAAATCAAGTAAAGTACAATTATTTAATTTTGAATGATAAGATACCTAACTATTAGTCTACGAAAGTGTAAATATCATTAATGGTGGGGATCAGTTGAGGAGGAGGGATGATTATCTGCATAGTTCAGTTTCTTTATAAGAATAAAGTACCTAATTTTTTTAGGTAAAGTGACTCGAAAATAACATTATATTAAACGACTACCCTATAATAACAAAAATATCTACAAATAGTGAAAATAGTTTGAGGGATATTTTCTTAGAAATTATCGAACCAAATTCAAGTAAATGATTTTAAATATAAATCTTAGAACATGGAAATCATGTATGGTTCTCCACACCGATATTTAATAAAAAAGTAGTGATGGAAAAGGTTTGTCTTACTAGTAAGTCTAATGACAATAACCCATCACTGACGTCTTTAAAGAAAGATATTTATCCTGGGTTAAAAATTAAAAAAAAAAGACTGCATAGATTCCATCAATTACTACGGCTATTTATATGGATCATTTAGCATTGGAAGGAGAACACTTGTAAACCTTATTAAAAATCATGGTTGCATCAAAGTTGTGATATGTATTTACACTTTGTGCATAAATACATTTACAAATACGTTTTTGTATTTCTGTAATACAAATTCATCCATGCTATTATATTTATGAATATGTGTGGAAAACACATACTCTATTTTATTTAAAATGGTTTGTTTCAGTAGTTCATTTTTGTTACAGGCAAAAATAAATTCTCTTATTTCCATCTATTCCATTGGAATTAAAAGAGAGACCTATGATTTAGGGGTTTAGTGATATTTCTGTTCACTTGGCTCCCATGAAACAACATAAGTAAATAAGTAAACAAGCACGTATAATCCCTGGGATGGTTGTGATTATATATAATAAACAATATTTAATACATAATGAAGACTGCCCTTACTTGTATACTGATATGAACATGATCTGTTCTTGAATAGAATGGACATCCTGAGTTTACACCTCCAGTCATTTACAGCAGCATTCAGACAGTTGTACCATTCTTGCCGTTGTGTGCCAGTTGCGTACAAAAACAGAATAGTGTTAGTTGCTTGGCACTGGATTATGAGTGAGTTATTGTTCACTGGCAGCAGTAAGGTAGCTGAATGCAGTGGGAACACAGAATCTACACCTGTCCTTTTCTGATCTCTGAAAAACAGTAAACTATGATATTTCTCATGCATCTTGTAAAGTGTAATATTACACATTTATATTACACTTCACATTATAAAAAATTAGCTGTGTCTTTACTTAACAATTTTGAGGGGTAAATAACATCTGGTGGATAATACAGTATTTAGTGCTCAGTGTATAACTAAATATCCCTTTGTTGTCGCTTTGCTTGCTTGTATTTTGTATTATTAAATATCCCTTAAATTCATTCTGCAAGTTGGTTACCCTGCCTAAAGCTAATGCACTTGAGTTAAGGATTAAAATTCAGAATGAAGTATGTTACTCAATAGAGGTCCGAGTTACTGCATATTTTGAGTTGTGTCTGGCAGCATGGTAAATGAGATAATTATAAATACAGTGGGTAGTTGAATGGGGAGGGGTGATTTTTTTTTAAATTGCTGTGCTGAAATCAAGTAAAGAACTCCATATGCATAAAATTTTAATGCATATCCTTGAGTTAAGGATTTAAATTCAGAATGAAGTATGTTACTCAATAGAGGTCTGAGTTACTGCATATTTTGAGTTGTGTCTTATTTAAGAGCAACATCTGTCCAGTATTTCTTGGGAACTCCTGTATTAGAGTTTATTTTTTTGGATTCTCTCAGCTCCTATATATTGACCTTCTGTTTTTTCCATGTATTTAACTAACAATTAAATAGCAAACTGTAATCTAAATATTATTATCACAAAATACTTACTGATATAACCTGTTTTAGAGATAAACATTTGGACAGTTTAGACTTGTAGAGATACTCAACAATAAAGCTAACTAATAACAGCAACTAACTATATTCATAGTTGTTTTTGCACAGAAAGATTTGAAAATGCTTATTTGTGCAAACCAGTAGATAAATGGGGTAAGATGAAAAAAATTAAAAATTTGTACATTTTTCTTCTATTTTATGACATGTATGTTATGTACAATGAAAAATAATTGTTTACTATTACTCATTCAATGAACATGATTTGAAGTAACACTATACTCCATGCTCATCATGTGCTGTGATTAAATATCGCTTAGAATCATGGCTAAAAGTTGGTTGCCTTAACTAAAGCTAATGGACTTGAGTTAAGTATTAGAGTTTACGATGAAGTACTGTTAGTTGTTAGTTGTTGAAAAAAAAATTAAATCTAAGATGTGGTAAACATCGACAGATACTACATACTAAAATGGACTTGAATTAACATGATGCTCATTTCTCTAACATCTTTTGCAAACCATTGCAGTACAAGGCAGCTACTAAATTCAGTGTCTCTTGTGATGGAGGCATGGGAGCTGTGAACACTCTAATACAGTGGGCTCAGGATAGAGGAATAGACTTTGAGTATATTTTAATCCTGAAAGTGCGCAACAAAGGCAGTGACAAACTTCCTTAAGGACCAGTGGTGTACCTAGGGGGTGGCGGGGCTGGCCCCTGCCAGGGGCGCCGTCACGGACGGGGCGCCAATACGTGGTGATTTTTTGCCCTCAAAGGTAGGATAATGTTAAAGTAAATAATCTCATCCGCATATCCAGTTAGAAAAAGGTGAGAATTTGAAGTACGAAAAAAGGGGCGTCATCACGGACGGGGCGCCGATGCCTGGCGATTTTTTAAGGTAGGATTTTTAGTGCTGTTGGTAATGTAGATCGCATCCAACAAGTGCTGCCATCTCTGTTCTTCAGGGAGATACCAACTGAATTCTCGCCATCTTAGCAGACGTTGTTTGGGTTTTGTGAGAGAAATACTGATTTTGCATTCTTCGTTATAAGAAAATAAGAAATAAGCTTTTTTTGTTCTACGGTAAAACGGTAAATACCATTACTTTCTTTTTATGAAACAACAGATAACATATATATAGAGCAGTGATTGATAGACTATTTAATAATATAGTTCTTTCATTAGTGAGCTGAGTAGTTTTTCCGTTTTTACTTCAAAAATAAAAATATGCTCTTGGGGCAATTTGCAAGAAAATTTATAAGAAAAACAGAAAAAGGAAAATGGTCTGCAGAAGGTCTTGTAACTAGACTTCACAAACAATTAAATTTAGAATTGTTTGAATTAATCTAACCTCTGACAATGATCATTTGTATTTGTAATCACATCACAGTCTGTGAATTAGTTCTATTGTTTATTACTGAAAATGATACACTCTTGTCATCAGTATACTTTATCTTGTGCAATTGCAAGCGATTTATTTATATTCAATTATATAAATAATTTTTTCCAAATATATATTCACTCTATGTGTATTGAAATCGTTATGCAAAAAATAGAATAGTTTAAGAAGGTTCACTCGAAATTTCATTTCATACAGATTTTCATAAAATTTTAATATGTTATGCAAAGGATGCTTTCTGCCACCCTTTTCTTATTTATGATTTCAGATTACCGAAGTGTAAAAAAGGGGTTTAAATGTATTTCTCTACCCTAAAAGTATATTTTTGGGATTCCTTATTCAATTTTACATGAATATCACTAACTTTTAAGTGTTTATTTTTTTGGGAGGGGCAAACAGAAAAGATCCTTTTTTTGGAATAAATTTTTATCTATTCAACATGTAAATGCATGATAAAAGATTATAAATTTTGTTGGTCTTTCTAGAATGACCTATGCTAAAATTTCAAAGTCGAACGTATTTCATTGTAGGTTGACAATTTTGTTTTTTAGCAGGTGTTAAATATTCTACCCTTGTTGCTTTTTATTTTAGGTAAAGAACATTTCCTACGATTACTGTGAAAATGGGACCAAAAAAGCAATCTGGCAGTGCTTTCAGGAAACACAGGGAAAAAACTGCTGTAGCTCTTTCAGGGCAGGTTAAAAATTGGTTGGCAAACAATGAAGGTGACATAAATGACGTTACACAGTTTAAGGACAAAAGTAACACAACTAAAGATATTGCAAATTTTGCGGAAAACGACAGTAGTAAGTCATCAACTTCTTTTTGCAGCACACATATGGGCAATGTCCCAACTTTTGAAGATGACAAGTTGAAAGAAGATATGATATCTATGTCAAGTCCAGGCAAGAATATTTCTGTGGATGAAACAATGCAATCATCGGGCGAAGATTGTTCTATAGAAATAAATCAAATTGTCTATGATGATCCAAAAAGTGGCCTGGGGTTCCAGAAATTAGTGACAAAGTTAGACTCCTGCTAATTAAATGTGGACCTCAAAGAGATGATGTATCAACTTTCAAGTTTCCAGATTCAGACGGCCACGGCAATAGACATCTTGATGCTAAATGGTTTTATAAAATACTTACGAACGGAGAACGAGTACTACAACAATGGTTATTATGTAGTCAGTCGGAAGATGCTCTATTTTGTTTTCCCTGTCTCCTTTTTGGGAAAGATCAACATAGAAAGACCTCATTTTCTGATATAAATAAGGGTTTCAAAGATTGGAAACATTTGAACCTTATACTCATGAAAACTCGTCCAGTCACAGGCTTTGTTGCATAGAATGGAAAGATTTGCAAAATCATCTAAGACTTGGAAAAACAGTGGACGCTGTAAGTCAAGAAAATCTTCAAAAAGAGATAGAGAAATGGCGGAGTATTGTTAAAGTGATGATGGATGTAATTCTCTTCTGTGCTAAAAATAATTTGGCAATTCGAGGAACAGCTAAGAAAGAAGTAATTGGAGAGCCTGGTAGTGGAGTATTCTTAAGCACTTTAGAATTAATAAGTCATTATCATCCTCAACTAGCAGCACATATGTCATATGTTAAATCCAAAAAGCAAGCTCTAAGCTACTTTTCTCCAAGAATCCAGAATGAAGTAATCAGTTTAATTGGAGGCAAAGTAAAACAGGAAATTTTGAATAAAATAACAGCTGCCAAATATTTTTCCATTATATTTGACTGCACTCCAGACAGTACTCGTATTGAGCAAATGAGCCAAGTTATTAGATTTGTTGATTTGACAGATGGAAGATGTCAAGTAAGTGAAAGTTTCATTGACTTCATTAGTATAAATGAGCGTACAGGAAAAGGCCTTTCAAATGACATTCTTAAAAAATTAAATGAAGATGGTCTCAGTATTGGTAACTATCGTGGCCAGGGCTATGATAATGGCAGTAACATGGCTGGAAAATATATTGGTGTTCAAGCACAAATTCTTACACTAAACAATCAAGCTCGGTATGTGCCATGTGCTGCCCACAGTGTAAATCTAATTGGCGTGCATGCTGCAGCTGCTTCACCTTTGGTGATAACTTTTTTTGGAATTATCCAAAAGTTATTCACTTTTTTCAGTGGTTCAACTGGAAGGTGGCAAGCTTTATTAAGTAATCTTGACATTACTTTGAAGGGCTATTGCAACACAAGATGGTCAACTAAACGAAGAGCTGTCAGTGCTTTGAAAAGAACATTGACTGAAGTATTTTCATCCCTTAATGAAATGGCACGTCATGAGAAATGGAACCTAGAGACTAGAGTCGGGGCTCAAGCAATTATTAAACAAATAGATTATAAATTTCTCTGTCTTTTGCAGCTATGGGAAATAATCCTTGTTTGAATCAACAAAATCAGCAAAGCTCTTCAAAAAGAGACTGTTTCCATCGACAAGGCATGCAAAATGATTAAAGGATTGACCAAGACAATTCAGGCGATCAGGGATGAGGGGTTAGAACCGGCTATCGAATATGCAACACAGAAAGCCAAATAAATTGGCATTGATTCCAACTTTCCTCAAAAAAGGTGTAAGAAAGTGAGTACAAAAGAACTTGATCTGGAGTCTAGGCATGATAATACCAGTTTCCTCACTCCACATGATGAGTTTAGAAGAGAGGTTAATGTGGTTTTTGACAGGATTTTATCAGAGTTGAAGATAAGATATGAAGGAATGTCTTCAATATCTTCAGATTTTTACTTTTTAACCGGGCCAGCATTGAGAAATCAATCCTTGAATGATCTTACAAAATGTGCTACTGACTTTGGGTTAAAATATTCAAATGATGTAGACGTGGTTGAACTCTGCAATGAAATAGAGACTTTCAAGATGCAAGCTGAAGAACTTTTAGGAGATCTTGAAAAAGCAACACCACTGGATCTGCTTCAAAAAATACAAGAATTCAATCTGAGTGATATTTACCCAAACATTCAAATCGCACTAAAGATCTATCTTACCCTACCAGTAACAGTAGCCTCTTGTGAACGTAGCTTCAGCAATTTAAAACTGATAAAAAACTATCTGCGGTCTAAAATGAGACAAGAACGTTTGACAAAACTTGCTATCATATCTATCGAACATGAAGAAGTTAAAAAATTGAATTCAGAAGATATGGTAAACGATTTTGCTTCTATGAAAGCAAGAAAAGTTGCCTTTAATAAGTGATTACACGTTTCATAGTTTTTGTAAAGAACTTAAGTAAGTCTTAAAAACAGTCTTTTTGCTTATTAAAATATAATTATAAATTAAATATAATTAAATGTTGGAATATTTTATATATGATCTTTATAATTGAATTTTTTAGGTTTATTTAGCATCTAAGATGTATACAAATTTATAAATTACTTTTAAAAACTGCTGAAGAAACTTAAGTTCATATTATTTTTTTCTGTCTTTACTTGTATATTTATTTGTCACTTTTTAAGATACGTTTGTTATAAATATATAAAATTTTATATTATTTTTATATATTTTGTAAAATGTATATATTACTATATTTTATAAAATGTTATATATTTTGGGTCAAATTTTGTGAAGCCATTATTCTTTTAACAATGCCTTGAAAATAATCTTTTTCAAACCTCTCTGTGGGAATAAAAATAGAATTTCTCATGAAATAAAGTTGCTTTTTTTAGGTAATTTTAAAGAAATTTGTTCGTTTATTACTAAATCCTTTTCTAAATAGTAATACAAACTTATGTTATCTTTGGCTCAAAAATAAGCATTAATTTATTGACAATGACAAGCAAGTGTTTTAAGCAGTGGCGGCGCTACCGAAACGGGCCCCCCCCCCCCCGCGAAACTAATTAGGGGGCCCTATAAAAATGGTTAAATTTTGTATACGTAATAGGGGAAAACACTCAAATGAGTTTCTATTTACGTGTGTTTCACAACAATGGTTTGTGAATACTTTCTCGTCTATCACAAAGCGTTTGCAATTTGCAAAGGACGTTTTACACGTATACAAACTCTTAAAATTCATTGTTGCTAAATAGACAAAGTTCTATACAAACTACAGAAATAAAAAGAATGATTTATTTTTACGTCAAAGATCTAAATTCAGACTATGAAACAGTACCGCACACAGAATGTTAAAAATTTATTATTTAAAAACGAATATCAAAGTAACATTCTAGCTTTTTTCAAACATTTAAATTAGTTTGTAACTGAATTTGTAAAATTCTTGAATATACTCTATACAAGTTCTCCTTAAGTCTAATCCAATTCAATAACACTGGAACTCAAGTAATGTACAATATTTACAGATGAGGATCAACCAAAGTTCACTGTTTTCCTAAACCTAGTCTTATTTTTTTAATAGCTAAGAACTTTTCAACCACTTCGTTGATATTAGTTTTCTGTGTCTCTTCATGCTCAATGCTTAACAGTGCCAAGTCACTCAACCGAGTTTGGGCCATGGTACTTCTTAAGTATGACTTAATTTAATTAATTTAAGTTTTGAAAAGCTTCTTTCCGCTGTAGCTGTTGTGACAAGTATGGTTAAATAAAGCTGCAAAGCTGTAGTTAAATCTGGGAGGCAACTTTAAGGCAGCTGTTTTCTTCAACCAGTAAATTCATCATTTCTCGAATTCATTTCTTGTGTACAATTTCTTTGGCCATCAGAGCTTTGAAGGATATTACTTGGTCAGGCAGTGATGTGGAAAGGTCACCAGGATACACATTTACCAGAGCCTTACTTTTCTCAACTATTGTCTCTTGTGAGAAGTTTACTAAATTCTGAGGCGTCAGGAATGAAAACCTATCATCAATGCAACGCAATCCTTCGAATCTTATTTGTAGCTGAGCTATTACAATATCTAGTGTTGCATTGAAAACTTTTACTTCAAATGATTTCACTGGGTCGTCAATTCTATGGTCAACTGATAATTCAACAAAGAAGCGTTTTACAACTCGTTTACGCTTATTTTTCATGTTACAAGTTATGTCCCATGACTGGGCCAACTGGGGCCCCCCATGAGGGTCGGGGCCCCCCGCGCCGCGGGGTCTGCGGGGGCCTTATCGCCGCCACTGGTTTTAAGGTTAATTACTTTCCTACCAAAAAGTGGGGGGGCGCCACCCTTGTTTTGCCAGGGGCGCCAGAAACCCTAGGTACACCACTGTTAGGACAAAAAATAAACACGTTTGAAAGACATGTTGAAATGATTAAAATGCACTTTGATATTCCAATTGTATATTTTCAATTCAATACGTCAGTGGCGTGGCTTGGGTACATAACACCTGTTGGCGGTTGTGACAGGCCTAAAACTTAACCTAAAAATTAATACGAATTTTTTTTTGTATCAAGTCTTCTTTTTAGAGCATTTTCCATCAACGCTGGGAGAAGAAGAGGGTCCCGGTTCAACGGGATCTGACTCTCATTATACTTAAACAGAATAAATCAGAACACAAATAATCGAATTAAAAATAATAAAGACAAACAGAGAAACACATGACTAATTGAACAAAACACAAATAGGTACGTAGTATCTGCTGCACGTCAATTCCGAAAACGAACATAGCTGCTAACTGAGCGTTTTGCCGGTTTGTACAGCTGCAACACATTGGGTGGACAATTGGGTCCCTCCTTCCAAAGTTTGTACAGTGACAACTACTACGACGTCTGAACCGTCAACACAAGACGGCGCAAGTGTCCAGCAGATCGAAAGCAATGCTACGCTTTTCTTCAAGTTTCGCTACTAATATTGTTCGGATTTCAAATTATTCAATAACTAACTAAAGTATTTATTTTGTGATATAATTAATATTATTTTCTCTTATTTCCAGTACTGTCGCCGCCGACAACAGCAGTTACAAGGACGCCACGCTACTGCAATAAGTTAATGTATTGAACTTTATAATCAAATTGTCTATTATTTTTTGGCCTTAACTTTTTAAACAGCTTTTAGATATATGTATTTTGGGGTAATCTTGAAATTTTACTAAGCTGACAGACTCTGATCCCATAATGTTGAATTAACGCAAGTCTACTCTATTACAAGGGGACAGAAGTCTAAAACTATAGAATATAATGTCCTGAGCATAATTAAATACACATATTAATAATTCTAGAATGCACTACAAAAATGAAAAAGACCAGCCGTAGATGATTTGAAAATTAATTTCATTAACCTGACTACAAATAATACACATACAAATAGTCAGGCTGTGAAGGAGAGAAGGAAGGAGAGGAAGGAGAGATTGAATGGAGGAGGGCAGAGGTGTGGGTTGATAATGAGAAGCAGAAATGGAACAGGAGGAGAGGAGGATAGTAGTTTCATGATAATATTATAATATAATACAAATAACAATCCTATTGATAATAATAGCAAGCAGATTTAGATGCAACTGTTAATTGGTATAATGTTTATAAGATAAAAGAAAGTGTCATACTTACGTATACAAAAACAAAATTCCATTTTGTAATACTGTCCAATACGATTTTGGGGGGTTTCCGTCTTTGGATATGTACATCCAGCTGTTGAGGTAATGACCGGACATGTTTCTGTAAACACAACAGATGCGTCCATGAGTTCGATTCACAAGTCATGACTTATGATAACTATTATTGTTTATAGTTATGGCTCTTAAATTATTGTTTACAATCACTGGAAGCAATCTGGAGCAACATTTTAGTAATCTGTATTAAGACTTTTTATTTCTTTGTTCAAACAGAAAATTTGTTCAGTTAAATAATTTTAAACATCCCTATCACCTTGTTTGGAGAATTACAGTTTTTTACGAGAACATTAACTGTAAAATTTGTCTTGATCTAATGACAACTAAACCGTATTATGTTGTTCCATATAGTTGTAAAAAACTTATTTGCACTAGTTTCGTAATTAAAAAATTTGTAAATTGATAAAAATTGATTAAGTACACATATAAATGGGCACAAAATCAAATTTATTAAACACTTCTTCATCGTATCATTCTGGCTGTAAACATAAAAGTTTTCTTCACTTCAGCTTGACATATCGTATTCCCAAGTAACAAAATAATTTGCTCAACGTAATACCGGTATATTCTTGAAGGACGCGTGTAGACAACAGGCGCAAACATCACTACAGCAAAACACTAAACCACGGAAAGAACAGCCACATAGCTTTGATAAGATCTAGTGACAACTTGTCATAAAGCTATCTCCAGTTCCAAAATAATTTTGCCAACGTATAGTCTTCATTTCGACACGATACACGTTAAACGAGCGCAAACGTCGCTATAGTGTAACTTTAAAACAGGTAACTAACAACTACATAAACAACCTATCAGCATCTGGGGCAGTAGGTGCTTTATTACGCGTAAAACTGCGTTCAGCAAATCTGCAAACGGGTGGCCGATTATTAGCGTGAAATCAACACCGACCATAAAGAATTGTCGACAATGCCATTGTGGCCACCCAATAATTGCATCTGCCACGCTTAGATGTCGGGCCTTGTCAACGTCACCGATTTTATGCTAAATCTTTTTTTACACTTAATTTTTTAACTGAGTTTTTTTCAATTATGAGATTAATAAACCAGGAATTTGACGCTTGGTTATTAATCCAGGTTAATAATAGTCTAAATATAGACTATGATCTATGGAAAGGTGTTGTACCTTAAGCTACTTATAAAATAATAAGACGTTATATTACTAAGACATTTAACTATTTTCTTAACTGTTTTGTTTTTTACAGTCTTATATTT
This sequence comes from Magicicada septendecula, assembly GCA_034769895.1. NCBI lineage: Eukaryota > Metazoa > Arthropoda > Insecta > Hemiptera > Cicadidae > Magicicada > Magicicada septendecula. The sequence continues at coordinate 99,961,275 of CM068374.1, read as the reverse complement.
TTCTATCACCAACAAGGTGAAGAAAACACTGCGACTGTGTGCAAGTGTTCGTTCGTGTGCATCGTGTTTGTGTTTTGTGAGTGTTGTGTACTTTCATCATATGTGACCTTTTGTTATTATTATTATTATTATGTTGTTGTTGACAGATTATTATTTATTACTTTTCATATATTAATTTATATTTAACCTAAAACGATGCCAACAGTTTGGGTGGCCGAAACATCCAGGGGCGTACGCAGAAATCAATCTGGGGGGGGGGGGCTTGAACCTTAGCACTCCATATATTAGCCTACGCTTCTACAACTTATAGTATAAGATAGAGTACATATGCCAGTTAATGGTTTAAATTTATTAGTAGGCGTATTATTTTCAGTAGGTTTCACATATTCTTTATTAAGAATGTATTATTCGTGATTGGGAGACTTATGTCCCATTCTATTGTTTAATCAGTAATTTTCAAAACATTACTTTTTCCTTCAAAAAATAAATATTTTTTAATTGATTCCTTATGTTGTAATATTTAACAACAGATTCATTTTACTTCAATTAGACTATAATATTTTATACATTGATGTCAGTAGCACTGGGAATATATTTTGGAACATCTGTATTTTAACAACTATATATTTCAAATTGACTTGCTAATAACTAATTGTGTCCAGTGGCGTATCTAGAATTTGGCTTGCGGGGGTCCGGGGGGGTCGGTTTAATAAAAAAGAAAAAACATGTTAAGACTAAACAATTTACTACCTTTAAGGTGGTTGAAAAAAGCGTGATTAAATTCTGAAATAAGTCCCTTAAAATAAACGGTAATACAACTCAGCTGCTGTGAAGAACGGCAGCTGAAAATAGAGAACAGAAAAAATCCTGAGGAATACTGAGATGGACTTCTAGCTAAAGTCCTTAGACAAATCTAGGAGTAGTCGGGTTACCTACAACAGAATACGAGAAATTCTGAGTAACAAACATTTGTGGACGATAGTAAAACGATACGTTTGTCCATGTGCAAAGGAAGGTTACCGAAGCTACGGCGGATTTCCGAATACAGGAAATCAACATGCTTACATATACCAAAACATTGAAGTTTTCAAAATTATTAGTACCAGTAACTAAGCTTGTAAAAATATAATATCAGCCTTATAAGATAAAATCATTACAAGGAACATTTACTAAATCATAAAATAGATCATAGCATTGAATCCTTTAAAATGGGCTGTCTCACCCTTCAAGATTGTAGGCTTATATTTATTGATGAAATATTAAATGTTGGGCTATTAAAACAAGTTTTGTGCTGTTAAAAAGAATAGCATGCTAAACAAACAGAAATAACTACTTATTTTATTTTTGTTTTAGTTTCATTTCTTACTTAAAATCCATCGTAATGATAAAATCGTATTGGTTTGTAATTGAGGAAATACACATCTGCGAATTTATGATAATTTCTTACTAAGTAATTAATTAAACGAAGACGATGTCGGCCAATAAAGTGTCGGCAAGAAGGCATATATAGGAAAACTAGAGAGAGAGAGAGAGAGAGAGAGAGACAGAGAGAGAGAGATAGACAGACAGACAGAGAGTGAGAGAGTGAGAGAGTGAACAGAGCGCATGCCGATTGGGTATCGGAAGACGATGGAGAACATTTAGAAACCGTTATATAGGTAGACAGATCTGTTTTAAATGAAATATAATATTCGCTACTTGTGATACTAAGCATTTTACAAGTCACGCGTCCTGCCTGGCTTCGTCAGCACGTGTACTGAGAGGTGATCGGACATAACAGCTGAGAGGACACGTGCTCTGATAAACATTCTGATGAGACAAAATACGTTTCGTGTGTCCGTTATGATGTAATACATTTTCCTGCATATCATAATTGACAGGGAAAATACATATTTGTATGAAGTCGGAATACGACAATCAACGTCAAACGATGTCTTTATAATCCTAGTGATAAGTGTCGCTAAACATCAAACAAGTTTAGCACCTCAGTTGGAGAGAGACAAGGGGATATTCTTTCAACTTACTTTTTTATTATATTAATGGATGCTGTTATCAAGGAGAGTTAACAAATGTGTGGGAAGAAAGGATGAGGAGGAAGAATATGATTATTACCCCACTAAGACAAAGACAATGATAATTAATAGGCAAGCAAGACAACACAGAACAGTAATCAACTATCAGGAAATTGAACAAGTGGCGACATTCAAATATTTAGGTGCGATGGCAGGGTATTTAAGGTGCGTCCTCAAATAACAGTGAGGACGGCAGAGTTGAGTCAGAGTTAGACACGAGGATCTCAGCTGCAAGCAAGCTTTACGGTGCTATCAACAGGAAGTTTCTGAGAAACGCGAATAGTCATAGAAAACCAAATTGGCAGTATACAACTCTGTATATGTATATGCTGTATATTCTCTAACATTGACGTACAGTCGCGAGTCATGGACTCTGAATGACGGACATAAAAGAGAATACAAGCAACTGAGATGAGATTCCTGAGGAGAATTGAGAAGAAAACTCGTAGAGATAAGGTGAGAAACGTTAACATCCGGAAGAATTTGAAGATATTCTCTTTGATGAAATTGAAAACTCGTAACTGCGTTGGTTTGGCCACATCTGTAGGATGAGTGAGGAAAGGTGCCCGAGACGAGCATGGGCGGCAAAACCAGAAGGCAGAACAGGAAGAGGACTGCCAAGAACGAAATGGGAGGATAACATCAAGAAGAATAACGAAATGGGAGGATAACATCAAGAAGTGTGTAGAAGGCAGAGGAGCAGTTTGGCCCCGTGTCAGGGTTTTTGCACTGGACAGAACGAGATGGGGAGCTCTCTCGAAAACCTCGACACCCAACGGGTAGAAGAGAATGACTAACAAGAAGAAGAAGAAGATAAGTATCGCTGTGGATATGGGTTATAAGTGTGGAAGAGTAAAAAAGAAACAAAAATCAAATGGAGTGAAAGCAATGGAAATGGATTAGGTACCGATGAAGAAGCCTTACGCGTTCGGACGAAGTGAGAAATTAAGATGGAAACCGTAGACGGATCCATGGATGGATCAAAACGTATACCGCAAAACAGGGTTGTAGAAGCAGGGTATTTTGCCTTCATTTCTAAAATGAAAGTAACAGGTGAATGTAAAATCCCTTTCCACAGATTGAATGAACAAGGCAATTTATAATTATTTCAGTTACGTAAGTGAATAGTATTTTAAAATAAAACTATTAATATACAAGTACACATAAGGTGGAACAATGTACATACGTAGATTAAAAACGTTAAAAAAAATTGCTAGTAACGTTTGATTTAACATGTAACACGTTCGCAGAGCTCTTCACAAGCATCTTTAAAAAAATTTGAATCTTACTATCCACTTAAAGAAGTCCATACACAAACGATCCTCTCTTTCCTCTACTGACTGTTAAGTGCCTCCGCACACGCGGCAACATGTAAGCGATAAAAGTGATGACGGTAATGCAGGCGATGTGGGTGATCTGAGCAACAGGACATCCGCTCACGGAGCGATAGGAAGTAGTCAAATCGTGCCTTCCAACGAGAGAGTACCTATATAAAGTTTTTTTCACAGAGTTTTTGAAGAGGTCCTACATCATTTTTCAGTATTAATGTCGAGTGAGTCAAGTGACGAAGAACTTTTGCACCTACACCGATACATAAGATCCCGACGAAGAAGAAACCGTAGGAAGTATTGGGTTTATCCCTACATTGAGAAGAATTTACACTGCAGGTTGTCCGTTGCAGCCAAAGAACTGCAAGAAAATGACGCAAAATTTCTCGCATTCTATAGAATGTCAAAGCAATCATATACTGTACTTGCTGAAATTATTACCCCTGCTTTTCATCATCTTGAATACTCCGTGAGAGTAAAATCATATAAAACAAGGTGTTTTTCTACTGCACCTACGAACTTAACATTGAACGCCTCCATTTTACCTGGCAATATTGGCAACGCGATGCGCTAGCGATCTACACTGCAGATTGACCGAGTTGCTTAGATCACGTACATCGACTAGATCGCCTGCCGATTGCTTCCACATTGCTCCGTTGGTGGGTCCCCACTTCTTTACATAGGAAGTGACGGGAAGGGGATATCGAGTTGCTTTTGAATCGCTTAGCTGTTGCCCAGTGTGCGGAGGGCCTAATATGTATGTATAATGTATCGTTCTTCAACTATCATCCAGAGAGTACAGTCGTATGTAAGTAAGTCACCTTATTGGTTTTGTGGGCGATTTTCTCACTTCAAAGCACACGCTTACATACGTATACACGTACTGATTTCTTGTGAATATTCACGTTTCGTAGTACACATGTTGTCAGGTAAACCTTCTACTCGGACTCGGACTTCCTCCATCGTAATATTTTCCGCTTATCCCTATAATCTGGGATTGTCCTCAGAAGCTTCGAGTGGTGGTTGAAAGACCTAACCGCCATCCTGAGGACGGTTCCAGACTCTAGGGATCGAAACGTGAAGCGAAAAACATTACGATGGAAGCAGTCTGAGTATAGAGTTTACCTGATATGAATCACCCATCGCTTAGGAGTTTTAAAGTACACATTTCATGTTCAGAACAATCCGGACAGTACCTAGAATTTTATGCAACGTAATGAACTTTACGATGTACTTTTCGTGTTTTGATCAGTTAAAACTCGTTAATAATTTCATCAAAGTCTATTTTGATCAGGGTCGGATTAACCATTAGGCTGACTAGGCTGTAGCCTAGGGCGCGGCGCTTTGGGGGGCGCAAGATTTTAGCTAAAAAATAATAAAATTTTACAGCTAAATATAGCATTGGTAATAAATTACAAGGATAAAAATTTGAGTTCATTTTGAACACAGGCGCCTGTTTGCGAGAAATTATGGTAAAACTGTACATAAATAATAGAAGTGCTTTCCAAACAAACTGTTTTCTCGGGTTATGAGTCATCGGTGTAGCCCTCTTGTTCATTGAAAGTGACTTTCTGCAAGGACTTGATTCCAGTGAGGTGATTAAATCGTTTGCTCAATCTAAAGCGAGAAGAAAGAATCTAGCTTGAATGAATTGTTCATGATATCCGGGCTGTTTGGCCGTGGTCCATGGTTTATAACAAAACCAAACGTTTCGGCAGCTCCACTGGCTGCCATCATCAGTGGTATAAAAAATCCTGCACGCCGGGTGTTTACGTACAGGCCCACACTGCTGTGGTATAGGCACTACCACAGTACTGTGGCCTATACCACAGTACTGTGGGCCTGTACGTAAACACCCGGCGTGTAGGATTTTTTATACCACTGATGATGGCAGCCAGTGGAGCTGCCGAAACGTTTGGTTTTGTTATAAACCATGGACCACGGCCAAACAGCCCGGATATCATGAACAATTCATCTGACACCGGCCGTGAAAGCCTGAGGAATAATCTAGCTTGAACTTTACATGAGTCTTAACAAATCCACAAGATATTTAACTGATTGTCTTCTTTGTGTAAATGATGTTAAATGTGCTCTTAATAATACTGTTGTAATTCTTTAACTACTTAGTTATTTTTTTTTTCTTATAAAAGCCATGCAAACTACAAATGGTTGAAGGTGTAACTCTAAAACAATCTCTGAAAAATAGCCTCAGTTTTCAATTCTTGTGACTATTTCCAAAAACAGTAAGATACATGAAATATTTCTAACTAAGAAATATATTGTAGGGTGTTTAAAGCTTCATTCAGCCCTTTGGAAATAAACATAAGAGTAGCCTATGGGAGGTGAGGGGGGCGATAAAATATAATTAGCCTAGGGCGCCAAGATACCTTAATCCGGCCCTGATTTCGATGAATTACATAGTGTTGTGTCACATAGTGAGGATTTGACCAGGAAAGTAAGTAAATTTTAACACATTTGCGGTGTAATAATACACATTCTGATAAAGAAGAACAGAAAAGACATTAATATAAAATTTTATAAGGCGTTGGCTGTTCCAGCATTATTATACGGCTGCGAGTCTTGGACGATGAGGAAGCGCGACTGGAATAAGAAGATTCAAGCAGCAGATACTTAAGAACAGTAAAGGGATGTACAATAGCAGACCGTATAAGAAATGAGGATGTAAGAAAGGATTTGAATATATTTTCAGTTAGAGAAAACATAGTGTTGTATAGAGAAAAATGGAAAACCATTTGCAACGCATGAGTAATACCCGCAATCCACGGTCAGCTTATAATGGAAACCCATTTGCAACGCATGAGTAATACCCGCATTCCACGGTCAGCTTATAATGGAAACCCATTTGCAACCCATGTGTAACACCCGCATTCCACGGTCAGCTTATAATGGAAACCCATTTGCAACGCATGAGTAACACCCGCAATCCACGGTCAGCTTATAATGGAAACCCATTTGCAACCCATGAGTAACACCCGCAATCCACGGTCAGCTTATAATGGAAACCCATTTGCAACGCATGAGTAATACCCGCATTCCACGGTCAGCTTATAATTACGGAAGGAGAGACGTTGAACGACCGGTAGCAAGGTGGCGAGAAACATGAGGCCGGAACAGGAGAATGCTCCTAAGCCTTGAACGGCACTTACCGATAGTAGCCTATAACGCAAACAACACATACTAACAGTCCTGCGCGGTCGTGGTGTGGCAATTTACTTGTGTCCATTCTTTGCGATCTGACACTTTTCTTATCTGCTTTAAGGTGTGGCAATCCGGATGTTTTTCTGTACACTAAAACAGTGTGGCAATGTACCTCCACGTCATTGGTTGGAACTGAAAACATAGTTCACTGTCAACGCATTGCAGATAAAATGATCTTATTTCAGTTTACTGCTAAATGTTCGAGAGTGCATCGTGGGCTTAAATTCGTTGTGTCTTGTAACTGTAATGCGTCTTGCGTCTTTCTTTATATTCCTTAAGACAAACGGAGGTAAGAGACGACGGCAATAGCAGAATTTACCACGAGTCGAAGGGTCGAAGACTCAATAGGGCAGAAGAAATAAGACAGAACAAAAAGAACCAGAAAAGGAAAAAGGATTCGTCACTGAGAATTTGAGGTCTTTATGTAATAAATAATATAAAATACGTAGGAAAAGTCGAAATGTCAGAACGCTTAGTAACCCCCAAAAAACCTATTTAATAATAATTGAACGAGCGAAGCGAGTCTCAGTTTTGACTCGACTGTTTGGCATTTGTCTGTCTGTCTCTCTATTTGGGATAGGTCTCACGGTAACTTTTGATCTCATTAACCGATTTTTGTAAAACTTTTTTGGCATGTGTGTATTTACTTTTACCTTACATAACTCTATTGTTTTTGAGACTGATCCCCCCCCCTCCCAAAATACAGTGGCGAGGTCAAAATGTTAGAGAGCCTAAACTGGGCCAAAAGCCCACGGGGGTTATCAAATTGAAGGGAATTTTAAACGCAATCTGAATATAGTGTTCCCTTTTTAAAATTTCAAAATTATGGGCGTCATGGCTCAAAAGTGGTGAAAATTTTGATAAACTCGCAAGATTCAGGCGGGGTATCATATTAAAGAGAATTTCAACTAATATCCGATTGTAGTGTTTGGTTTTGGGAATTTCAGAATTTTGAGACCCCGGGCCCAAGAAAAGAGATCAAAATTTGAAAAAAAATTGTGAAAATCCTCCAGACTAAAATGATTGTAATCCAAGTGTTTGTTGTACGATTGTGTGCTCTACAATTAACTGTTATATTACTATAACAATAATCAGGAGGGTAATCGGGACTTTTGTAATTTTTTCCATGACTGAACAATTATCTAATACGATCGAAATTTATGTAATAATGAATGCAATGCACTTCGTTTAAAACAGTGAGCGAATTAGAGAGCATACTAGTTATAGGCCTAATAAACAACAACGACGAATAACGATGACTACGGTTAATCAAACTAGGCCCTCATAACCACTGCGAGATAAGAACAGTACTATAACGTGTATTAAATAACAATAGAGTACATACAACACCGTATTTGTTTTATTGTATAGGTTCACTCAATATGCCTTTGTGTATATAACGACATTGGCTGCATGTGTTTGGATTGAAAGTCGAACAAACATTCCATTTCGTGTCAACGTGTACGAACAAAGATAAATGTAATTTTTGTGGTGGGCAGCTGGCAGCACGGTTCCCGCTGCACTCTCCCTCGCTCATCGGCAATAATGGATTCAATTTAAGGTGGGTTTCTCCCTTCGTGTATCTAGCAGCACTCTGCGTCATCATAACGAGCGCTCGCGTTTCTCGTGTCCCGTCTGGCGTATTACAACCGTAATTAATTAATTAATTACAATGATAAATAGGCCAACAGTTGATGAGTCAAGCGGGGTCGAGGATGCGTAGGTTGGCTCTAGACCCAGACTTCCTGTAACATGGTCAAAATTTAAGTGAGCTCCAGAGCTGACAGAAGAGTCCACTTAGGAATAATTTGCATGTAAATGTTTATTTTAGCACGAGGTCAAACTTCATCGTTTATTATACTCAAGAAAGTTTACCCCTTACATAACGTATAGACGTTTATAGCTTATAAATGTTTTTATTTTATTTTAGCCAGCTATGGACCACGTCATTTCAAATGATTTCTTCCTTGTGCTTTAACTTCAGTCCAGTGTTCCTGGCATTCGTTTTCGTCGTCCTTCAGTTTTTACCCCTCAGCTTGGGTTTTCCTGGAAACTCTGAAGTCCTCAAACTTTCTTCTTAAGAGGGCCACGTTCCTGAATGTCTTCACATGTTATCCCCACTTCTTGCAGATCCCTTTCCACCTAAGTGAACCATACCCCCTTGGTTTTCTTACTTAGAAAGTAGGCAAAGATCCTGTTAGTCAGGGTCTCTGGCCATCATTCTCTTCCGATTTGTGTCCGTTCCTTTTCCGCATGTGTGTAGTCCATATTTGTGATGTCTTCCGTACTCCGTTTTCTTTGACCGGGTCCAAGATATTCTTCCGGACCTTTCTGTCTTTGGCTTCTAGTTCTCGCTGAGACCTTTTCTATTCATCGCGAACCATCCCGCTGCGTGCAGAGCCTCCGTTCGAATGATTATCAGTTGGTATCTGAGTTTGGCATTGAGGGATGCCTTTGGCGTTTGTTGTAGATATCTTTGCTTAACTGGTATGCCCAGGGGCTGATTTATCATTAGACTGAATAGGCTATAGCCTAGGGCGCAAGCTTTTGGGGGGCGCAAAAACTTAAGAGAACAAAACAATATAAAAACGCATACCGTATTGCGAATGTAAAAAAAAATAAAAAATTCCAATTTAGAAGAAAAGACTAGCAATTTGTTGATAATGCATATTTCAGATTTCGATCGATCATTTCCTGCAGAGTGTGTTCATTCAAAAATATTTTTTAAAGAAAGTAAATTTTATGACATATAATATTCCGAAACTAGGAAACCAAAGCAAAAGAAAAATAAGCATTCTGCTCCACGTAGACATTTAAAGTTCTTAAAATGTAGTCTAGAATCAATATTCCCCAATGTTGAAATCGCCTTGCGAAAGTTTTGGGACGGCAGTCACAAATTGTAGCGGAGAAAGATCGTTTTCAGCCCTAAGCCGGGCGAACAATTTCTTAAGGTCTACTTTGGGCTAAGAAAGAAATGAAATCCTGGCACTTTTATTCATTGAAAATGACTTTCTGCAAAGCATTTCTTTTAATGAAATAGTTCATCGATTTGCAATTGCAAAAGCCAGAAGAATACGTTTTGAGTAAACAAATGTTTAGTAATTAATAATGGACATGAACATTATTTCCAAAACTTTTGTTCTTAGCGTTTTGATTTACTCTGTGTAAAGATTAAGTAAAGTATTGGTGTAATACTCTCGTTACTTATTATAATTTGTCGGTGTGTTCGTGGTATTGTCAGTGGCGTAGCTAGTACTTTCGCCGCCCGGGGCGGCCTGTCAGTTTGCCGCCCCCTACACATTTCAGTTGCCACTCGCCGAAAAAAAAAAAAAAAAAAAAAAAAAAAAAAAAGTAATTGGCGGTCTATTTTTTGACTTATCACTGTACTTTACTTAAACAGTAAATAAAGAATAATATGTATTTCAACAGGTAGAAAGGCGACCTAGCGAAAGTCTAACCTCCAAACGGACAGAAAGGCGACCTAGTGAGAGTCTAACCTCCAAACTCCAAACAGACACAAAGATGAGCCAACGAAATTTCTACCTTTGAGCGGGCAGAAAGGAGTTAGCATTTTTCCTAGCCAGCCTTTCTGCCCGTTTGGAGGTTAGACTTTCGCTAGGTTGCCTTCTTCCTCGTTTGGAGGTTAAACTTTTGCTAGGTCACCTTTTTGTCAGTTCGGAAGTTAGAATTTAGCTAGGTTGCCTATCTACCCGTTTGGAGGTTAAACGTTTTTAACATGAAGGATGACATCAACATTAACATGAACGATGTTACACATGAAGGATAACAGAAAAGAAAAGAATTGTGTTTAACTGAGCATTTTTATTTACATGTTACTTTTCAAAAATACTCCAATCGTAGTCTTAAAAGTTGAAAGTACATAGCAACTAAAAAGTACATAGCATTATTTACAGATGAAAACAATTTAAAACTTGACTTTTCTTGCTTTTGCTGCTGCAAAATCGGAAATAACTTTGCGGTAGTCAAGTGACGATGCAGTTTCGTGTTCTATTGATAGAACTGCTAAATTGGTAGTCTATTCTCCGTCATTGTAGACCTTAAGTAATTTTTTATTAACTTAAGCTTGCTAAATGAGCGCTCACACGAGGCTACTGACACTGGAGTTGTAAGAAGTATTTGAAGGGCAGTCGCTAGGGACTTGTATGATTCTGCACCCATCGAATTAATATAAGTCAATAGACCTTTTGGTTTCAAGTTTAGTTTTTCGCCATTACTGGTTGCTCTTTCAACAACAGTAAAACATCTTTAGTGTCTCTTAGTAGCTCTTCAAAATCAATGTCATGTGGATAATTTTCTGCAAGTATTTTACAGTGTTCAGATAATTTTTCTTCGCTGATTCCCTTCTTGAGGTGATTTTCAATCTCGCAAAGATAACCAAATCGTTTTTCTAGCTCCGAAAGATGTGTGAATCTGTCTCTCATCTCTGCTGACAATTTGTCTATAATTTCAATTAGACAACGTTTTATCTCTTGTCGGCTGTTTAATACAACATCATCAGCATGCTCTCCAGGCATTTTACGTTTTTTCCGTGGCCTCTTATCTGTTTCCACGCCCCATTCCTCACATTTCTTCACAGATTTCTCAATGACTATGTCACAAAGATTCGTTCTCCAATCTCCTAACTGATCTTCAAGAGTTTGCAGCAGTAACAGTGCACTGTGAAAGCTTACTCCTTCAATCTGGAATACTTTCTGAGAGTGGTTTATTGCAGGGAGAATTTCTGCCCAAAAATACAGCAAACATATGAAGTCAAATGTCTCCAATCCATTGATGAGTATTGCGGCATCTTCCCGTGTTTCAACTGTTTCTGAAGGGGTGTCTCTGAGTTTTTCGAGACAAGCAATAATTTCGTTTAGCTGAGAAGATACTGCTTTAACAGCATCTGCTTTTGAACTCCATCTAGTTTCTGCATGTCTTTTTATTGTAATATTTACATGTTCTTTCAAAACACTCCACCTGTGTGTAGAACAAGAGAAGAATGTACAAAGTTTCTCCAAGATCCCAAAAAATGTGATTGCTCGAGGTTTGACGTGGGCAGCGTGCACTCCTACCAAATTAAGGTTGTGGTTGTCGCAGGGAACAAATATTGCTAATGGATTTAGTTCTAAGATCCTTTTTTGAACCCCTGTATGAATTCCAGCCATCGTTGCCTGATTGTCAAATGACTGGCCTCTACAGTCTTTCAGGTCTAAGCCATCTTCCTCTAGTTTGGATGTTATTACTTCCGTTATACCAGCAGCAGTCTTATCATGTACGGGTATAAAATCTATAAATGATTCCCTTACCTCAACTGACTGTTCATCAATATCAACAAATCTAATGATCTGAGACATTTGCTCTTCATGTGATTGGTCTGGCGTTGTGTCAAACATTATACTGTAATACTTGGCCTTTTTACATGCGGCAATTATGGTTTTCCGCACTTGTTCACCCAAGATGGAAATAATTTCATTTTGTATATCCGGGGAGAGGTAAGATAATTTTCCTGGATTTCCTGAAACTGAATCCAGGTGAGTCCTCATTACAGGATCGAATTTAGCAAGATACTTGATAAGTGCGAGAAAATTCCCAGGATTGGCACTATCAGTAATTGATTCTCTGTGTCCTCTTAGAGCTAGGTTCTGCTGAGCTAATGTTTGCACTGTAGCGATTACTCTTTCCAAGATTTCTTTCCAAATCTTAACAGCTTCACAAACTTGTCGCTGAAGATGGCTATCAATGGCTGCTCCTTTATTCAGTGAACGCTCTAATTCTTTCCATTCCATAAATGCTGAGCGATGTGCAGCACTAGTCTCATGATCCTGGATGCGAGGATTCAGCTTACGCCAAGTCGAAAAACCACTGACACTACTAAAACTGCTCTGGCTCTGGTAGTTCTTTTGTTGAAATAATGTGCAGCAAACACAAAACAGTGCGTTTTTACATGGAGAATAGCATAACCATGACCGATTAATCTTCCTTCCATTTTTAAGGAGTTTCTCAAACCAACACTTATTCATGGATCTTCCAGTAGTATCGGAAGGAAAAACACTGTCTTTGTTTTGCAGTTTGCTGGTGCCTTGACTTACGACTAGGTCTCGAAACTGTTTTGCAATGTTTTCAGGCCACCGTCCAATATCTTGCAGAACATCCATACTAAAGTTGTCACTCTGTGTTATTGGTAGTCTTTTATCGTCATGTTCGTTGGCTCGTAATGGATTTTCTTCTTCAGAATTTTTTTGAAGTTCAAGTAATGTTTCTGGAATGATGTTTAATTCAGACGCAGTAGCAGAAGTTTCAATTAAGTTATTTACATTATTGGAGTCGCTGACTTTTCCCCCCTCGTTCTTTTCTCCACTATTATCGTCTTTGCTGTGTCCTTCGTCAGTCGAAGAGCTTGATCCACGATTTGGTGGGTCGACTTCATGACTTCCTTGATTTTTCAAACTCGAGCTTCTCTCAATAAAAGCTTTCATTAAATTTTTTCAACTCTCAGCAGACTGAATTGGTTTAATCTTTGTCTTTCGAAATTGAGCACCACTTGGCTTGATTCGTTTCATTCTGTAGGTGTTTTAGTACCTGGAAACCCGCAAAAAATTAGACAATGACCTGCGAACACTGCAACTATAGTTAATTCGTTAACTGGTTTCGTTAACGGGCGAATACAGTTGAAACGTTGACGTGTGATAAACAAAATACCTCAAAATTACCCCTCCCCCCGTTCCATGGGCTAAATGGTGCTTTTCCCAATTCTTTTTTTTTTTATAATAAAATATGTTCACGCTCTATAAAAAAAAATCATGATTGTAGGGTTGTTCACGAATAGTTTTGTTTTTTTTGCATTTTTTCTAATTTTTTGCGATTTACACCAGCAAAGGCCACAGTATAACGTAATACATACCTTAATTTCAGATAAACTGATCATTCCGTAAGAAAATTACTACAATTTTAATCTTCTGTCCTACGTTATTAGTATATCATATACTAAGGCGAATCTAATCAAAAATATACTTTTTATTTAAAATATTTTGTGTTCTTTATATACACTAAATTAAATACGTTTTTATGCCTCTTGGGCATAAATGCCATCTTCACGAACATGCGCAGCGCCCAGAATTGAGGTGATTTGACTCAAAGACGGGGTGGGGGAGGGGAAATTTTGAGGTATGGATCATGGGTACATCACTTTTTAAGATCAAACGAAAATCTTATCAGGTGTATTTTAAAATCAAAAATTAAGAGCATTTTACCTATCTTATCCATGAATACTCTTTATAATTATTTTTTATTGAATTCGAAACTGAATTTGAGTTTGAATAAAGTTCAATGCCTCAACTAATTATTATTATATATATATATATATATATATATATATATATATATATATATATTTAGGCACGACTTACCAAACAAAAGGTTTTATGATATTAAACTCAATATTATGAAAATCGCATTAGTTTTTAAGTTACTTTGACAACGAAAAAGTAAATTATGCTTATGCGTTCAATTACGGCTTATGCAAAAAATAAGTATAAGTGCGAATTGAATTGAGGTTATTACTTACTATACACGTCTGTACCAGACTGAGTTGACTTCAGACCATAGAGGTATATAGATAGAGGTGGTGAACTGGCTGAGAAACCGTCCGGCTGGAAAAGAGAGATGGAATCACGTAGGGGTCATTTCTGAACTGACGCTGAATCAGCTGATCCGCGCGAGTTCCACTCTCGCGCATGCGTCAGTAGACAAGGATAGAAATGACCTCTATGAGTGTTTCTGCGTGGACATTTCCACTTACACGAGCGCCTATACTTTGCCCCCTCTATGCTTCAGACAGCGCCACGCTCACATCTATGACTGTTCAACAACTTTCGAACGGCCAATCGCACCGAAAAATTAACAGTACATGTGAAATAGCTTTGTTTAGTTGACTGCAAAGTTTCAGACAAATTTAGACGAAATGAAAACTCCCAAGAACCACCTTAATGTACAGTTTAATATTTTCCAGTTTGCCGCCCCCCTTCTCGTGCCGCCCGGGGCAGCCGCCCCTTCGCACCCCCCTAGCTACGCCACTGGGTATTGTAATAAATAAATCTACGTGAATAAATTGGAAACAAGACGAATTTTTGTTTATACAACCCACAAGTTCCTAAATAATAAGTAGTGTATAATATACGAGTAAATCGTGCGTAATACTCGTTTGAGATGTTGGAAGGTGTAGTGTTGGTGATGATGGGGGGGGGGGCAAAAAATTCACCAGCTCGGGCGCTAAAACCTTGAAGTCAGGCCCTGGGTATACCAGTTCCATTTTGTTGTCCTTGATGCGAGGGCTTCATTCTCAGATATGTTGGGTTCTATCCACTCACCTAGCTATTAAAACTTTTCTGTCCGGTCGATTTTGTCTGCTCCACATCTAGCTCTCTAGGCATCGGCTCGATGTTCCTTATGAACTCAGTTTTCTCAAAGCAGATCTGGAGGGCCGCAGTTGCCACTTGCATCTTAATTTGGTTAATTTATTTTGCAGCTGTGGCCAGGGAATCAGAAAAGATTGCAAGATCGTCTAGACAGTCGATTATCAGGTTGCTGATCCTGCATCCTAGTCTGACACCGTTTTCGACCGATTGATTACACAGTTCTTTGTGTGCCACTCGCAGATAACTTTATCGAGTACACAAACTAACGTGTCTAACTTATGTAGTCTACTGATTTCGAAGGTTTAATTACCCTGAATTTCCTCATAAAATTATAAGGTATAAGTAAACTTCTGTATACTTCTCATAAATATATAATTTAAGTATCATTTTAAAAGGAATTTAATTGCACTTAGCCTATTAGTGAGTTAATTTAAAATATTTTAATCAAATTACTTGAATACATTTAAATTATGAAAATTATTAGGACAACGAGGTCAATAAAACCATCATAATTATGTTACCATCGTTGAGGCGCGCGCGCGTGTGTAGATGATTTTTTACATTGTCTTGAGTTGAAAATTCATCAATAAGTCACTTACATTCAATGGAGACAAGGGCCCATTTCATGTTCAGATTTAGAAACAAAACCGCTTAATTCATTTGACATTACAACAGATTTTCAAGAGAAATGTTTGAATTTAGTGACGACTCCAGCGATCTCAAGATTGGCATTTCATCCAATAAACAGTTAAGCACTCGTGATGACAAAGACTTCCCACGGCACATCTACTCGTGATGACAAAGACTTCCCACGGCACATCTCCCTAGGTTCGGTAGCATTTATTTTGATATCACTATTTATATGGCGCTGTTTGTTAAGTTTAAATTTTATTAGATACATCATTCGGACTTTACATTATTTCAAAATTTTGAACTTCAGTAGGGGGAAAATGCCGGTTCTAACTCACAAAGGAATGCCGCCTTTCTTAAAAAACATAAAAAACGCTAAAAAACAAGATCAAAGAGATGCCGCCGTTCCCGCGGTCCAAGATTTTTTCCCACGCTCTCCCCACCACCCTGGACCACAGTATCCGCGAATTTCCGCGAATATAATTTTTTATATGCAGCCTTTCGCGAGCCTAAATCACTTTCACTTTCTAATTTCCGCGAATATAATTTTTTATATGCAGCCTTTCGCGAGCCTAGATCACTTTCACTTTCTACTGGACCACAGCATCCGCGACTTTTTCGCTGATCTGTGTCAAGATCCGCGACTTTTTCGCGTATCTGGACCACAGCATCCGCGTTATTTTTTTATATGCCGCCTTTCGCGAGCTTAGATCACTTTCACTTTCTATCACTTGATGCATTATAGTGTATATATTAAATATATGATCAGGGTTACCAACCTTGCATGAGTTCAAATTTGTTGTGTGTTATAATGTATATTAAATCTATATGATCAGGTTTACCAACCTATGGTGGGGGGGTTCCGACTTGATGCATTATAGTGTATATATTAAATATATGATCAGGGTTACCAACCTTGCATGAGTTCAAATTTGTTGTGTGTTATAATGTATATTAAATCTATATGATCAGGTTTACCAACCTATGTATGGGTTCAAACTTGATATGTGTGTGTATTATAGTGTATATTAAAATATATGATCAGGGTTACCAATCCTGCATTATTGTGTGTGTGTATAGAACAGATCTGCCAACATTTTTCTTCGGTGGGAAATTCAAACTATATTATAGTAAATTGTTGACGACTTCGATATCAACTCTCTCTCCCCTCCTCTCTCTTTGTCTCTAGACACAGTTGTCGATCACGATATAAACTCTCTCTCTTTATGTCATCAGTTTTACACTAAAATGTAATCACCAGGAAATATATATATTTATCACCTACCTCGTTGCGTCCTACTTATAATTTTTTTTTTGACACATGGCAGTCATTGACCACGATTTAGAAATTAATATACTGCCAAGTCTGTGTGTGTGGTAAAGTGTTACGCATAAAAAAATCTCCTTGAAATAAGGTATTTTCAAAAGTTTTGTGTACACATACACACATTGTATATGTCTCTCTCTCTCGCTGCAAACGTTGACAAGAATTCCCTTATTCAAACGATTTGTATGTGTACACGAACTTAAATACAGACGATTGTAATTTTAAAAATTCATTTTTGCATTAAATATATATATATATCGTAAACAATGAAATAATAATATTTCGTCATTGTAAGATTTTAATAAAACAATTATCAGTTTAAATAATAATTTTCATGATTGTAATATACAACCTACAAATTATTAAAATGTCTCTCTCACACACATTTCTGATTACTATACAAATAATTGCATGCATATTCGGAGGTTTATAACGAAATAAATTAAAATAAACCATAATTTGTTTTAAATAATTAAATATATATATTTACAACACTGTTGTTACTCTCTCTCTCTCTCTCCCTCTCTCTCTCTCTCTCTCTCTCTCTCTCTCTCTCTCTCTCTCTCTCTCTCTCTCTCTCTCTCTCTCTCTCTCTATCTATTTATCTCTATGTCCGTCCGTCCGTCCGTCTGTCTGTCTCTGTCTGTCTGTCTGTCTGTCTGTCTGACTCTCTCTCTCTCTCTCTCTCTCTCTCTCTCTCTCTCTCTCTCTCTCTCTCTCTCTCTCTCTCTCTCTCTCTCTCTCTCTCTCTCTCTCTCTCGTCTCTTGTCAAACGTTATGTTCAAACCGTTTCTCCTCTCTGTGGTCATTAACCGCGCATGTATATGATTTAGAAAGTTTATATATATTCGACAAATATTAACTGTGTACGTACTTACAACGCCCGCTCTCTCTCTCTCTCTCTCTCTCTCTCTCTCTCTCTCTCTCTCTCTCTCTCTCTCTCTCTCTCTCTCTCTCTCTCTATTTATCTCTCTGTCCGTCCGTCCGTCCATCCGTCCGACTGTCTATATCTGTCTGTCTCTGTCTGTCCTGTCTGTCTGTCTGTCTGTCTCTCTCTCTCTCTCCTCTCTCTCTCTCTCTCTCTCTCTCTCTCTCTCTCTCTCTCTCTCTCTCTCTCTCTCTCTCGTTGTCAAACTTTATGTTCAAACCGTTTCTCCTCTCTGTGGTCATTACCGCGCATGTATATGATTTTAGAAAGTTTATATATATTCGACAAATATTAACTGTGTACCTACTTACAACGCCCGCTCTCACTCTCTCTCTCTCTCTCTCTCTCACTCATCGTCAAAACGTTGACTACATTTTTCATTGTATTAAATAATTAACAAATATTAACTATGTGTGCGTGTGTGTTGTCAACTACTTACATGCGCGTTCTCTCTCTCTCTTAACATAACGCTTCGTGTGAAGCGTTTTGTAGAGCAGGTTTCAACTCTGGAAGGTTTCATACAGTTTCTCCTCTCCTCTCTCTCTCTCTCTCTCTCTCTCTCTCTCGCTCGCAGACGTCGGAAGCAATTCCTAGTTTATAATGTAATTACCTGTGCGTGTATGTCTCTCTTTATTCGACAAATATTAACGCCCTCTCTCTCGCGCAGACGTCGGAAGCAATTCCTAGTTTATAATGTAATTACCTATGCGTGTATGTCTCTCTTTCACATAAAAAAATCTCCTTGAAATAAGGTATTTTCAAAAGTTTTGTGTACACATACAAATCGCTATCGGACGATGTACGTGCTGCTCACACACACACACACACACACATTGTGTATGTCTCTCTCTCTCGCTGCAAACGTTGACAAGAATTCCCTTATTCAAAGCGATTACGGTGTCACAAATTTAAATATGTCTTACGGACCATTGTAATTTTAAAAATTCATTTTTGCATTAATTAAATATATATATATCGTAAACAATGAAATAATAATAATATTTTTAATAAAACAATTATCAGTTTAAATAATAATTGTCATGATTGTAAGATACAATCTGCAAATTATTCAGCTTCAAATAAGTGATATTTACAATGAAACTATTTTCAAATAAAAAGGATGTTGGTTCGACAACCTTTTGTTTTTAAGACTATAACACGAATGAGACAAGGATCAGCTCTCTCTCCCCCTCTCTCTCTCACACACACACACACACACACACACACACACACACACACACACACACACACACACACACATTTAGTATGAACAGACGTGTCTTTGTTAGTAAAATGTACAAATCACATGACTTTATGTGTACTTCAAAGGGTTCAAATGTTTCAAAATAAAAATATATAAAACAAAAAAATACAGAATATATGAAATGTATATTACAAATAAAATATATATTACATATTATGAATTTTTTAATTTGTGAAGCAATCTTCTTCTTCTTCATTTGGTACTACATTAAGACAGTCCTTGGACTTCACTTTTATGGGGTTTTCATAAACATAAAGATCACTACCACCAATAATTTGTGGTACAATACTTCTGTTTAATGGTAAAACCTAAAACATGCAATCAGTATTAATAATACAAAATCACTGTTTTATTATTTTAAAATACTGTAATTTTCATCCAAAATATTTAAAACAAAATACAGACTATATGAAATGTATATTAACAATGTATATTTACAAAATAAGTATATTACAACTCAGGAAAGAGTGGTACGTAATTTTCACTCACCCAATCTTTTATAAATTTGCCATATTTTACACCACCAGCATGGGTGGTAATAAACTGAGTGTAAATATTTGGTAACTCTTTTTTTACTTCTGTCTCGCCTTGAGACTGAGAATAGCAATGGCATGTCGTGGAACGACGTTGTAATAGTTCTCTATTATGCTCCACTTGAGTGGAGCGCCTTTCTATCCATTCAGCCATGTAACTTTCAAAACTGTCTCCAGACATTATACTCGACTAAAACAAAGACATTCACGTTGTTTATCACTTAATATATTATCATGATATTTTCATTATATTATCATTTAAAAATATGTTAGCAGTAACCAGCGAGAAACACATGTTTGTCACAGTATACTTCAAGCGTTAGCTGTACATATCAAATTCTTTCTTTACGTTTGTATTTTGTCTAAGCTATGTTAAATTCACACACACACACACACGCACGCTCACACACACACACACACACACACACACACACACATTGATACATTTTGGAAACTGAGTACAGAATAAATCTACAATCACCTAGTCGGTTTGTTGGCAGAAAACAATTATGTGAACAAATAAACATTACCAGAGAACAACGTCCTCCTAAAGAGAAATTTACCAGAGCTCAAAACAGTACAAAGTCATACTTTTGGTGAAGAAAATCACGTCATCAACAACAAAAGTTGTTTGTGTTTAAACAGCTACAAACAATAATTAATTTTCTTACACTAGTAAACATTTTGCTGTAATTGTTTCAATTAAAGGAAACATATATATATATTCGTTGAGAAAATCTGTTGTGGCTGAACGAAACATGTGTCTGAATAAATTTTCTCTCTACATAGCAGTTGTAAAAGTAGTCATATACATTATGTGCTATATATACAAAAGGCTTTCAACGTGTTTGTCATTTCAACCAATTTGTACCGTGCTCTAATTATGTAAAAAAAATAACTGTACCGCTCCATACAACTGAGAATAAATCCGTACACACACACACATGAACAATTTTACGTTTAAATAAAATCTGTACATACAATAAAATTATGTTTCATTATTAATGATATAAATATTACTGTTTTATTAATTTAAAATACCGTATAATTGCTTACGACGCGCACACTTAGCAACGTTTTTACTTATTTGAACAAGCCATGTATTAACTTCAATAAATAATGCACTTGATAATGTTTAAATATTTCCAACAACTATGTTGATTAGAAGTGCTGTAAGTTCAATAACAATGTTCGCTACGTAACGTATTCAAATCTGTTTACTCACCTCTTAAATGTTGATGCACGCAATTATCGATTTCACAATGAGGTATGAAGGCTAATTGCATTCTTCACGTATATATATTGATGTATCTTACAACGGTAGGGTTGGGGTAGCTTAGCGTGTTTGTTTTGAAAGTCGATGTAAGTCATTGTCCGCCGTTGGAAACTTTCAGAAGTTAGCGATACTGAAAGTATTTTCGTGCATTAGTCAAAATTAGGAAAACAATGCAGAGAGAGAGGACACACATGTAAGTAGCTCGATACTCAGTGACAACAACAACAACAACAACACACACACACACACACACACACACACACACACACACACACACACACACAGTTAATATTTGCCAAATATATAACAACGAGTGAGAGAGAGAGAGTGAGGAGGGGTCATCGACCGTGATGGAAAAGCTTTACCTCACTGCTTAAAGCTTTAAGAAGTTAGCGATACTGAAAGTATTTTCGGTCAAGTTAACACGGCTCTTTTTAAGAAACATTCTATCATTTATTTGATGTCGATACCGGTATTAATTATAGATTACACTTAGTTCCATTCACTTCCATGTGCTTACAAATACTTGTAATTAGTTTCGTTAATAACTAGGCCAAAACATTGTCATTACATGTCAACTCTTCCGTCTGTCTCGTAAATTTTGCGCAGCACTGTTTGAGTCTTATCTTTGTAAATAAAGAGCAACAGCAACAGTGTCGTAATACTCATACGAAACGATTTGTATCACCACAATTAATCATTGCTATTGAAATGAACAAAAATTATTCACATTAAAACATTATCAAGTGCATTCTCTAACTACAACTGCAATCGTTCAATTATCGTATGCATATGTGTACAGAACAAACATAAATATAGTTTACAGACCAATGTAATGCAATATTTTTAAAAATTCATTTTACATTGATTAAATATATATATTGCAAACAATATTATAAAATAAATACAAATCACAAACAATGTTATAAAATAAATAAAATATTAATAATAATTTTTGACATTGTAAGATTTTAATAAAAACAGATAACGATTCATTAACAACAAAATGGACTGCACTCATACATTATTCTTGTTCCAGGAGCGACTTGACTGCAGTGATCAGACCTACAGAAAAAGTACACTTTATCGTAATTACTTTGTAGTATAAACATTATACTTACATTGTCTCTATATGGCTCCGTTTTCCTCTTTTACACTCTGTAAATATATAATATACCGCCTTCCTTATTTGTTCGGGCTTAGGACCGACTCAAGATCACGTGAAAATGTTTTTTGTTGTGTAAACAAATAACAAATTCAAGTAATATGAGGCTAAGTTACGGTGGCTCTGAAAAGAACCGATTAATAATTAGACCTAACGTTTGTGTGTTGTTTTTTTTTTTAATCATTTTAGTTGTGTCACCACAAACTGACACTGCGGCATTACTCGAGCATGTAAAGCGTTAGGACAATCGTCCATCGTCCAGTCCTCAAATCTAACTTGACATGAACTACACCGTACAGTATCACCATCCCCCTCGTACACAAACCCAGCGCGTGCCAGTGTTTGTGGACTCTGGTTGATATTTGGATACTTTAAATGGTAATCTTTACGACATGCGTGTATAATTTTAATTTATTTCACTATACACCTCTGAACCTATGTGTAATTATTTTGTAAACTGCGTTATCTATGGAGGAACTGTTGCAGCAAACGTTAACACTAGAACGATTATATTATTATTATTCAGTGATCAGATAATTTCATAAAAAAATAAGAAACGTAAAAGATATACGCTGACTTTACCGCAACCACGTCTATTTAGATAAACAGCACGGAAGAAAAAATAATTCTTCACAAAGCAGAACAACAACAACTACAGTCTCAAATAAATATATTTTAAATCTGGGGCTATGCGTGTACGTAGGGAAGGTCTTCATATGCTCACTGAACAAAATATAAATATTCGCTGGCAGATAATTTCATAAAAAAATAAGAAACGTAAAAGATATACGCTGACTTTACCGCAACCACGTCTATTTAGATAAACGGCTCGGAAGAAAAAATAATTCTTCACAAAGCAGAACAACAACTACAGTCTCAAATAAATATATTTTAAAAAAGATAAATATACATTAGATGGAAATGTTTCCTCTGTTTTTCTCTGTGAAACACAAAAAGAACTTGGGAATCGTGTTTCTTCTCTAGATGCGGTCAACACGATTAAAAGTAAAATTTTAATAACAAAGTTTTCACTGTACTTTAACAAGGATGGTAATATTTTTTTTTTCTAGTGCCTAATCTTTTAAACTAAAAAACGTACAATCTTTATTACTTTTACAAATATAGCTTGAACGTAACACATACACACAGACGTTATGGAGAGGGAGAGACTGCAATGTGTCAGTGTAAAGTCGTGTCAATGACCTCCTGTATTACAATGGTTTAGCATAGTTTCTTACTGAAGGCTTGCACGCTTTAAATTCAGCTATACCTAAAATATATCTTCAATTAGGGTCATTGTACACACACAGTGGAATGCTTTCAGAAATTTGCGACACACACACACACACACACACACACATAGGCACACACATACATACACAACGATGTTTCTACTTATTTGAACAAGTCCTGTATTAAATGCACTTGTTAATGTTTTAATGTGAACAATTTTACGTTTAAATAAAATCTGTACATACAATAAAATTATGTTTCAGTATTAATGATATAAATATTACTGTTTTATTAATTTAAAATACCGTATATATATATATATATATAACCTAGGAACTTCGCAGGTGAAGAAATTAATTTCTATTTTTCATCTGTAACGACATGCGTGTATAATTTTAATTTATTTCACTATACACCTTCGCCACCGCTGCTACCACAGTCGTCAGTAATAAAAAAAGAAGAAGAAGAAAGATCAGTTAGGAAACGCATCAGTACTCGATCGAAACTGAAACGATTAACATCAGTCCCAATGGACTACAGCATCCGCGAATTTCCGCGAATAAAAAAACGTAAAACGTAAAACGTAAGACGTAAGACGTAAAACGTAAAACGTAAGACGTAAGACGTAAGATGTGAAACTAAAACGTAAGACGTAAAACGTAAACGTAAGACGTAAGACGTAAGACGTAAGACGTAAGGTACGTTTCACTTTTACGTTAGGTTAAAATGCAGTCTACTTACGTTTCACGTTAGGTTAAAAATGCAGTCCACGTACGTTTCACGTTTACGTTAGGTTAAAATGCAGTCTACTTACGTTTCACGTAAGGTTAAAAAATGCAGTCCACGTAAGTTTTTCGTTTACGTTAGGTTAAAATGCAGTCTACTTACGTTTCACGTTAGGTTAAAATGCAAACACACGCGCGCGCGCGCACACACACACACACACACACACGTGTTAGGTTGCAACCTAACACGTGTGTATGTTATTTAAATAATAATTTAAATAACATACACGTGTGTGTGTATGTATTTAAATTATATGCCAATCGTAACAGAGTGGCAGTGCGTGACGTCAGCGGCGCTCGTTTTTAAAATACTAATAATCTAATACGTTGCCGAAGCCAGTTCGGCACACCCTCACCCCAAAAGGGCAACATGGTTGACCCAAAACAAACAAGTTCTCAAGCACGACGGCTGCGGGAAACCTGGAAAATCTCAGATTCTAAAACCGCTCTTGGTGGGTTCAGTAACACAGGAAAACGAAAAAGCAGAAGGAAGAGGTGTGAGTCAGTGAATGTGTGTCTGAAAGAGAAGGTGTAAGTGTGAGTCCTGCATGCTCGCCGGGCCCTGGTCCGCATGCAGATATAAGAGACAGAAAAGAACAGGAGAAAGAGAAGAATCGCAGGATCCAGCTTTGAGTACTGACCACCAAGGCCTCCCAATTCCAATAACTGAGACCCAGGACCATTAACACCATTACTCCTTTCCCAGGGCTGAAAATCTACACCCCACTGCGACCATCCCCCACGCGTGTCCTCTCCTCCATGCCAAACTCTCGGGACCGCCCCAACACGTCACCATCTCCGGTGACCACCACCTAACCCTCCTGGTACTCACATATTCACGCCCGAAGGCTAACAAGGTGCTACAACCTTGATATGTGAGTACCATTTCTACAACCGTCCAGCTCGTGGACCGACCAGCCGTGTGCAGCAAAACAAGGCATTATCAATCCTTGACACACGACTGGCCCACATCCCTACCCTAGGGCGGACGGACCCGATTAGCGAGGCCGAGAAGACCGCATTGAGGGTACGCGAACATCAATCTCCCAATCTTCACTTTATAATAGTTATCTCTCTACCTAAGGAGGGGGGGGGTAACTTCTCTGCGGACAGCCAACACTCAGCCATACAACCGACGCCCAAACAACCCTGGGGACATCAACCCGGAATGCGGCATGGTTCGGGCCAAACACTAAACCACATTGAAAAACTGACCTACATTTTATATCACTCGAACAGCTGATCAGACAGAAAACAAATAAACTGGTCTTTGAATATAGAAGCCGGATATAACGATACACAATCTATCAGATAAGCAGGCAGCAAGGCTTGAAATAGTGTTACAGCTGCGGCTATCAGCTGGCCAAAGGTTATCTTTCGGATCAGTTTGTATCACTGTTCAAACTATTGCATCGATTCTGGTTTAATATTCAATTTATTCTTTCTAACATCTATTGTCTTTAGTGCAGTCGGCGTTAAAATTCCCGTTTCAAAAAACAAGGTCCCCCCAAAAAAAAATCCTAACTCAAATTCATCTGAATTCCTACTTCATTTGGAACGCCCCTCTTACTACTTAAATTCGCTCAGTGTCCACCAGAATTTTACAATTTACAACATACATCACAGACAACAATTTAACACCAACACATAAGGAAGAACTTGATCATTCAAGCGGCTCCAGAATACTCTAGCGATACGACGAGATGGGTGTCATAAAAGCAGAGAAACAGCCATGCAAAATGCCCAGAAGAGAACACAACACAAAACAATCAAACTAACTCACTAAATACAACACACAAGTACACATAAAATTCGATATAATCGAAAATATAAAGTATCACATCCATGCCCTTGGTCGGACCATAACCGCATTCAAAATACGATACCGTAACGCCCTCAATAAACAATTACCATATAACTGGGTTGCTACCAAACACGTTGTCTAATCCAAAAGACAAGTCATAATCAAACTCAACAAGTACCGACGGCCCTCATCATGTCCAGACTCCGTATGAGCTCCAGGGTATGTGCAAGTGCAACCAATCAGCACACATTCATTAAAACAAATTAATCACATTCTCATAACCCCTTTTCAAAATTCATCTCGCACTCAACATCACAAAATAATCACTTAAACACTAACACATATTAAATTATTTTAAACTTCATTAACCCCCTATTCATTTTATAAAATGTGCTCTTTTTCTCTGGTTGTTCATTCTGTTAATTTATTACACTATCATTAAGTTTTCTTACAACACTTGGATTCTAATCAAAAATAATTTGAAGTAATTTGCAAGTCCTAACACCAGCTGACATGTCTGTAGCCACACTAAGTTTCATTTAAGAAAATAAATATAAGTCCCCAGATTCTAAAATTTCTCAAGTTCAACAGAGAAAATAAGGCAGAAATCATACCTACTATCCATCCAGAATCATAAAAACCACGGTCTGAACTAACATTTGAGCAACTTTCCTACCTTTTATTTTTCTAAGTTTTGTAATTTTTTTTTTTGAATTTTATTTAATTTTATTTTTATTAAGTTTTTTTTTTTTTTAAAAGGGGAGAGACATCATATTTAGCACTAGGTAAAGAGAAACCTAGAGGAAGCAAAAGTGTGCAAGGCCCAAATACGATTACAGACATGTCCCCCTGGTGAATGACAGGACTTGCAAATGAAAAACTCTTTTAACCAACAAGCGTGTGCTTTATTCAACCTGTAAGATTTTACATAAATAACAAGTTCGTAATTGTGTGAGCACACCACAGTAGAGGGAAAGTGAGCGTTAGAAAACACTTCCGGGTTCCAGTTGAAAACACTACCGGGTTCCAGTTCATGACGTCATAGAGGCACTGGCAGCTGGTGTCCGAGCTGTCCATGTGACGTCACTGTTTTGTGTGTGTGTGTGTGTGTATGTGTGTGTATGTGTGACTGAAACACTTCCGTGTTCCAGTTCATGACGTCATACAGAGGCTCAAGTCGCTGGCGTCCGCATGGCTAAAACCTGTTTCAAGACGTCACGGAGGCCGTGGTTTCTGCATGTTCAAAATTTGGTAGCCGAAAACAATGTGTAGCGGATGGGGGTACCCGGAATTCGGCGATTGCCCGGACGCGCAGAGGCTATGTCATCGGGTACCGTTACTCGAAATTTTGGGGGCATCGGGTACCGTTATCCGAAATGTTTAAATCAACGGATGGGGGTACCCGAAATTTGTGGGTACGCCCTAACCGGGTTCCAGTTCATGACAGAGGCCCTGGCAGCTGGTGTCCGAATGTTAAAACACTTCCGCGTTCTGGTTTATTTTGATGTAACAAAATAATCGTTCTCTCTCGACATTTTTTTAATGTCAGAATTTTGGTACCCTAAATGATTAAAACAACGGATGGGGGTACCCGAAATTTGTGGGTACGCCCACATGACGACGACGTAGAGGGCGTGATGTCTGAAATGTTTAAATCAACGGATGGGGGTACCCGAAATTTTCGGTGTCTGAAATTTAGTACCCGAAATGTTTAAATCAACGGATGGGGTTACCCGAAATTTTTGGTGTCCGAATTTTGACACCCGAAATGTTTAAATCAACGGATGGGGGGTACACCCTAAAACAAGTCCTGTATGTCTAAACTCTGGACGGGGAGGAGAAACCGTTACGCGAAATTGATCGGTTAAAATTTGGGACAATAGGTACCTGACGGGTTCCGAAATTTGGTGATTAATGACATCCCGACGCGGTTCCTCCGGTACTCAAAACCGGATATTGTATTATTATAATGTTTATATTGTGTTAATATAAAACAGATGCATCGATTTGAATACTGTTTAGAAAACATATATTCTTATTATGCGTTACTAAAATTGTTAACTGAATAAATATATTTACTCCTGTGACGATTCTCCTGTAAACCAGTCAAACAGCATCTAAGCTGGTACAAGCGGTGTGTGTGTGAAACACTACCACGTTCCGTTAATGTATTCAAAGAGGAACTGATAGCTGGCGTCCGTGTTTTATAAAGCTGTGTGTGTGTGTGTGTGTGTGTGTGTGTGTGTGTGTGTGTGTGTGTGTGTGTGTGTGTGTGTGTGTGTGTGTGTGTGTGTGTGTGTGACGTAGAGTTGGCTCAGGCAAGCTGTTGTAACTTGCAGCGCTCTTTCTCTACTATAAAAACCGGTTTCTTTGCTGTTACATTCCATATGAGAGACTTACATCTCTACTGCTTTTGCGATTATTCAAGTATGATAGGAATAATTGTTTTGTATAAGGGGTATAATAATAAAAATAACATAGGTTATGGTTTATATGTATATATAATTTTTAATAATATCAAAAGCTTTTACAATCAAATCATAAGCTATAAGTTTTTTCTCTCTCTACACACACATGTTCTATATTCACAAGACAATTATAATTGAGCAAAACATACGCCCTCTCTCTATATACATAACTAAACAAAATAGACACTTTATCTATATATATATATATATATATTTACATACTTATACAAAATAATCTTTTTTCTCTCTCGCTTTCTCTCTCTTTTGCAGCCTTGAAGGTTCTCTCTCTCTCTCTCTCTCTCTCTCTCTCTATATATATATATATATATATATATGTATATATACACACATACACACACACACACACATATAATTAACAAAATAATAATTACATTTACTACAACCAAAACAAGCCTTATATGTCTAACAATAATAATAATAATTAATAACATACAATATTACAATGTTGATGTGTAATATATTAATAATAACATACTGAATGTAGACACACATCAAATGATAATTAATATGGTGTTAACTACATGTGTAAAATGGTACACCAAAACCTTGAATTCAACTCTTTTTAGTATTTTAGATAATAACAGTGGTAACAACGCTTATAAAGCGCACATCCAGTGGAATTATGCCTTAACCAATTACATTTTTTCGTCAAAATAATTTTTTAAAACAATTGTTCTTCAGAGTGTAAATTCTCTCCACTCACAAGCACTCAGAATGTTACAGTGGTCACCATATGGTGGTGAACGACATACATCTCCCTCGCATTCGCACAAACACATAACATCGAAACAAGGTTTCTGTAACTATGAGAGAAATCTTTTAAAAAATTTAATTACACATAAAAATTTAACTAACACTTTAATGATTGTTTATCTCAACTTTTTATGTTATAAACCACATACGTTTTTTAATAATTAAAAATAGAATATAATTTCCTACAATTAATAATACTTGATCAAATACAAAAGAATGTAGACACATCAAATGATAGTTAGTGTGGTATTAAAAAAACATGTATTCTGAATTAAACTCATTTTGATATCTTAGATAACAACAGACGCGACAACGGTTACGAAGCGGACATCCGCTAGAGTCATGCCTTGACCACTCATATTTTTTTACTAGCGAGGTATACGCTGTACCAGTAAAATTATACATCATATAGTATATCTGATTAACCAGCTTTGTTTTAGCAATTAGCAAATCTTTTATTTGAAGATATTCAATATTATGGTTGTTACAATAACTAATTGATGTTTTGAAGAGTTTGAAAAACTCATTACGAATAAATACTTTCATTTTGTAAATATTCTTTTCGTTTCGTATTGATATCCATCTACTCAGTGTCTTACGATTATTTCTAAAATTATAATCGAATTTAATCATGTTGCATTGACAATATAATCTATTATTACCATTTATTTCTCTGTTTAAAAGTTTTTCTACAATATTAGATCCAAGCAACACCTTGTTCTTTCTCTGAAAATGAATAGTTAACATTAAAAAACGACAAAAAAAATAGAGAAGTCTACTTCATCATTTAAAAACATTTTACTATTAATGTTATTATTACTATTATTATTATAATAAATCAATCCTGTTCTCGTTTATTTGGTCTGGAAAAAAAGAGAAAAAATTAATACATAACCACTTCTGTATAAGTAATTATTAGTGGTACTGAAATACCATACTCACATAATCAATATCCAACTGCACGCTCACTTTCTCGTTCGCCAGCGGAGTGTGTGAGGTTACGCATAGTGATAGGACACAAGGCTTCACAGCTTTCAATTGCTCCTCTGTAAATACGTCACACCATCTTTTAGGTAGGTATACATAGAAAAGTTTATCCTCCGGCTGAGGACAGGCTCCGGTATCTTCCAAATCTACCACAACTGACTCCCCGAATTTCGTTTTCACAAATTTCATGTGAATTATATGATACTTTACTCCTAAAGAAAGACTTGACAAGTCTCTTTTTGGTAAAAAATTTTCAACTGTCTTCGCGTTCGCAACGATTCCTTCCATGGCGAGTACTGATGACTGCACAGGGAAACACTGGCGTATTTATTCTGTTTCCCCCGACCACGTTCCTTCCTTCTAAAGCGTCATCTCCTTCGGTCACGACACCCTACCCCGCACCTCCACCGCAACGGTAACGGCTATAATTTTGCTTCCTACCCCACCCCGCGTCGTCACGGGCCACCATCTGCTTTCGGTCACGACCGGACGATGACATCCTACCCCGCACCCCCACATCGCACCCAGAGCCTCACCACCACCCCGCACCTCGCCTACATATTTTGTTCAATTACTTTGTCTGTCGCTCCGCAACGACCGGGTTTACCCCCCCACCCCCACCCCGCACCCCACTCGAGTCCGTCGGTCACGGTCACCCCGCACCCCACCCCGCGTCGTCTCGGGCCACCATCTGCTTTCGGTCACGACCGGTCGTACAACCCAGCCCCCCGTACCCCGCACCCTACATCCCGTGGGAGGCGACTCAACGAGCGCGCTTCGGTCAAGGTCGCCGGCATCCTGTACCCCGCACCTCGCCTACCTCTCGGTCACGGACACCGGCTGCAACCTAGCTCCCTACCCCGCACCACCATCCCACACCTTTACCCCGCACCGCATCGGCACGGACGTCGGCTTCCTACACCGCACTCCCCACCCCACCCAGCCCTCCGCAACGCGCGTCATCGGTCACGACCGGACGATGACATCCTAGCCCGCACCCCCACCCCGCACCTCCAGCACACACCGCATCGGTCACGACAACCCCGCACCCCACCCCGCGCAGCTGCTCCTCGCGAGCGGAGCGCGGCGACAGAGTTACCGGTCACCGGACTGTCTATATAGGGAACCGACTACGCGAAGCCGGCCTCACTCCTTTCACAATGACCGACAGCAGCAGCAGCAGCGGCGGCAGCAACAGCGAACACCGTGCTATCAATGGTAATGTAATTACTATAAAATTTATGATACTTGACAATACACTAAACACACAAACAGTATTATTAGATTACAAACACACGGTTATTGATAAGATTTGTAGCGAAGCCGTTGCATTAAATAATTATATAAAGTGGTATTTAGCAGTTCGTGTATCTTTTAAAAAATTAATAAACACCGAAAATATTTATTGTAATGCGGTATTTAGATCACGTACAGAACTTAAGTCACAGTATGACGATATCGATGAACAGTATTCGATAGCTAGCGAGAAAATAATGGAATCCGTTGACAAATTCACGCGTGACGGAAGCGGGTGGGTCGAAAATGGTGTCGAGTCGGTGGAAATAAATATTACAAAATACAATCCTCTTGTGGGGTCGAGCTTTCTACCTACACCATCGAAATTGTCACACAGTAAGAAAGGAATTATTAATGTGAAAAATTTAGAAGATGAAAAGTGTTTCTTGTGGTCTGTGCTCGCCGGTATACACCCGATCGCGTGTAACCCGCATCGCGTTAGCCATTACCTTCCGTACGAAGAAGAAATAAACATGAAGGACATACCTTATCCCGTCGCAGTCAATAAGATAAAACGTTTTGAAAAATTAAACGAAAACATATCCGTTAACGTTTTTCGCTACGAAGGCGAGGTATATCCTTTACGTATTACTGAACACCGCGGTCGAAAGTACCACGTAAACCTACTGCTACTGTCCGACGCGAACACTACTCACTACTGCCTCATACGGAACCTTTCGCGTATGCTTTCGTCGTTGTCAAAACGAAACGGCGCTTCGCTTTACTGCAACTACTGTCTACACCGATTTTCGGACAATAAAGATACTAACGCGGCGCGAAAACGAGTTGAAGAACACGAACGCAACTGTTCTCAGCATGCAGTACAGAAAGTAAAACTTCCTGACGAGAACGAAAAGTGGATGTATTTTAAAAACTTTTCACTTTGTCACCGCGTACCTTATACGGTATACGCTGACTTCGAATCGTTTATTGTTCCGACCTCCGGTAAAAACGTGGCACATCATATACCAGCCAGTTTCTGCTATGTGATAGTTGACTGAATGGGAAACGCTGTCAAGGAACCTGTAATATACCGCGGTAAAGACGTGGTGGACACGTTCCTTCGTGTGCTTTTAGTCGACGTTCAACGACTCGATAGAAAGTTTAATAAACCGATCCAAATGACAGCGGCCGATGAACGGTCATTCCGAAACGCTACGCACTGTCATCTGTGCAAGCAGCCGTTAACGGACGACACGGTTCGAAACCATTGCCACATAACGGGAAACTATTTAGGCGCTGCTCACAATGCGTGTAATATAAATTACAAAATACCAACACACGTTCCGGTTTTTTTCCATAATTTAAGTGGCTATGACTCGCATCATTTGATGCAAGGTTTCGGAAAGTACAAGGAAGATGAAATAACGTGTATCGCTACTACAACCGAACGTTACATCTCCGTTACACTCGGTCAGCTCCGGTTTCTCGATTCTCTGCGGTTCATGAACGCGTCACTTGAAAAACTCGTCTCCAACTTATCCGCGGATAAATTTAAAATCCTTAATCAATTTTACACGCGTAATGTTAATTTACTGTTGCGTAAAGGCGTGTACCCTTACGAATACGTTACGGACGATTCAAAATTTGACGAGAGGCAGTTACCGGACCGCGAACATTTTTACAACGGGTTGACAGAGTCGGATATAAACGAAGAAGATTACGCGCACGCTCGAGCGGTTTGGTCGGCTTTCGACATGCAAACGTTCGGTGATTATCATGACCTTTATTTAAAAACGGATGTACTACTGCTTGCTGATGTATTTGAAAACTTTCGAAACATGAGCCTACAGTACTACGAACTCGATCCGTGTAACGTTTTTACCACCGCCGGTTTAGCGTGGAACGCGATGCTGAAAATGACAGGAGTTAGGT
Source organism: Magicicada septendecula (assembly GCA_034769895.1). Classification (NCBI taxonomy): domain Eukaryota; kingdom Metazoa; phylum Arthropoda; class Insecta; order Hemiptera; family Cicadidae; genus Magicicada; species Magicicada septendecula. Next base: position 99,927,897 of record CM068374.1, on the reverse strand, counting down.
TAGAGTTACTCCGCGATATAGACGTACACCTGTACATCGAAAGAGGTATCCGTGGCGGCTTAGCAGCAATTTCTAGTAGGTACGCCAAGGCCAACAACCCGTACATTCCCGATTATGACGCAAGCAAGCCGCATAACTATTTACTTTACCTCGATTGTACCAACCTGTACGGAACGGCTATGACACAGCCTTTACCACTGTCCGGTTTTCGATGGTTGGAACGTACAGTGATCGATACGTTGAACGTGCACACGTTACGCGACGATGGTGACACCGGTTATATCCTGGAAGTCGATCTGGGGTATCCACATTACCTACACGACTTACACAGTGACTACCCTTTAGCACCTGAAAAGCGTACTATTACGGACAGTATGCTTTCACCGTACTGCTATCGCATGAAGCTGTTAAAAGACTTTGTGTGCAGTAACGGTAAGGTAGAGAAACTGATAACGTCCCTCGAGGACAAGACAAAATACATTGTTCATTACAGAACATTGAAACTCTACCTCGAACTAGGAATGGAGTTGAAAGCGATTCACCGTGTGTTAGCATTCACACAGTGCGTATGGTTGAAACCTTTCATCGATTTTAATACGGAGCGACGAAAGGAAGCCAGAAACACCTTTGAAAAAGACTTTTTTAAGTTAATGAATAACGCACCGTACGGAAAATCGTTGGAAAACGTACGGAAGCGAATCGATTTCAAGTTAGTTCCAAACGAGAAGAAACTTCACAAACTAACCGCTAACCCCAGGCTACAACATTTTTTCATCTATAACGAGGACCTGGTAGGTCTCACGATGAAAAAAATATCCATTACACTGAACCGACCTTTGTACGTTGGGTTCAGTGTATTGGATATTAGTAAGCTGATTATGTATCGGTTCCATTACGGATTCACGATGAATACGTACGGGTCACGTGCACGTCTATGTATGACGGACACTGACTCTCTGTTGTACGACATTCGCACCGACGATGTGTACAAAGACATGGAGGAGCATCTCGAACTCTTTGACACGTCGGAGTACCCTAAGGCACATCCGTGCTATAGTGAAACAAACAAGAAAAAGTTGGGTACTTTTAAAGACGAAACAAATGGAATACCGGTACTTGAATTTGTCGGGTTGCGCGCAAAATGTTATTCATTAGTTACGGCAAACGATAAAGAGAAAAAGGTAGCGAAAGGTGTGCCACGTTCCGCGATAGCTACACAGTTGAAACATCAACTTTATAAACAATGTGTAAAGACCACTTCTCAAACTTATACTACGGCGTAGACTATCCAAAGCGAAAAACATAACATATACACAAGAAAGCTTACAAAATTATCGCTGTCACCATACGATGACAAACGATATGTCTTGGATGACGGTGAAACAATACTGGCGTACGGTCATTATAAACTCTGTCAACCCAGACGCGAGATAATTCAGCAAGCGAGAAAATCCGTTATAAATTATGCGTTCGATATACGTTGATATAAGACTCGCTTGCAGGAGCAACACACTGTCAGTAACGACGATGAAGTCGGTGAGGTTCAGTGAAAACGTAACGGTATATCTCGTACCAAAATTTTGCGATTCGCGTTTCGGGTGGCGATATGGAAAACGTACGCAAAACTATTGCAAAGGAATTGCACAGACCGGTGAGAAGGAACTTTCCCAGACGTGCGGTGGAGGTGAAGGGGTTACACGATCTCTACCAAGCGGATTTGGTGGAAATGATACCGCATGCCAAGTTGAACAAGGGGTACAAATATCTAATGACGGTAATAAACGCATTTAGCAAGTATGCATATGCGATTCCCTTAAAAACTAAATCGGGTGTTGAAGTAGCACATGCTCTCGAACCAATAATTGTAAAAAATAAAATGAAATACCTGCAAACGGATAAGGGGAAAGAGTACTTTAACACTACCGTACAAGCTTTACTAAAGAGATTCAACGTCAAACACTATTCAACGTATAGCGAGAAGAAAGCGTCCATCGTAGAGCGATTTAATCGTACGTTGAAAACGAACATGTACCGCGCGTTCAGCGAGCAAGGCCATTATCGGTGGTTGTCGCTTTTGCCTAAACTGGTGATGGAATACAACGACAGAGTGCATAGAACTATAGAGATGAAGCCGCGACAAGTCGACAAGAGCAACGAGCAAATTGTGTTGGAACGAATAAGAAAAAATATCGTACCGCGGAAAGTGAGCAAGAAACATAAGTTTAAAATAGGCGATCGAGTGCGTATCAGTAAATACAAAATCACATTCGCTAAAGGTTATACACCAAACTGGACGAACGAGATATATACAGTGCACAGAGTTCAGCCAACCGTACCGGTTACGTACTTGTTGAAAGATCACACGGGTGACGTTGTGGAAGGTGGGTTTTATGAACAAGAATTGAGTAAAACCAGCGTTGGTGATGTGTATCTCGTTGAAAAAATATTACAACGTAAAGGTGATCGCGTGCGAGTGCGCTGGCTCGGCTTTGACGGTAAACACGATTCGTGGATACATAAAAAAGATCTGATATAATAACATTACCACAGTATTTAACCGAACGTAAACGAGTTAAGATGAAGATTGAACAACAATCGTTAAAGTTAAATGTTAAGAACGTAGACTCTGCTAAGTACAACGGTGAAGTTGCATATAATAAACACAGTCCACTGTTTCCAAACACAGTTCGATGTATCGTGTGCGGCGGGTCATGTAGCGGGAAGTCAAACGTTGCCTTTAACATGTTATTCGATTCAAACGGACTGCGATTTCAGAACCTGTACGTGTTCTCCAAATCGTTATTTCAACCAAAATATCGTATGTTGGAAGACGTTTTTAATGCTCTCGCTGACGAAGGAATGATGTACTTCACATACAGTGAAAACGATGAAGTACCACCTCCGCACGAAATTGTACCTAATTCAATCATGTTGTTCGATGATGTGGTATGTGAACGGCAGAATAACATACGAAAATATTTCGCTATGGGACGGCATAGCGGTGTGGACACTTTGTACCTTTGTCAGACGTACAGTCTGGTGCCAAAGCAACTGGTGCGTGATAATGCCAATTTCTTGGTTTTTTTCAGGCAAGATGATCTCAATTTACGTCACGTTTACAACGATCACGTTAACACAGATATGAAATACGAAGAGTTCAAAGCGATGTGCGCCGAAGCGTGGAAGGATCGTTACGGATTCATAGTCATCAACAAGGACTCACCGATAAACGCGGGTAGATACAGAGTGGGTTTCGATCGTTTTATACATAAATAGAATAGTTTGTGCGAGAAAGTCATCAGTGTCAAGATGGATGACAAGCAATTGACACATGAAATCGATGCAATTAGCGATAACATAAGACAAAAGTATCGCGCGTTGAAACATGACATCAGAGAGAGCGATGAAGCGTTAACGAGAAAGTACAAACCTCTTTTGGAACCGTTAACCCAGATTTCGGAAAAGTTGAATGTCTCCGGTGATAAAATTAAAAAAATAAATGTTGAAGATGAAGATACGAAGACAGCTGTCGAGATGACACCACCACCATCACAACCTCGATTCCTTAGAACGGAAGTGTTGGCACAAACTCCTGATGTCGAAACATCGAACGTGACTCTTGAAGAGTTTTTAGCAACACCCGAAGGTCGACAGGAAGCACAAGAATACGTTGAACAGTCTGTCGAAGGTCCGCTCGCGAGGAAATACTTACTACTCGCTTTATCTGATGATCGAGACAAAAAGATGGATCATACGTACGGTATCCGTAACGTTGCAGACAAATGGATGGTGGGAAATTCGGTGTTGGAGATCAATCAAGACGACAGCTTCTACATAGCTGGAAAACGATACAGGGGTACACCGGGTCTCTACGAACTTATGTTTATGAAAGAACCCAACAAGAGCGTCTATGATGAAAACGATTTAGCAGCGTACAAATCTATACTGTCGGACACTAACGCACATAAACATTATCATTTACCCGGTGCTAAAATAAATACAAACAAAGGTGTAAAGTACAGAGAGATAATCGCCCGATTGTTCCCACCGCGCAGCGGACGTGGTATCGATTACGTACACTGGAACGAACCCAACAAACTGGTTGAACGGTTGAGACTGCTGGTAAGTTCAAAACGCGCCGGTCACACCGGACACGACAACGAAATCATCTCCGTTGTGGAGGAATTACGTGAAGCCAACATTATCGTATAAATTTTATGAACGTCGGTGTAACAACTCATTGACGTCAACACTGTCAACATGTGCGGGTTAGATTTGACACCTGACTTTGAAGTCGAAAACGAAAGACTGAAAACCTTTACATCATGGCCTGTGCATTTCATCAGTCCAACCGCTATGGTTGCCGCAGGCTTTCATTACACAAATGAAATTGACAGGGTTCGATGTTCATTTTGCGGTATAGAAATCTTTCGTTGGAAAGAGGGTGACGATCCGATTGTGTTACACACGCGATGGTCACCACAGTGTCGTTACTTAAAACGGTTAGCACATCATTTGTAGCGTGCAGTCGTACAATGGTTGTGGACAAGTTCGGGAGACATCAAAGCGCCGTGAGCGTGCGACGAGAAACAAAAAGACAATTACGCGATACTGTAGGATTTAAGATTACGAATGATGGGCATATAGATGTTGAAAACAAAAAGATCCGCAATCTGAACGAACCGGATGCAGCAAAGGATGCTGTATCTCTGACTTATATGAAAACACATTGTCTGCTACTCGATGATGAACGTAAAAGCGTGGACGTTAAAGGGTGTAGATTGAAAAATGTTGATACTCCTGTAGACGTTAAAGACGTAGTCAACAAATATTACGTTGATGACAACTGTATACAACACTCGAGTCAAGAGAGAGGTGAGGTCATCGATGCACGAGATCGATGGGTAATCAACGTTCGAAGTCCGGAACAAGCGACCGATGCGGTTAACAAAAACTATGTAGACTCGAACGTCATTAAAAAAGTATCGAACAGCTATTTGTTTGGGCAGAGCTGGTTGTCGGGAGTGAGTTCACCGATTTTTGGAGATGACGCGGTTAACGTAAAATACATGTTGCAGAACACCGTTAGCTTGGGCGAAGATGGTGTTTTCAAAGCAGCGGAAAAGAGAATAACAGACGTAGCGGATGGTTTTGCGGAGAGCGATGCTGTTAACTTACAACAATTAAATGACGTGAGACGATACGTAAAGAGCGAGATGTATAAAGTCGTTAAAACATTTAAGTATCAACTGGATTACTACTTATTGAAATTGTCTAAGCCACGTAGTTCAGAAGACGAGTGGACACTCGACACGAAGGAAATAAGAAGGTTAATAGATGAATACGATAAAAACATAGAAGAGAAAGACTGGAGATCGGTTTACGATGTACAACAACGTTAAGAGGAAAAAGGGGTGGGGCGTCGGAAACGTGCTTAAAAACGTTGTACCGTCCGTTGTTTCGTCAGTTATCAATCGAGCGGTGGACGCACTACCTGTCGAATTACATCTGCCGGGTTACAGATTCTGTGGACCGGGCACGAAACTCGAAGAAAGATTAGCGCGTGGTGATCGTGGAATCAATCAACTAGACGAAGCCTGTCGCGAACACGATATCGCTTACGCTCAATACAAAGACAACGAAAGTAGACGTATTGCAGATCGTAAACTCGCGGAAAAAGCGTGGGGACGGGTAAAGGCTTTGGATTCGGGTATCAGCGAACGAGCTTATGCGACAGCAGTTGCAGCGGCCATGAAAGCAAAATCAGCAATAGGAAGCGGTCGACGTCGTAAAAATAAAAAGAATGTGAGTAGTCGTGGTCGTGGTGCTGGTGGTGGGATGAATAAGAGGAGGAAGAGAACTGTCCGAACCGCTAGGAAAAAGAAGAGAACTGCGTCCGGATTGTATCTACGTCCGTACCGAAAAAACTAATTCACATACCGCTCCGCCCGTTGTCCGAAGATGAATTACGTGTATACGCAAAAAAGCTAAACATACCGTATTTTAGAGGTGTTTACATGCGTAACGCATTACCGGATACAGCGCCGTGGAAGAACGAAAGCGTCATCGTAAATTTGGACGACGAGAGCGGACCGGGAACCCACTGGGTATGTTACAAGAAGCGTGGAAATCGAGTACACTATTTTGACGGGTTCGGTAATTTACGTCCACCTCTCGAGCTGATGCAATATTTTGGTGATACAGCCGACGTTCGTTACAACTATGAACGGAAGCAACCTCCTAACACGGTCATCTGCGGTCATTTATGTTTAGACTTTTTATCGTCTTCTGATCAGTAAACTTCAGCATGTCGTCGCTAACGGTCACCGTGACGGGTACCGACGCTGCGAATCTCGTGTGTAACTTTTTCCCACCTCTCGAGTTATACGGTGAATGGTACGTTGGACTATTGGATTTTACATCGTATAATTCAATACCAAACGTTACTGAAGGAAAAAATAATGCATTTCCAGTAAAAATTTCCAAGGATCAGTGGTCCGTCATCAAGTTGCCTACCGGCACCTACGAAATCAGTGATATCGAAACGTATCTGCAGAAACAGTTAGGCGAGAGAACAA